>JAPDVR010000005.1:20155713-20755713 GCA_026230005.1 Gila orcuttii | reverse complement strand
TTTCAGTGCTTCTAACTCAGTGGCTGTAATTGGTTTAGGAATAGGATTTCAAGTTATTTTGAAAAAATTGACAAAAAAGAGAATCACATACCCCACCTTTAAGAAACAAGCATTCTAAAGCAACATTTAAATTCATGAAACCTGCTGCACATCAATGAAAACAACAATAGCACTCGTTATCATTATTATTAAGGGAAAAGTGTTTTTTCTTCTGAGCTATTTCATTCTTCCAGTTTAAAAAGCAAAACTTTATAAAGTTAAACCAACATAACGAAAAGTTATTTATATATATATATATATATATATATATATATATATATATATATATGTGTGTGTGTGTGTTCATTCAGAGTGGTGATTCGCTGCTGTGGCTGGAGAGTACACGTCTATATCATCAGTTTCTCCATATTATTCATAAGAATAGACTCATTTAATCCAGTCACTGCGCTGTATTACGCATGAGATATCATTACAGCAGAGAATACAAATGTGAAAATACCGGTTCGTCGCCGTTCGTTCACCTCTGCCTGTTCAGCTTTGCTTTCGGACACACGTGTTGTAAGTGTATGTTTCCTCAGTACAGTACACCACAAAAGTGTTGTTTGCATTTTCCCTGCGATGAGTTCAGAACTACAGTTTGACTACCAACACACGGGAAATATGACTGTTACAATATTTAATCTTTTACAACGCTGCAATGAGTTTAACAACACTGGCAACGCGGTTCACAGTTCATATCCAGACCGGAACATTTCAAGTTTTTATAGACCTATTTTGCATACTCTCCTGCTCCAAACATGAACCAGCACCGTGTATGCGCACATATTTCACCATGTTTTCAAATGAAATGTATATAGAAGACAATAATGTGGACCAAAAATTCAAAGAATGGGCAAAAATTAACTGCCTTTATTTTTTATCCCCCCTACTGTTGTTTGTTTGTTTGTATGTTTTCTCTGCTCATATTTTGATATATATTTCTCTAAATAATGAGTGTGTTGCAGGTCAGTGTTTTATTGGTTTTCTCCCCTATTCCCTCCCTCTACACTCCCACTTTTCCACAGCTTCAGACACCCATTTTCTTGAGTCTTTTTCAAAGCTAAGGTGTGAACATCCAGGCTGTGACACTTTAATGTGTTACATTTTGAATAATATTTGACTTGAATTGTGTTTTTCTTTCTCCTCAGATGTACATAGCCTCCATTTCATTGCATGCACTGTGTCTCAGCGGTTTCCATTTCTTCACCTGTGTCAGAGTCCAGTGGAATGGTGGGTAATACACATTTTAGATTTGCACTCCATTACTGGAGGACAGATGATATTATGTTATAAAAAGTCATGTTTTTTGCAATCTGTCCTACTGTTCTTTTATTTCTCATACAAAGCATTTAAAAAATGTGACAGCATCATCTCATCTGTGTTTTTCTTCTCTGTTCTGTAGAGTGTAGTGATTTCTCCCCACCTGTGGCGGTCTTGCTGCTGATTTTCCTGTGTCTGGAAGCGCTGCTGTTTCTCACCTTCACTGCTGTCATGTTCGGCACTCAGATTCACTCCATCTGTAATGATGAGACGGTAAGTAGACTCGCACAAACCTCCTGAAGTCCTCTCACCCAGTTACTACTATTACATCTCATGGAACTTTTACAGCCAAATTTGATCTCTTATTTATTGCAATTTATTGTAATTATTGGGAATAAAACAAATAAACCTGCTTATTACAGTGTTATTGCATTTATTTAAATGTGTGTATATATATATATATATATATATATATATATATATATGTTTGTCTTCATACATATACATACATAAATGTAAGCACACATGCATATATATATATATATATATATATATATATATATATACATACACACACTGCCGGTCAAAGAAACATTAAGGGTTTTTTATGTTTTTGAAAGTAGTCTCTTAATTCTTTTTTTCGGCTTAATTTTTTGGGGAAATCATGATACACTGCCATTAAAAAGTTTAGGGTAAGTTTTATTTTTTTTAAAGAAGAAAAAAACGAAATTAATACTTTTATTTAGCAAATGCACATTAAATTGATCAACAAAAAAGACAGTAAAGACATTTATGAAATTAATAAAAATTGATAGTTTCCACAAAAATATTAGGCAACACAACTGTTCTTAACATTAATAATAATAAGAAATGTTTCTTGAGCAGCAAATCAGCATATTAGAAGGATTTCTGAAGGATCATGTGAGACTGGAGTAATGATGCTGAATATTAAGCTTTGCATCACAGGAATAAATTAAATTTTAAAATATATTAAAACAGAATTCAGTTCATTTAAATTGTAATAATATTTCAAATAGTATTACTGTTTTTACTGTGTTTTTGATCAAATAAATGCAGCATTAAGAGACTACTTTCAAAAACATAAAAAAAAAAAAAAAACTTAATGTTTCCAAACTTTTGACCAGTACGGTATAAAAAAATTGTAACAAAGCAGTGAAAGTAAGATTTCTTCATGTAATCCAACATTATTTCTCAAATCACAATTCAAATTCACTGTATTTGTGTTTTGTAATAATGTGCTGACGGTATTGGCCTTAAGTTTACATTTCTCATTTGACGCACACAGGAAATAGAGCGGCTGAAGAACGAAAAGCCCACGTGGGAGCGGCGGGTGCGATGGGAGGGGATGAAGGCTGTTTTCGGTGGCCCGCCCTCTCTGCTCTGGTTCAACCCTTTCGCTGGACTCCGCCTCCAGCGCTTGCTGATGGTTCATGCCCGGAAGGGCGGGGCCGAGTTCTCCGTTTGAGTGAAGAATGCTGTCTATGAAGGCATGTCCATCTGCCTTCATGCCTATTACCCCCCCTCACATAGGACATAGGAGTCCTTCTTTAATGCTGATGCAGGTTTGGAGGTACTACGGTGAAAACCTGTCAAATAACTGATGTCGCCCCTGGAACAATGAGGCTACGTCTCGATACAGCCTGTCTGTGTCCACACATTATTACCTCGTTAGGCAGATCATACTTGTTATGCTCATATTTTCTTCATGAACATTCACACTTATGGGTTTTTGATTTTGCTTTTTACGTGGACTATTTTTGTTGTTTGGAAATTTACGGAACAGTCGAAGGTTGTCAGTATACGTTATCCAGCCTGAAGAAACTACATCTTGTGATTTTAAGTAGAGCTACCGTGTGACAAAAATAATGGCTAACATGCAATGGTTAGATCGTAAACCAAACGAATTCCACAAAAGCTGTCAAGAAATGTCCGTGTTCATATCACCCCAAAATCGAAAGGAAAAAAGAAGAAATTATAATGTACTATTTTTCATGAAGATAAAGAAGGCCGTTACAGTTTTTTTACGTCAAAAGAAAAGAAATCTCATTTGCATTATTGTAATTTGAAAAATAGATGATCTATTATTTAAAATGTAAAGTATTTATATATCATAATATTATTTGTTGTACTGAATTTAATTTATGCTGATTTTAATGTAATTCATTATAATAATGACAATGAGATTTTGTTTCATACTACATTAATAAGAATATCTCAATTATAAAGAAAATGTCAAAATGCACAAATAAATTGCATATAAAATAGGCTTTAATTTTTTTAATGTAAAGTATAATTTATAGATTTTTTTTCCCCTTTTGATGTTAGTGCAGAATATGAGCAGGACATTTCCGTTTCCTGAGATTTACTGTCTTAGGTGTTAAGTCCTTGCGGCTGGTTTAGTCACCTTAAACACAATAACCTAAATGAAGAAGTCATTTTAAAATCGTCTTGTCTCCATGTATTGTAGAGATAATAATAGCCTCTTTCCGTAGTCTTGAAATAAATGCCAATCCCACAAAGAACTTGAATGGTCGATGTGACGATATATAATTCTTACATTGACCTTAGGCTGCTCTGTGAGATAAATAAAGACAAATCACATTATGGCACACAATTAAATGTCCTCCGTTGCGTATGAGCCAGGAACTCTAATTAACGTGTAGATTACAAATTTAACACTCGGCAGTAAAATGAGGTGAGGTGACATTGTAGTGAGACTTTGCGATCTCAAACAAATATGCTGCACAATTCACAGAGGCTGACTATCACTTTGTGTTTTATACTTGTTGCTTCATGGTTTCATTGTATTCTTCACTTTTACGCTTTTAACTTTAGCTCAGAGAATAGTTTCATGGTGACCACTAAGTTTTCCTTTTGGGAAATATTTTCATCATACGAAGCTGGAACTCGTTTGGCACGGTCGGCACAAGCCTTTGATTTTCAGGGGAATCTCGCAAAATCTGTCAAGATCATCTTCGTGTCATATTTGACTCTCAAATGAAAAGATAAAAACAAGAAATTATATTTTGCATAAAGACAGTCATATCTACTTTAGGCCCTTGCCCATAAATTATTAATGTAATACACTTTTTTTTTTTATCTCTAACTAAATAATTAATTCTATTATTTACATCATACTAGTTTTTATTGTACTCCTGTTCATGTAAGCTGATTTTAGTTTTATTGCCTTACTCTACAATGATAATAATGTCATAATGCCATAAATCCTTATGATCCGAAACATAGACTTCATTTTCTTCATGTAATATATAATTTCCTATCTTTTTCTTTGGATTTTGAAGGGAAATATGTCCTGGATGTGTTCTTGACTGCCTTTGTGAGATCTGCCCTACTGTATTATTAGAAAATGTATTGCTTTTATTTAAAAAAAAATATATAAAAATGACGGCAGTACATGAGAATTATATCACAGCACTAAAAGGCCAGTTTAGATGGGTCTAGATAGATTTTTAAGAGACTTTGAAAACCACTCCATATTTACCAAGCAGAAGAGATGCATATATGTGTTAACAGTCTTGGATATTATGTTTACAATACTGGCTCTTCTCAAGCATTGATTTGAATATGTGATGATGTTCTGGTTCGCAGGCATTCAAAAAGTCCAGTGTACTGTAGAATATGAGGCCAACTGTATTTTATTACAAATGACTAGAGAAGAAAAGGATATGGAAAATTGAGCCAGTCTGAAAATTGATTCTTTCATATCCATGATTTCTAGATCAAATAATACAACAAAACGAATAAGACTTGCTCTATATTTTACCTTTTGCCATTACAGTGTAATTCCAGCGTTTAATTTGTTACAAAAAGTAGAGTTTTGTGTGCCAATTTGATGCATTTATGGAATGAATTTCATGAGAATGAAACCTTCTTTTACACATTCCCAGATAACTGAACCATCAGACGGTTCATGCAGTGGAACTCAAAGTGGACTGAATGGCTTTGTGTCATTTATTTTAAACAAACAAAGTCTAATAGTTATTAATTTTCTGTAAAGGGAATATTTACTATATGCAAGCCCTGAAGATCATGTTTTGAAATTGATATGAGAAGACTTGCCTTTTATCAGCACATCACTAAGAATGTATCGCATGCTTTTTATACCTTGTTTAAATTGGGTAGAAAAGGGACAGTTATTTTCTTTGCATTAGAATAATTAGTTTTACATTCTGTACTATAATTATTACTGCAACAGTATTTGCCTGACCTCAACTCTATTTTTAAACATGCTTAGACTTGTAATTCTAGATATTACTTGACTATAAAAGTTGAGGGATGTTTGCTCTTAAATTACCTTCATTAACCTCAGATAGCATTAGGGATTAAACTATTGCATATGTTGTCAGACCTTTGGAAATGTATTGGTCATTAAACTAAGTTACCATCAACAAATTCTAGAAATTTTGTCTCCAACTTTCACCCTTTCCCCACATGAGATCTTTTTAGTGCTGCAGATTTCACTGAAACGGGTCATTATAGCCCAAAATGTCTCAAATCTTCAAGCTCATTTGAACTGTCTGAACTTGGAACGTTGGAAACCGGGTTTACGGCCACAAAGCAAAGATTAAGAAGTTATGTCTGTAATAAATGGTGTAAACAAATATTGTTCTGATACTTTCAAGTGTCATAAAGTTATGTTCTTTCTTATGTAAAGTTCTTTTACATAAAGTCATTAGATTTAAAAGCTATTAAAGTCTAAAGTGCGAATCTCAGTGACTTTTTTTCAATGTTTTTGCTCACCAAGGCTGCATTTATTTGATCAAAAATACAGTAAATAGTAATATTGTAATTTAAAATAACTGTTTTCTATGTGAATTTAAGCTGAATTTTCAGCATCATTCCTCCAGTCTTCAGTCACATGATCCTTCAGAAAGCATTCTAATATGCTTATTTGCTGCTCAAGAAACATTTATTATTTAAAGAAACATAAGTTATGCTGATTAATATTTTTGATGAAACCGTGATATATTCTTTTCATGACTCTTCGATGAATAGAGTTCAAAAGCATAGCATTTGTTTGAATTTTTTTGTAACAATGTTAGACTTTAATGCCACTTCTGATCAATTCTTGCTGAATAAGTTTTCATTTCTTTGAAAAAAGATAACTGTCAGGGTGTCACAATATATGGGTTTTCTTAAGAAAAACATGTGTTCTTCCATTTGCTGATTTGCACTACTTTAATCTGTTTCCACTGTCATAGAAAACCTGGATAATAGCTCAGCTTCATTATCAATATTTCATTGGCAAGAAAACTCTCTCTTTTTGCCGTAATAAAAACATCTGAAAAATATGTATTGATCAAAAGGGTAGCAAGTCTAATTTCAGTGTCAATGTTGCTTTGAACTAAATTATTCTTGAAAATGTTTGTTGTAACTTGGTTTGGTTTTGTATCCTGTTTTATTAAATCAGAAGAAAATAATTCATAAATGGTCAATGAAAATCACATACAATTTGTTTACACATTGAAAGCTGTGCAAAAGACTGTCCAACATTGTTGATTTGATTGAAGTTGTGAAAGTTTGCCAAACTTGTGACATCCAATAGCCAGAATGTAGTGAACTGTCCATGAGTACTGCTGTTATTATATGCTCTTATGTCAGCGTGTCTTCACTTCTGATGTACTCTCCAATATCAGCCTGATGGAAAACCACAATGGACATGGGGTCGACCTTCCGACACTCCTGTGTGGTCTTCGCTGCGACTCCAAAGCCCTGAAATGAGATCAAGACAGTGAGTGCATACAAAGGTCACTGAATACTTTTCTTAACATGACAACAGTTATTTCATCTTGAGGATTTTCAAACAAAAATGTCTCACCAGCGGTACATCAGACATTGAATATACCACCACTCCTTGGTACTGCGATGTGTTTTCTGTGATTCTCCCCAGACCGGATTTCATGATGTGATTTCCATACAGGAATGACTGCTCTGATCCAGGCTTCACCCACACCTTAAACTACAGAGGCATACATGAGGCAGATTACATTATGAACCGAGACATACTATGTACCTGTATATGAACCAAGATTATTATCGTTAACTAAAACTATAAAACATTACTGTTAATTTAAATAAAGCTTAAATAAAATAAAATATATAAATATCCGTTGAAAAACATGGTAACACTTTACAATAAAGTTGTTCCAAACCTGAATGAGTTTCTTTCTTCTGTTCGATACAAAAGAAGATATTTTAAAGAATGTTTGTAACCAGACAGTTGACGGCACCCATTTAATTACATAGTATTTTTTTTCCTATTATAGAAGTCAATGGGTGCCGTCAACTGTCTTGTTACCGACATTATTTAAAATATCTTCATTTGTGTTCAACTGAAGAGAGAAACTCATACTCCCTCGACAACCTGAGTGTGAGTAAATTATGACAGAATTTTCATTTTTGGGTGAACTATCCCTTTAATAAATGCTATAGATTGTGGAAGTATTGTCCATTGTTAGTTCATGTTAACTAATTGTAGTTAACTAATGCTAACAAATTGAAACTTATTGTAAAGAGATACCAAAATCTTGAAGGAAAATCAGAAATGTTGCCTTGGTAATAAATTTAAAAAGGTTTGAGTTGAAGCACTAAAATTATTACCTGGGTACATGCTACCCTTAGGAGATATCATTAGGAAACATGGCATTAGTTTTCACTGTTATGCTGATGATACTCAGCTCTATATTTCTTCACGCCCTGACGAAACTTACCAATCCACAAAATGAACGGAATCACGTGTCTAGTATCTGTAAAACCGCATTTTTCCATCTTAAAAATATATCTAAATTACGTCATATGCTCTCAGTGACAGATCTGGAACAGTTAGAGCATGCTTTCATGACATCAAGGTTAGATTGTTGTAATAATATTTGCTATTATGGGTGGTTGCCATGCACGCTTAATAAACAAACTACAGCTTGTCCAAAACGCAACAGCTAGAGTTCTTACCAGAACCAGGAAGTATGACCATATTTGCCCGGTTCTGTCAACACTGCATTGGCTCCCTATTAAACATTGTATACATTTCAAAATATATACTTGATTACTTACAAAGCACAAAATGCTTTAGCTCCCCAGTACTTGAGCGAGCTCTTAACGCATTATAGTCCTTCACGTCGTCTATTGCGATCTCAAAATTCCGGCCAGTTAATAATACCAATATCAAAACTGACTCCTGGCGATAGATCCTTTTCCTATTTAGCACCAAAACTTTGGAACAGTCCTCCTAATATTGTCCGGGAAGCAGACACAGTCTGTCAGTTCAAATCTAGACTAAAAACACATCTCTATGACCTAGCATAAACATAACACATTATGGACTTCTATAATTCAATGTTAGGCTGCATAGATTAGGTCAGCCAGAACTGGGAACACTTCCCATAAATCCCAATGTACTTGTTACATCATAAGAAGGATGGCGTCCCTGCTAATTTTAGTCTCTCTGTTTAACCGCAGTCCGCCGGATCCAGGCTGTATCCAGATCTGATGAAGGACCTGCGCCTGGACACGACGACAACGCAGTCCTGAAGTGTCAACTAGTCTCTCCCCTGTGATGTCCTCCTTCCCTTTACCTCTGTACTGATAAAACGTTGTCGGGATAATTCCGGTTCACATGGAAGCGATAAAAAATTCTGTATTATACATTTTTCAAGGCTTGTACCTTGGAACCTGTTTCATGGTGTGCGTTCTTGAGCCACCAGGCACTGTTTTGTGCAAATGAGCGGCCGGATCGCATTAAGCGTTTTCTGTTAGAGTGGTGTCGTGTTAGCGGCCCCTAAGTTAAAGTCCCTGTAAAGGCAATTCTAAAAAAAAATTGTAAACACATTATAAATGTTAGAAATGTATAGCTAAAACATACAAAGACTGTTAACTGTGAAGTACTGAATTGTGGAGTTAGACCGTTAAACAGTTTTTCACCATTGCTGTGTTCCGGATTTTTTGGGCGGGGCTAAAACGGGGTCTTGATGACGCACTGGAGCAACCTGAGCTACTGGACACGCCCCTACTTGATGACGCACTGGAGCCACCAAGGCTGGCCCCTCCCCTAACAATATAAATAGAGCACATTCACATCAGTTTGCCGCTCAATCGCGAGTTACTGTCAGTACTATTAGTTACTAAAGCCTACAGTTTGCTAGCTAGCTATGCCTTAGTCACGGAAATGCGTACTACCTGGATGCGATCACGTACAAAACAGATCGGTGTCCTTATTTAAATTTCCAAAAAACGATCACATCAAGAAGTGGTGGATTAATTTTGTGAAGAGCCACCTTGATGTAGAGCTGAGGATCACCGCCAAATCCCGCCTCTGTAGTGATCATTCTACACGGAATAGTTTTATAAACTTTAGTCGGAGACAACTGGGATTCACTGATAATCCGCTGTTACTGGTGATTGGGCCGAACCGACTATCTCCCGCCTCGGCCTTCATCCTCCCGTCACGCCGACAACTGGTGCCATCATCCGCAGTGCGAACCCACCAATGAGTGTAAGTTGCCTTGTGTGCTTATGTTATAATTATAGTAGGTAACGTTAGTCCACAGTAACTCGACGGCAGCTTTCCCGCGAGTGGGCGTGGTTTCAGCGCAGACCGCGGACACGCCCCCAGCGTTTGAGAGCAGAGACTACTGCTCATTTTTTCAAGATTTTGATAGCTTATTTTATGTACTTGCCGGCTTTTTATATCATTCAAATTTGGCTGGGTGGCTAATAACACATTTTTCTGTGGTGTGACAAACTCAGAACACATACTTAATTTTGACTTTACAGGGACTTTAATAAATAATGATCGTTGTGACAGAAGTGAATCAATCAAAACTAACTTTAGCTGGACAATAACTTTATTCTAGAGCTGCTGTAAAGCCAAAACAATCTCTGTTACTTTAATTTCCTATTATCACTGTAAAGCTGCTTTGAAACAGCCTATATTGTTAAAAGCACTATATAAATGAAGGTGACTTTACTTGACCTGGAAATAAATAAAACTTAACACTAAGGAGCTGTTTACACAACACCACTTTCAACTAAAAATGTAAAACTTTTTATGCGTTTTGGCTGTTTATTTACGTGACAACATTTACGCGGTTTTGGGGGCCTGAAAACGCAAACTTTTGAAAATGGGTTTCAAAGTGCAAGTTTTTGAAAACAATACCGTTATCATCTCTGTGTAAACTACAAAATCATCATGCACATGCTTATGTGTTCAGTCTATAGACGCGTAGTGTTTCTTAACAAAGTGACATCACCAACTACAGGCCTGACATGCATAATACAGTGATGTGAATAAGTTAGGACACCCATGCTAAAGCTGCTTAAAAAGAGGAATAAAAAAATTATCTTTTGGAAATTGATCTTAATGCCTTAATTAGAAAAATGAGGAAAAATCCAACCTTTAAGGACACCAATTTTCTTTGTGTATGAATAATGTATCATAAATAAATAAATGTTCTTCCTTAAAATACAGGGTGCATAAGTCAGGACACCCCTATGTTAAACTCCCATACAGGCAGGCAGATTTTTATTTTTAAAGGCCAGTTATTTCATGGATCCAGGATAATATGCATCCTGATAAAGTTCCCTTGGCCTTTGGAATTAAAATATCCCCACATCATCACACACCCTTCACCATACCTAGAGATTGGCATGGGGTACTTTCCATAAGATCATCTTTCAATGCAAATCAAACCAGCTATAGGGCTAACTGAAATAACACCATGCCAATCTCTAGGTATGGTGAAGGGTGTGTGATGATGTGGGGATATTTTAATTCCATAGGCCAAGGGAACTTTATCAGGATGCATATTATCCTGGATCCATGAAATAACTGGCCTTTAAAAATAAAAATCTGCCTGCCTCTATGGGAGTTTAACATAGGGGTGTCATGACTTATGCACCCTGTATTTTAAGGAAGAACATTTATTTATTTATGATACATTATTCATTCACAAAGAAAATTGGTGTCCTTAAAGGTTGGATTTTTCCTCATTTTTTTAATTAAGGCATTAAGATCAATTTCCAAAAGATGATTTTTTATTCCTCTTTTTAGGCAACTTTAGCATGGGTGTCCTAACTTATTCACATCACTGTACAGCGGTTTAAGTTGTTTTCGTGAAACAGTATGAACGGATCATCTTGACAACATTGTAGCTGTTTGCGAAAAACGCGAAGGAACATTTTTTCTATTTTTAGTACATAGTTGTTGTGTAAACGTACCCTAAAACTAAAATAAACCTAAATAGCAGTTTAAAAAAAAAAAACTGATAACATGACAAAAGGACATAACAAAATTACTTCAAATTAAACTAAAATTAACATGATAACTAATCATATAAAAATAATAGCTAATTCAAAATATTAATAAAACTAAAATAACATTAGTGCTTATATGCTTATATGAAGCTTCAAAGCAACTTCATAGTAATACCGAGGATAATAACAGTGTTATTAATAATGTAATGTTGTATTAAGTAATAATGTAATGTAATGTTACAAAATACATAATCAGAATGAATATTTACCTTAGCATATGGTGCGAGGAAATCGAGAGCTGTGATGTGCAGACGGAACTTCTGCGTCTTCGTGAACTTTCCAAAACATGTGCCAACTGATACCAGTTTATCTCGGGAGATATTTGTAGCCAACTTCAGGATTTTTTCACTAGAATGGAGAAGATGTCATAAAGATTACTACTCAATCACATTCATATTTACATTATTGCTACAATAAAGACCCCATGAAAGTAAAACTGGACTTTGTTGGTTTTTATTCGTCAAGTCACCTTACTTATGTAGCGCTTCATACAATACAGATTGTTTCAAGGCAGCTTCACAGTAATAAACGGGAAAATAGCAAACTTCATAAAATATGAGAAATTCAAATTCTGCTATAAAGCAGATCTACGAAGACAAAGTGACACTATTCAGCTCAAGTCAGTTGTAACTGTACAGTGTACACTTGAAGGTTGATGACATAAAATTATTGCAGCCACATGCATTAAAAACACTTGTTTTGGCACCAAAATAATGATTACTGGTCTTGCCCAAAGCAAACTGTCTTTTTAAAAAGGAATAGGAAAATTCACTAGGCCATTTTTATGGCGATCACATTTAAATTCACATTTAACAGAAAGTAGACATTGACAACCTTACCTCATATAATATACTCGATCATTGTGAAGTCTGAAACAGTAAGTCCCGTCAGGCCGATCAATAAGAAGTTTGATGTTCTCCCCAATGCTAGAAACACAAAGAAAATTGTGAATACTTAATTTAATTGACATTAAAAAAAAAAAAACTTCAAGTCTAATTTAAAATAGTTTTTGGCTCTATGGTGCAGCACAGACAGCATTTCAAAAATAATGATATTAATAAAATAAAAGCAGTAAATAATATTAAAATAGCATGTAAATCATATCAATGTAAAACACTGCAAAACATATTACAAATAACAGCAAAAAAAAAACAACAAAACATAAACAATACATTCATCAAATAAAATATTCACATCAAATAAAATATTCACAACAACGATATTTCATAATATATATATATATATATATATATATATATATATATATATATATATATATATATATATATGATTAAGTAAATAAACGATACATCTTAAAGTGTAAAAAATTGTACCATGTGTTTTTATTTTACACATGATCACACAATCTGGCTAACGTACACTTTTGTTAATAGATAGATCCCTGCTCTAAATGAATCTTAACGAAACATGTCACTTACTATTTAGAAAGTTTCTCAAACATTGTTTTTGTCTCTTCGTCTGTTAAAGGACGCATGATGAAATGAATAATTCGTTGTTCTTAAAGAAGCTAAAAAAACGGCAGATCCTACAGACACTACGAAAAAGCCACGTGGGTTCTGTCCGTCGCACACTTGTGACGTCGTGCGTTTTAAATAAAGTTTTTTGTTGAGTTTTGAATCAACACAACACATCCCATCATGGCTACCGTAGACGTGGAGGATGAGAGTATCCTGGTCTCGGTCTTTAAAGACAGCTTTTCTGATAACTGGAGAGAGAATCCGGACTTCGCGGCGTATCTGTCGCAGTTGTGCTCGTGCGGTGTGGATGAGTTAACCCGGGAGCCGGAGCGTCTGTCTGAAGAGCGGGCTCAGATCCTGCAGCAGACCCGTGAGCTGGCCTTCACCAACTACAAGACATTCATCAGGACCGCGGACTGCACACAGCACATCTACACTGACTTCAGCACTGTGGAGAACTGTCTCTCGAAACTCTTGCACAAACTGCCCAGCTTTACTGAGAGATGCAGGTTTGTACTTTACTCTCACTGTCAGGAAGGATGATTGACAGACATACAGATATGTTAGACATGCATAACGAAGTGTATGATTATGATTCAGAAAGCATTATAGGTTAGAAGTCAATTTGGATCAGAACTTTCACAATGTTTATCCAGTTCCATCTGGTTGGGGGTCGGAGTCATCACGCAGGTATCTGGACGAGTTTGTTTAGGTGTCCATGAGGCCTTCGCAGGGCTGATGAGGCTGGCACTTCAGGGATGCGTTGTCGTGTCCATGCGATGGTCCTTAATCAGATCTGGATATGGCCTGAATCCGGCGGACTGCGGTAAACCTCGGGATAAACAGATAGACTAATATTAGCGTAGATGGCATCCTTATGATGTACCAAGTACATCAGGATTTATGGGAAGTGTTCCCGGTTCCGGCTGATCTAAACTATGCAGCCTAACATTGAATTATATAAGTCTATAATGTGTTATGTGTATGTTAAGCCGAAGAGATGTGTTTATAGTCTAGATTTGAACTGACAGACTGTGTCTGCTTCCCGGACAATGTTAGGAAGATTGCTCCAAAGTTTTGGTGCTAAATAGGAAAAGGATCTACCGCCAGCAGTCGATTTTGATATTCTAGGTATTGCTAGGTATTATCAACTGGCCATAATTTTGAGATCGCAATAGACGTGAAGCACTATAATACGTTAAGAGCTCGCTCAAGTACTGGGGAGCTAAACCATTTCAAGTAATCAGCAATATTTTAAAATGTATACAATGTTTAATAGGGAGCTAATAGGGATACTTCCTGGTTCTGGTAAGAACTCTAGCGGCTGCATTTTGGACCAACTGTAGTTTATGTATTAAACGTGGAGGGCAACCACCCAGTATAGCATTACAATAATCTAGCCTTGATGTCATGAACGCATGAACTAATTGTAATGCATTTTTAATTGACAGCATATGACGTAATTTTATTTAGATATATTTTTAAGATGAAAAAAATGCGGTTTTACAGATACTAGACTCGTAGGGATGGGTATCGTTAAGGTTTTAACGGTATTACTACTCTACCGATACTGCTTATCGATCCGGTACTTTAAAGGTATTCTTATCGGTTCTTTTTGATGTGTTTTTTTTTTTTTTTACATTTGGGTAATAATTAAAATTTGCTTTATATTTTGAAATGTAAAATATCTATAGCAAAAGAAAAAGCAATGCTTTAAAAAAACGAAAAAAATACCTATTTGTTATGCAGCAGTGTGCAGGCTTTTTTGTTTTATATACATGAGATAGGATACGATAAGCAAAAACAAGTACAACACATGGTCAAAAAAAGAATACAATTAAACAAAGATACAAATTATATACACAGTGCTTTAATTTCAGGAAGGTCTACTAAAATTACTTTTTAGGTAAGTGTTTTTGTCTGAAAAGAAATCTAATTTAGTAATCAAATGTAAAATAGCACTACATAGTTTATCATAGATAGATTAATGCTTATTAAAGTTTAAGTTATTCATTCAAGAGCTGTGAGTGACTTTCTCTGCCTTTTGTTGTTTGATTCGCATTAATGGCTCAATCGTCAGCAGGTTTATTAGACGCTGCCCCTTTAAGAGCGAGTGCAGATCTAATAGTAAGACATAAACTGTGTTTAAGTGAATAAACTGTGTTTCAGAGAATCTCAGAGCTGGTCATTTTTATATTTTTATGTATATTTGATAGTTTAGATGGCATATGAAGCCCAAAGTTAAGTATACTTTTCTTGTCTCGTTGCAGTCCATTTCGGAGCGCGTCGCCTTGTGAACAGCGTCTCTTGCGCAGGTTTTTGTGCTTTTAATAGCTCTTTTAATTATTAAACGCGTCCACAATTTAGCAACAGTAGAGACTGCATTTTAAAACGATCAGCGATCGTGCTGATTCTGACGGTACGTTTGGGTTTTAGGAAGAAATGACAGCATCGCTGTGAAAGGAAGGAAGTTGAGCTAGCAGAATGCGTCTTTTGTAATGGTTTCATCTCAAATATCTTCTTTTTATAATCTTTGAAAGCCGAAATCTAAAATAAAATTAGAATAATATCCCAGATCTAAAGTGTAACCACGTTTGAATGTTTAACGTTAGTTCTGTCCTCATTGTCACTCATTAAGCAGGGCTGTCGTGTTGTGCGCGGTGTGGCTCCGTGTGAGAGATCGCACTCTCTCTCTGCTGGACTGCGAATAGCGAAATTGCATCACAGACAAATGGTTTAATATTATTGTATATAGAAATGGCTGGTGAGATAAACATGTTCAAGATTAGGGTAGAGTGGGGGAAAATGCCCCCCTGGGGTAAAACGCCCCCCACCCGTTTTTCCCAAAATAACCACTAGAATGAATCAAGATACATTTTTACTATTGCTATGCACTACGTTGACAACGGGGATATACAAATCTCCATGGAGAAGCTGACACCAGCGACGTATTTGAAGAGAAGAGGATTACATGGAAAGTGCTATAACTTTCAGATATTAATAAACAAGTGTTTAATAGAATATTGTTCACAGTGATATCACATTGATGTATGATAGATGAATAGTGAAGTCTGTAGTTTGAGAGCATATGTTATTTATAAGGAATATAATTATATTTTTTTTAAATATTTTTTTTTTAAAAGACATAGCTTGTGGGGTAAAACGCCCCCCAAGGGGCATAGTTTCTCTTTATCATAATTACTACAGTAACATATTTCTGTTCATCAAAGTCTTTATTTTACACTTTAATGCAGTATAACTAGGCGGTAAAATCAAAATATTTGAACAAGACATGAAAAAATTACCTCAAGTGAGCATTAGCTAGCTAGCTTGGTGAATGCAATGATGGAAGGTGGTTAGGTGACCCAATGATAAAACACAGTGACTTTTAATGCATTTATTGAATATATTTCACTATAAATATACTAATTTATGTTTAATATTTATTTAGGGTTTTCTGTTTTTCTTGATGATAGTGGTGAACAAATACTACATCAATTATCAACCCCATATAGGCCTAGTGTAGAAATCAAAATATTAAAATGTTAGAAATTTGGCTATTTTGTACATTGCTGAAATAAATATTAATAGGTATATATATATATATATATATACATGTTGTTGCATTACTTGCCTTTTACTTTTAGAGATTAAAAACTATGTTAATTTTGCTGTTGATCTATGAAGCAAACTGGTTGGTAAGAAAGGGGGCATTTTACCCCACCTTGGGGGGCGTTTTACCCCACCGCTGGGGCAAAACGCCCCCTTTGTACAAAAATATCAATATTTTCAGTAAAAAAAAAAAATTATTATGAAGGTTAAGCAATTTTAATATTTGGTAAATAACTCCTGCCATAGACACTCAACTGGGATGGCAATTCTAGTCACATTTATGTTTTGTTTCACAGTAATGTCACATTTTCCTTAAGGGGGGCGTTTTCCCCCACTCTACCCTACGTCTTTATAGCAATAATAAATAGTAGGCCTACGTGTATTTTCTTAATTTCTCCAGTACCGACAGCAGAACCGATAACGTCCGAGCTTATCGATAGCCTACTGCGGTCTTTCAAAATTCAGCCCCGGGGCCCGTTTAAAACCGGGTTTCGGACGGTACCCATCCCTATAGACACGTGACTTTCAAATGAAAGATTGGTATCAAAGAGCACACCCAGGTTCCTAACCGACGACGAAGACTTGACAGAGCAGCCATCAAGTGTTAGACAGTATTCTGGGTTAATACGTGGGGAAGTTTTTTGTCCAATAATTAGAATCTCTGTTTTTTCAGAATTAAGTAGTAGGAAATTACTAGTCATCCAGTTTTTTTATATCAGCTTTGCATTCCGTCAATTTTGTGGATTGGTAAGTTTCGTAAGGGCGTGAAGAAATATAGAGCCGAGTATCATCAGCATAACAGTGAAAACTAATGCCATGTTTCCTAATAATAACTCCTAAGGGTAGCATGTACAGAGTGAATAGCAACGGTCCTAGTAGCCTACTGAGCCTTGTGGTACACCATACTGAACTTTTGACCGATAAGACATCTCTTCATTTACTGCTACAAACTGATAACGGTCAGATAAGTAGGCCTATGATTTAAACCATGCTAGTGCAGTTCCACTAATGCCAACATAATTTTCGAGTCTGTTCAAAAGAATGTTGTGGTCGATAGTGTCAAATGCAGCACTAAGATCGACTAACACTAATAGAGAGATACAACCACGATCGGATGATAAGAGCAAATCATTTGTGACTCTAATGCAGGGGTCGGCAACTTAAGGCACGCGTGTCAACACTGGCACGCGGAGGGTTAATCGCTGACAATCAAGCAAGCGCGAGAGGTGTATTCATTCAGATAAAGTAGCCTACCTCCCACCTGCATACAGATCTACATTTTGATGAAATAATTCCTCGTAGTAACAGCTTTTTTTATTAAGTTAGGAGTTATTAGTACAATTAAAGTGTGAGAATTAAACTGCACAAGTCAATAGAAGTACAAGTACAACTAAGCCGCTCAACAGTTACCGCGCATTTTTGAAAGCGGTTTCAAAACGAGTTTTCGCCGGCTTACTCGCTTCACCTTCCGAGTGGAATGATACTTTCATGAGGAGGTTCTGCTTGGAGAAACGCTTCCTCCCGCTGTACTGGGACTAGAGAGAGGACAGCGCTGCCTCTACTCAAAGTATCTGTGCCAGACGAGTGTATGCGTGCGTGTGTATGTATGTGTGTGTGTGTCATGGCAATACATATCCCTCTGTTGACTGCTTTAAAATGCAATGTTTGAGAGATGTTTCTGGTGTTACATCTAATATGTTGTATAGTCAAGTGTTTTATGGATATTCATAACATTGCTTCTGTGTAATGTGGTGTAGGCTAGGCTACCAGGTCATATTGCTGTTGGTTGTGCTGCGCGACTAGAGTTGATTATTATAAATAGACATACTGTAGGCTAATAATAACTGTGCCCCCCCATACATTTCATATGCCCCCCTAAGACTGAGGTCTGGCCGGCGACGGGTCTGAGCGCGACCACTGCTCACCAGTGCAAACAAGTTATCCAACTGACAGCTTACAGCTCGTCCCACATGTTCCACATACTGCAACACACATCGCCTCAGATATGGCTGAGCATCTCTTCAGCAAGCCGACGTGCAAACTGCCGCAAATGAAACTGAAAGTTCAGCTTACATTCTGAAGCTCAACACACAGTTGTCTTCATTAAAAGTAGTGACACTAAATTATCTTACCAGTGTTGATATACCACTCTTGAAATTAGCTAATTATAAATTAAATGCAGCTCATGTCTTGTTTTCATTGACGTGAACGTGAATTTGCATATAGCGTGGGAATTAAATATTCAATTTATATTAGATTTGCGGAGATGCAGTTATGTTGCCAAGTGTAACACTTTTAACAAAACTGAAAGTAAAGAAGTCAGTAAAAACACATGAATGACCAGTTCCAATTTGTTCTTCAAAGTCTAATTTAGGCCTGAAAACAAAGATGACAAATCTAAAACAAATTTCATGAGAAATATTTACATTTCTGTACTATTTCTGTGGTAGTATTATTAATATTTAAAATATGTTTATGTGTTTATGTTTATGGGGGGGGGGGAAGGGGGGGGTATATATATGTTTGTTATACAGGTCCTTCTAAAAAAATTAGCATATTGTGATAAAGTTAATTATTTTCCATAATGTAATGATAAAAATGAAACTTTCATATATTTTAGATTCATTGCACACCAACTGAAATATTTCAGGTCTTTTATTGTTTTAATACTGATGATTTTGGCATACAGCTCATGAAAACCCAAAATTCCTATCTAAAAAAATTAGCATATCATGAAAAGGTTCTCTAAACGAGCTATTAACCTAATCATCTGAATCAACTAATTAACTCTAAACACCTGCAAAAGATTCCTGAGGCTTTTAAAAACTCCCAGCCTGTTTCATTACTCAAAACCGCAATCATGGGTAAGACTGCCGACCTGACTGCTGTCCAGAAGGCCATCATTGACACCCTCCTGACCTGAACCCCATAGAGAATCTGTGGGATATTGTGAAGAGAAAGTTGAGAGACGCAAGACCCAACACTCTGGAAGAGCTTAAGGCCGCTATCGAAGCATCCTGGGCCTCCATAACACCTCAGTAGAGCCACAGGCTGATTGCCTCATGCCACGCCGCAATTTCTTTCTGTGTCTTACCCTCTTGCTTGAGGGTGTCAATGATGGCCTTCTGGACAGCAGTCAGGTCGGCAGTCTTACCCATGATTGCGGTTTTGAGTAATGAAACAGGCTGGGAGTTTTTAAAAGCCTCAGGAATCTTTTGCAGGTGTTTAGAGTTAATTAGTTGATTCAGATGATTAGGTTAATAGCTCGTTTAGAGAACCTTTTCATGATATGCTAATTTTTTGAGATAGGAATTTTGGGTTTTCATGAGCTGTATGCCAAAATTATCAGTATTAAAACAATAAAAGACCTGAAATATTTCAGTTGGTGTGCAATGAATCTAAAATATATGAAAGTTTAATTTTTATCATTACATTATGGAAAATAATGAACTTTATCACAATATGCTAATTTTTTGAGAAGGACCTGTATATGGGTTGTGGCACAGGATGAACTCGGAAACTTAAAAATGGAACTTCATGACAAATAGGTTGCGACCCCTGCTCTAATGAGAGCTGTCTCAGTACTATGGTACGGTCTAAATCCTTATTGAAAATCCTAGCAGATACCATTTCTTTCTAAAAACGAACATAGTTGTGAAGATACTGCCTTTTCTAGTATCTTTGACAGAAAAGGTAGATTCGAGATCGGCCTGTAATTGACTAATTCTGTAGGATCAAGTTGTTGTTTTTTTTTTTTAAGATTTTGATACGTGTCCTAATGACAAAGATGAATTAATGATATTAAGAAGAGGATCTATGACCTCTGGAAGCATCTCTTTCAATAGTTTAGTCGGTATAGGGTCTAACATACATGTTGTCGATTTAGATGATTTAATGAGTTTATAAAATTCACCCTCTCCTATAGCAATGAATGAATCGAATTTTTCATCAGTGAGACTACACTGCACTGCCTGATATGATGTAGTAGACGGTTGCATAGTTATAATTTTCTCCCTGATATTATCAATCTTGTAAGTAAAAAAGTTCATAAAGTCATTACTACTGTGCTGCTTGGAAATGTCTGGGCTTAAAACTTTATTTTTTGTTAGTTTAGCCACTGTTTCAAATAAATACCTAGGGTTTTGTTTATTTTCTTCTAATAGGGTTGAAAAATAAGCAGATATAGCAGTTTTTAAGGCCTCTCTGTATGCAATCGTGCTCTCTTTCCATGAAATGCAAAAATACCTCTAGTTTTGTTTTCTTCTAGTTTCGCTCCATTTTTCTGTCGTAAGATTTTAATATATTTTTAAGAAGTCTCTTATGCTCACCAAGACAGCATTTGATCAAAAATAAAAACAGTAGTATTGTGAAATATTATGTTAAAAAACTGTTTTGCTATTTAATGTATTTTAAAATGTAATTTATTACTGTGATGGTAAAGCTGAATTTTCAGCATCATTACTCCAGTCTTCAGTGCCACATGATCCTTCAGAAATCATTCTAATATGCTGATTTCCGTCTCAAAATTTCTTAATATTATCAATGTTGAATTCAGTTGTTCTGCTTTATATTTTTGTTGAAACAATATCCCCCCCCACCCCCCAGGATTCTTTGATGAATAGAAAGTTCAAAAGAACAGTGCATTTTTGATCAAATTAATGCATCCTTGCTGTATAAAAGTTATTTTGAACGGTAGTTTACATGCACGTTAAGCATTAAATAAATGTACATCAATAACTTAACGGAAGTTATCATTTGATATTTATATTATTTTTATATTAGTCCCATGAGAAAAAATTGCAATACAACAGCAGCGAGGCAAACACATTAGAGTGCACTGTAAAATAGAAATGCTTGCTGTAACTGGTTTCTGTTTTCTCTTATTTATCTGCAGAGATTTTATTAAGGAGGCTGAGGAGATCAGCATCAGCAGGCGTATGAACAGCCTGACACTGAATCGACACACTGAGATCTTGGAGATTCTGGAGATCCCTCAGCTGATGGACACCTGCGTTCGTAACGGATACTACGAGGAGGCGCTGGAGCTGGCCGCTTATGTGAAGAGACTGGAGAAAAAGCATTCATCGCTTCCTGTCATTCAGGTACATGTGATACTGTACTGCACCATTAATTGAAGATGTTTCGTTCTTCACTATATTTTCTGGAAAATAAGTCGCATTTGACAATAAGTCGCAACAGGTCAAAATTGCATTGTTGTGAGAAAAAGAAACACAGATAAGTCGCATTGGTGTATGAGGCTTATTATTATTTTTTACATTCAGAAATAATGTAAAATACCCTTTAATTAAACAAACATTATAAACACTATCATGTATTTTAGTTCTGCTCATTCCACAACAAATCCTTTCAATTGAATGGTATTCTGAACAGTAAAACAAACATAAATTATAGTTGAATTCATCATAAACAACATCTATTATAAACGCAAAGCCTGAACAAATTTATTTAAAGTGAAACTGAAATTACCAGCATTTGGGAATATACAAATGCTATACAAATAAACTTGGGCTCACTTCGTCTCTCATTCTGCACAAATCTAAATGTGTGTGCTTTACACGTTTTGCGTGCTTGAAGTTTAAGTCAGAATGAAACAGAAGTTGCTAAAGTCTTTTATCCTTTATTGTGATGTATATCTGAGTGAAACGGCTTCTCGAACAAGAAAAAAATGTAGGGCAGAACTTGATTTTGTTTATTGGGAATTGATTGGCTCATTAGATGGATGTGGTTTGCTATTGGTCGATCTCATGTGAGTAACAGGTTGTCCCGCCTTTGTGCCAGTGAACGCGTCATCAGCGAAGAGATGTCACTGCTAGAGGGAGGGGAGGTTATTTTGATTAAAGATTAAGAGGCATATGAATAAATAAAAAAACAATGATAATGATGTACACGGATAAATTATTCATAATAAATAACGCAATATTCCATTAAAAATAAGAATTGTCAATTTTGATTTAAAGGTGCATTGTGTAAAATTTAGGAGGATCTGTTGACAGAAATGCAATATCATATTATACATAACTGTGTTTTCAGTGGTGTATAAAGACCTACTTAATGAACTGTTATGTTTTTATTACATTAGAATGAGCCATTTCTATCTACATACACAGCGGGTCCCCTTACATTGAAATGCACCAACATGTTTCTACAGTAGCCCTAAATGGACAAATGCGTTTTGTCACTATGTTGTTCTTCGTGCAAAGAAGCTAGCTAAAGTCAGCGAATAAAACACTGACACGATGAACAAGTAAAAATAATATTTGCAATAACATAGCGTTTTACTGAATAATTAAGTATACCTAATTTCTTAATATATCTTTGTAAAGAAACCTCATTGCTTAACTGGCTACTCTCTGCTGTCTCAGACGAGACAGTTTTTCCTGTCAGCCACCGTAACTTCTGTTGGTTACAATTCGCAATCTCACCACTAGATGCTGCTAAAATTACACAGTGCAGCTTTAATGATGACTTTAATTACATTAGAAAAGTCGTTTTTGATACAAGTCGCGGTAAGTTTCAGATGATAAAAAAACGTGACTTAAATTCCTGAAAATACAGTACTGTTGTGCGGTTATTTTTCGAAGCGTTTCTGTCTGCTTTGAAAGTATTAACACTTACGGCTTTCACCTGGTTGACTATAAAAACAACATGAACAGGAATATTATTTAATATAAATATTTGTCTTCTTTTAGGGAATTGTGCACGAGGTTCGATTGTCAGCTCAACTCATGCTGAACCAACTTCTTCAACAGCTGCGGAGCAATTCACAGCTCCCGGTTTGCCTGCGTGTGATCGGCTACTTGCGCAGAATGGATGTTTTTACCGAAGCCGAGCTGCGCGTCAAATTCCTGCAAGCCCGCGGGAGTTGGCTGCGATCCATTCTCACCGCAATCCCAGGTGAAGACCCGTACTTCCACATTACAAAGACCATCGAAACCTGCCGCGTGCATCTCTTCGATATTATCACCCAGTATCGCGCCATCTTCTCCGACGAGGATCCGTTGCTGCTGCCCGGAGATCAGGCTTTGAATGAGAGCGCCATCTTTCACGGCTGGGTGGTGCAGCAGGCGGCGCAGTTTTTGGAGACCCTCGATCAGGACCTCCAGCGTGGGGTGGGAAGCCGCTTGGATTCTCTACTTGGCCAGTGCATGTACTTCGGCCTTTCCTTTAGCCGAGTCGGGGCGGATTTCCGTGGCCAACTCGCTCCCATATTTCAGCAGGTTGCCATGGACACGTTCCGGAAAGCTATTCTGGAAGCGGCGGCCAAGTTCCAAGAGGATATGAACTCGTACACGCTGATTTCTTACCCGTCGATACTTGGAAGCACCATTCCACCAGCGATCCCTAGCACCCAGCCGGGCACTCTTCAGCCCCCCATGGCCTTGCTGGATTTCCCACCTCTGGCCTGCTTCCTCAATAATGTCCTGACAGCCTTCAATGACTTAAGACTGTGCTGTCCTATTGGACTCGCACAGGAAGTTAGCAGATGCGTTGAGGAAGCCCTTATCAAGGTACACAGGGAAATTTGGGATGTTAATTATTATACTACTACAGTAAGCTTTTTAAATATAGAAGTCTCTTCTGCTCACCAAGGCTGAATTTATTTGATCAAAAATACAGTGTAGATGGTAATCTTGTGAAATATCATCACAATTTAAAATGGATTCTTTCTATTTGAAATTGATACATTTTTATTTTAAAATGTAATTTATTCCTGTGATCATATTCAGCATCATTACTCCAGTCTTCAGTGTCACATGATCCTTCAGAAATAATTATAATATGGGGATTTGCTGCTCAAGAAATGTTTCTTATCAATGTTGAAAACAGTCATGCTGCTTAATTCTTTTGATTATTTTTCAGAATTCTTTGAAATATTTACTTGAAATATAAATTTTTTGTTACTTTATGAATGTCTTTACTGTCACTTTTGATCAATTTAATGCATCTTTGCTGAATAGGAGTATTAAAGGGATAATTCACCCAAAAATGAAAATTCTGTCAGTATTTACTCACCCTCATGTTGTTCAATTCAATTCAATTCAAATTTATTTTTATTTGTATTTTGTATAGCGCTTTTCACAATACATATTGTTTCAAAGCAGCTTTACAGAAAGTGCATTTCAGAAATGTACGTAAAAAATACAGTTAGTTAATCATCATGTATTAATTTATGGCATAACATATCGCCGGCGTTGAGTCGTCTCTTCACAGGCGTCGAGTCGTCTCATCGCAGGTGTTGGGGACTCTGAAGTCTCCGTGAGAGGCTGGATACAGACTGTAGCTGAAGAACGCTATTTACCTCGGGATTAGCGTCCCGAGATAACAGCAGAAAAGCAGATGGGAAATAATTAGCGTAGCTGCTGTTCATAATATTAATGCATTCGATCTGATTCAACAGTAGTATAAGAGGCAAGCATTATGTGAATGCTTGGCTGAAGAGATGCGTCTTTAATCTAGTTTTGAACTGGGAGAGCGAGTCTGAGCAACGAACAGTATCAGGAAGGCTATTCCAGAGTTTAGGAGCGAAATGCGAGAACGCCCTCCCTCCTTTAGTGGATCTGGATATCCTAGGAATGACCAGAAGCCTCGAATTTAGGGATCTTAAAGAACGCGATGGATTGTAGGGCGATAGAAGGTCCATTAAATATACAGGAGCTAGACCATTTAGGGCTTTATAGGTCAGTAATAGTACTTTGTAATTGATACGGAACTTAATAGGTAACCAGTGCAGAGATGATAAAATTGGTGTTATATGATCATATTTTCTTGACCTAGTAAGAACTCTAGCAGCTGCATTTTGCACTAACTGTAGCTTGTTTATTGAGGATGTAGGACAACCAGCTAATAAAGCATTACAGTAATCTAGTCTTGAGGTCATGAATGCATGAACTAACTTTTCTGCATCAGAAACAGATAGCATGTTACGTAGCTTAGCAATATTTCTAAGGTGGAAGAAGGCTGTTCTTGTAACATATGAAATATGATTTTCGAAAGACAAGTTGCGGTCTAGTATAACACCCAGGTCTTTTACTGTAGTGGATAAAGTAACTGGACATCCTTCTAAATTAAAGTTGTATTGTACGAGGTTTTGTGGGTAGTTTTTTGGACCAATAAGTAATACCTCCGTTTTATCTGAATTTAATAGCAGGAAATTACACGTCATCCAGCATTTTATATCTTTAAGACACTCTGTCAATTTAGATAAGTTAGTGTTTTCATCTGGTCGTGATGAAATATATAATTGAGTGTCATCAGCATAACAGTGGAAATTAATTCCATGTTTTCTTATAATATTACCCAGTGGCAGCATATATATTGAGAATAGCAGAGGGCCTAACACCGATCCTTGCGCCACTCCATAGTCTACTGACGTTATCTTCGATTTTTCACCATTTAAACAGACAAAATGGTAACGGTCTGATAAGTACGATCTAAACCAGCTTAATGCCTGTCCCTGAACACCAGTGTAGTTTTGTAGTCGATCCAAGAGTATTTTATGATCTATAGTGTCGAACGCAGCGCTAAGATCGAGTAGAACTAGTATTGAGATACAGCCTTGGTCAGAAGCTAAGAGTAAATCATTTGTAATTTTAACTAGCGCAGTTTCTGTGCTATGATGCGGTCTGAATCCTGACTGAAATTTTTCATAGATATCATTTTCTTGCAAGAAAGAGCACAATTGAGCGGACACAATTTTTTCTAGTATTTTAGATATAAATGGAAGATTTGAAATGGGTCTGTAATTTGCTAAGTTATTTTGATCTAATTGCGGTTTCTTAATAATAGGTTTTATTACTGCCAGCTTAAATATTTTTGGAACATGACCTAAAGATAAAGACGAGTTAATAATATTGAGAAGAGGCTCTTCCACTACAGGTAACACTTCTTTCAGTAGTTTAGTGGGTATTGGGTCTAATAAACATGTTGTTGGTTTCGCTGCAAAGATAAGTTTATTTAGCTCTTCCTGTCCTATAGTTGTAAAGCGGTGTAGTTGTTCTTGAGGGGCGATAATTGTGGCTGAATCATAAGACACCATAGAGGATTGTACATTTACAATTGTATTTCGGATGCTTTCTATTTTCTCATTGAAGTAATTCATAAAATCATTACAACTATACTGTAACGGAATATTTTGCTCTGGTGATGTCTGTTTATTTGTTAGTCTAGCCACGGTGTTAAATAAAAACCTTGGATTATTTTGGTTATTTTCTATCAGTTTGCGGAGATGCTCAGCCCTGGCTGCTTTTAGAGCCTTTTTATAATGTGACATACTGTCTTTCCACGCGATTCTAAAGACCTCTAAATTAGTTTGTTTCCATTTACGCTCTAAGTTACGAGTTTCTCTCTTGATAACATGTGTAGTACTATTGTACCATGGTGCTTTAGTTTTCTCTCTAACCTTTTTTAATCTAATTGGTGCAACAATATCTAATGTACTAGAGAAAATGGTGCTCAAACTGCTAGTCATTTCCTCTAGTTCATCTGTTTGTTGGGGTTCACTGAGCAGCTGAGATAGATCAGGTAAGCTATTTGTGAATCTATCTATAGTGGTTGGAACGATTGTTCTGCCTGGTCGATAACGTGGCGCAACATGGCAAATTTCAGCAGTACGTAATATGCACGTTACCATACAATGATCAGTGAGATCGTCACTTTGCGCTATAATATCTATATCGGTTGGATTGGTTCCATATGATATAATTAAATCTAGTGTATGATTTAGACGATGAGTTGTTCCAACCCCGTAAGACCTTCGTTCATCTTCGGAACACGAATTAAGATATTTTTGATGAAATCTAAGAGCTGGATCACTCCTCCATACTCCTCCATAAGCTTTTTCAGGGATTGAAACTAGCCAGCCCCGAAAAGTTATTAAAGATATCGTTAAAATAGTCCAAGTGACTACAGTGGCCCAATCTTAAGTTTATCAAGCAACGAGAATACTTTTTGTGCGCAAAAACAAACAAAAATAACGACTTTATTTCAACTATTCATTTCCTTCTCTGTGGGCCTCTAGTCAGTTAACTTAGTGTAATAGTGTAGAGCTACGTCACACGTAGGCTCACTATTGGCCGAGGCTGGTCATGTGTGTGATGCGTGTGACGTACAACAACAGAAGCGTACGCTGTTAAACTAGTGAACTGACTCGAGGCCCAGAGAGAAGGAAATGAATAGTTTAAATAAAGTCGTTATTTTTGTTTGTTTTTTGCGCACAAAAAGTATTCTCGTCGCTTGATAAACTTAAGATTGAGCCACTGTAGTCACTTGTACTATTTTAACAATGTCTTTAATGACTTTTCGGGGCTGGCAAGTTTCAATCCCTGAAGAAGCCTATGGAGGAGTGATCCAACTCTCAGATTTCATCAAAAATATCTTAATTCGTGTTCCGAAGATGAGCGAAGGTCTTACGGGGTTGGAACAACATGAGGGTGAGTAAATAGTGACAGAATTTTCATTTTTGGGTGAACTAACCCTTTAATTAAAAAAACAACAACTTACTGACAAACCCCAGAAACAGTAGTGTAGATTGACTGAATTCAAATGAAAGGAAAAAAGTTTAGACATATTTGCTTGGGTTTCTTGTACATCTATTCTTCTTTTTTGACGTAAAAATGATCTAAAAGCATTATTCGTTTCTTATCAGGTGACCAAGCTGATCCTGGTTTTCCACAGAGCCGAGGAATCTGCCTTCAGTAGCCGTGAACGGGAGTTATTCGTTCAGTTCTGCAGTGCATTTGCTGAGGACATGGTGCCTTTCTTGAACCGATGTCTTCAAGTTCTCTTTCCTCCAGCCCAGCTTTCACTCATTCTAGGTAAATATCCACTGGATAAAATCAAGCACCAGCCAACATTTTTCTCACATTACAAAAATAAAACATGATGTTGACTCAAAATGTATTTTGTATTTGTATTGTAGGTGTCCCTCCAACCCAGGTTTATAAGTATGGCAGTCTAGGCTGCATCAGCGTGAACACGGTTCTGGAGCCGCTGGAGTTTGTTCTGCCCCAGAAGGAGCCTGTGACCGCTGTCCTGGATCTCTGCACTGATCTGAGCAGCCTGACCACAGCCGAATCCGATCCCTCGACTGCAGTCAAACCCGGAACTCCTCAAGACAAAAAGCCTGTCTTTTCAGAACAAGAAAAGCCTATGTCAGCATCTGATTCTCTTTCTCAAAAAGAGAACACTTCTGCTGAAGCGGTCACTACAGAGCAAAACGACCCGACCCCAGAGCCCGAACTGACCTTTGATGTACAGGACTTACCAGATGATTCATCCACAACAGTTAGTAATGTTGAGGAGATGTTGTCGGAATAAAAAGCAACAATTGCTGTATAGTGTGTGATGAGTGTTTGGTGTCCAAAAAAATTAAGCTTGGTTTTGATAGCAAATAACCATCTGGACATACTTACACCAGGGTCTGGTTTGCAATTTTATGGACAACTTTATTTTGGTGAAGGTAATAATTTAATATATTATGTAATTAAATATATTTAAATTGAGGAAATATGTCCTTAAAATAAATGACTTAACAGTGGTCCCAAAAAGTATTTTGACACTTAAGTTGCACTTAAAATGTCTGAATGTCATTGCATTGTAATAAATGCCTTTTGTTTTGATGGTTTTATTTGAAAGAAAATGATAGCGCAAGCACTTTAAGCAAAACATTTGACATGACAAAATGAATTGTGTAATTTTGTTTATTTGTGGTAAGTGGAACATTCTCTGCTTTCTGTTAAGACACCCGTTTGAATTTGATAATTTGAGACTTCACACACCCACTAAAAACCATGTGTGATTAGTTGACTAAACATCATTGCAAAAAAAAACCCACACACATATATATGTATATAATTTTGTGAGAAGCTTGTGCACTATTTGCCTACCGATGTAACATTAAGTTTAACTTAAGTGTTTAAAAACATTTTGGGTCTTCTGTAGGTGCTTGTAATTTACTCGGTTAACCTCTTTTGTATGTTTTTTGATTACCAGGGTGTTTAGGGGGGAGGTTTATTAAAATAAAACGATATTTTGATATTCATTAGAACAAAGTGAAGGTGTTTTTTTTTTTCACCCCACCAAATCCCGATGAAAAAACTATACAACAGCAGTTTGCATTGAATTGTTGTTTGTTTTTGCAAAGAACTGGACTTTTTTAAAATCTAGATCAGAAAAGCAAGTTATTAATGGCCGGTTTCACAGACAAGGCTTAAACCTAGTCCCAGACTTAAATGTATGTTTGAGCTGTTTTAACTGAAAGCAACTTGCACTGACATGCCTTAAAATATATCAGTCTCATTGTTTTTTCTCAAGATGCATACAAGTAATGTTTATTTCTAAGGCATGTTTATAAAAAATAACAATGTCCTAATTGAACTAAGGCCTAATCCTGGCCCTGCCTGTGAAACCGAGCCTAAAATTCAGCACAAAAATAAGATTTCCATATCACAATTTGGTGTAACATTTCAATAAGGTCTTGTTTATTAACATTAGTTAATCCATTAGCTAACACAAACTTACAATTATCAATATATTTTGTTAAGTATTAATCTTTAACAATAAGAATCAATTAGTTCATGTGTTCACAGTGCTTAAGTAACATTAACAAGTACAACTGTATTTTAAAAATGTGTTCGTAAATGTTTAAATTACTATTGAAATGTTTAAACTACTATTGATGTTCATTGTTAGTTCATGTTAAGTAATATAGCTATAACTAATGTTAACAGATGGAACCTTATTGTAAAGTGTTACCCACAATTTCAACTGGTTTGAAGGTAGAATATGAAAAATATTCTGTAACAGAGTAAAACTTAAAGTCCCCCTGTGGTGAAAATCAAGTTTTTAATGTAGTTTGTGTCTATGTGGTGTTTTTAATATGCTTTAAGACAAAGCATGTGCAAATTCATGTTAACACCATTTCTGAGCATTTTCTCCTTAAAACTGCAGTGAACCAAAGAGTCTCAAAAACGACATTTAAATTTACAGGTGTTTCTTAAATCACAAACTACCTTGTAACCAATCACGTCAACGTAGGGGCGGCTTTAGCATATCATTAACTGCCGCAAAGCAGGTGAATCTCAAGAGAAGTCAGGTTATCCCGGGTACATTTAGCAATATAGCGCGTGAATTATGTATATAATGTATATTATGATGAACTATATGCCTTTTTCCACTGATGTTCTAAGTTGTTCAAAGCGTTTCTATGGATTTAGATTTTTAGTCTGACTCTGAGATGGCGAACAAGAACATAGTTTGTGTAACATTAGCAACACATTACTAGCTGTTTGATAAAGTCAAGCAAAATTCACGCTTCCACTTCTTTTTAATCAGTTACTGGTTCAAACATATATGGGTGAATTAAGCCAGTATTCCTCTTGCCATTGTGCAGCATTTACTACAGTAAAGTTGACCGAGTGGATCAGGTATTCTGAGCTGGTGTGAGTGAGTGGAGGCGGAGACCAATTTGCATATTCATGATGCACTAATACTAAATGAAGCAAGGGTGTAGAGTTACATTCAACCTATTAAAAATAATGAAGATTTTTTTTGTCATTTTGGTGATCAAAGAGAAGTTCTAAGGGATAAAAGTATTAACTACAGGGGGACTTTAAGGTTAAGAGAAAGATGAAACCGAGGATTCAGATAAATCAATATAAAACATTTTAATAAATTTTTTCTGAATTCAACGTTTCAGGCTTTCAGTCCAGATTCTGCAGGTAGTGTGAGAACACAATCACTTCTTAACAAATTTTTTGCGTGCTGCATTCGGATTTGTCCGTCGTCTTCCTCCTCCGGTCTGGGTGTCCCGCAGTTGTAAGCTTGCTGACTTGCTGTAGACATCGTGCTCAGAGAACGGGGAGCTGCCGGCCAGGTAATCTGGATCAAACGCATCAGTCTTCTGCCGAGCTTTTTTAGACAACCTCTGCTGGGGGAAACGCTGATCTTCCACCAGATGTGGGTTGCTGGCGTGTTTTCCTCCTTGAGGCAAAGGCAAAGAGTGCTGCAGAGGACCGGAGAAGAGACAAACCATATGTACATGTCACTAACATTCATTTATATGATACTACTAATAATACAAATGTATTTGCTTTGATTTGTAAAAGATGAACCAAATTAACATGATTTCGAATGCATCTAGCTTACATACAACATTGAATTTATCATCAAAACATTACTCACTCTCTTCCCCTTTGGATTCAGCACTTTGGGATTCCTGGAAAAATGCATCTGCATGGTGGTGTCCTCATTCACTGTGACAGCAACCTTCTTCAATGTGTCGTGCCCACAATTTGGACAGAAAGATTTGTTCATATTTGTTGTTGTCCTGAAAAATTAAATTAAATATGTAATTACAGTATCCATGTTACACACATCACATATTATTATAAATGTGTAATTATTGCTGCTACAAAATGGTTATTTTCCAAGGTGAATCCATTACTCACTTGAAGCAGGCATGACAGCGCAAAATGTAATTCCTGGTATTTTTAATGAGCATGCCATTAACAGACAGCACATGCAGTCCAATCTGAATCAGAACATTCTGTAAGGCAAACAAGATGATTTTTTGACAAAATAATAGACATAACTTGTATAAAATAGATTGAATAACTTTCTATTGTTACATTTTTTTAAGGTGTCCGTATTACAGTGTAATTATACATTCAATTAATATTAATTAACTATGGCCCGGTTTCACAGACAGGACATTAATTCAGGATTAGGCCTTAGTTCAATTAGTGTGCATCTTGAGACAAAACAATAGCACTGACAAATATGTCAGTGCAAGTTTATTTCAGTTAAAACAACTCAAACATGCATTTTAGTATGGGACTAGCTCTGTCAAAAACGGGGGTATATGTACATACTATAGGGTTAAGATTAAAGTGAAACGATGCGTTTGTGTAAGAAAAATATCCATATATAAAACTTTGACTAAAATAACTAGCTTCCGGCAGACGGTGTACGCATCGATTTAACGCGAAAGAGTAACCTTTGAACTTGACGCACAACGTAATGACGAACACGGAAGCGCAGCGGATAGAGCAAAACAAAACACCAGTCACGAATTAGAAGTCTAAATCGAGAATTTTTAAAGAGAAATGTCGGAGGAGCTTGAATTTGTTGCCTAGCTCTGTTTGTTTGAACCGCAAGAGGCGTCAAAGCTTACGCTACTCCTACGTCATACTTTGTCAAGTGTTACTCTTTTGGCGTACGTCGACTTGCTTATGGCCGTGTGCCGGAAGCTAGTTATTTTAGTTGATAAAGTTTTAAATATGCATATTTTTCTTACACGAACGCATCGCTTCACTTCAGAAGGCCTTTATTAACCCCCCAGAGCCACATGGAGCACTTTTATCATGGATGGATGCACTTTGATGGACTTCAAAAAAACATACAGCCATTCACTGCTATTATAAAGCTTGGAAGAGCCACGACATTTTTTAATATAACTCTGATTGTATTCGTCTGAAAGAAGAATGTCATATACACCTAGGATGACTTGAGGGTGAGTAAATCATGGGCTAATTTTCCTTTTTTAATTAAAAAAAAATTATAAACAGGTACAACTTTTGCTTTTAATAGTGTTAAATGTTGAAATTATCATTATCTAAGATTAAAAACTAAGATTAATAAATGCTGCAAAAGTGTTTTCATCGTTAGATTATGTTCCAACTATAGTAGTTAATGTTAACAAATGGAACCTTATTGTAAAGAATGCTTGTTTTCATAATTCATATTTTTTTCAGCTGATGTAAACAAGGCCCATGGTTGGGAAAATATAATAAAATGTGAAAAAGTTTTAAATGATTATTCCCAATATGTCTAATGAATGACCAAAAGTACCTGCATGGCAAAGTCAGTGGTCATACAGCCCACTTTGACGTCTGCTGAAGGTACCCAGTTATCAGAATCCATCTGGACTCGCTTTATGTTGCTGGGAGTAATCCAACCGCCACCATCCTCGTCGTCTTCCTCCTCCTCCGCATCATAATCATCATCATTGCTTTGTTCTCCTTCTTCCTCGTGTTGGTCTCCTTTAGTCCCATCGTGTTCTTCAGATTCAGCTGCGCGACTGTCACCGGACAGATCAACAGACTCTAGTTTGTTTGTAACTGTGATTGCATCAGCCGCCTTCGGAGAAGAAAAGAAAGGAGGAAAATACTTAAGTTCAAAATATTTAATTGTCTAATGTGATTGTGGCAGTGGTTTAGATGATGTCTGTTTGCTCACCAGCATTTCCAGTAGATCAGCCTCAATGCTGGGCAGAGGATTCCTCCAAAAATGAAAGCTGTTGAATTGTGAACTATCAGGGTCTCGTGGCTCATTAGTAGTAGGTGATCTTTGGACAACTGTTCCTGGTTTACCTGATGACTTTTTTGGAAAAAAAGCTTAAATTTATAGGTGGCTAGGCATCCCCAACTTTAGGTTGATCTGCATTATTAATACACACATTGTACAACCAGTGAGGCATTTTACCGGTTCACTTTAAGGGTTAGTTCAGGTTTCTGAACCAGCCATAGGCAGCAACGTCATTGCAACATTCAAGGCCCAGAAAAGGTAGTAAAGATGTCGTTAAAATAGTCCATGTCACTTCAGTGGTTCAACCTTAATGTTATGAAGTGCATCGCTTCAGGATTCTACGTCAGAACGCCGGCTCATTATAGGTTAGCTCCTGCGTCAGCATTACACGCATGTGTTGTGGTGCTCACGTTAACAGCGTCGGCCAATAATGAGCCGGCTCTTAAAGCTGCTCTAAGCGATGTTGGGTGACGTCACTTCTTGTTGAAGTTTGAAGTATTGTCAAACAAAATGGAGGCTAGCTAAACCTTCCTCCTCATCCGCGCACTAACCCCCCAAATCCTTCTTGTCGGTAATTGGCTGGAACAGTTTGATGTTTCGTGGTGCGGGTAAGCCCAGTTTGTTTTTGTTGCCGTTTGGAGCCTGGGGTGTCTGCAGAGACCGCGTTTTTTACAGTGTGTTCAGGGGACAGGCGGCTAGCGGATAGTGAGGAGATGTTTGCTGTATATGACAAAAAATGTTTTGCCCTAAAAAAAACGCGTGGCATCGCTTAGAGCACCTTTAATGATGAGCCGGTAAACCATGTGATCAACATAGCAGACTACCATGGAGGAGAAGAGATTGTTAAATGAAGTCATTATTTTTGTTTGATTTTATTGCGCTCAAAAAGTATTCTCGTCACTTCATAACATTACGTTTGAAGAGCTGTAGTCATATGGACTATTTCAACAATGTCTTAACTACCTTTCTGGGCCTTGAAAGTTGCAATGATGTTGCTGCCTATGGCTGGTTTAGAAACCTCTCAGATTTCATCAAAAACATCTGAAAATATTTTTGAAAATGGGCGTGTAAAGCTGTGGAAAAGTGGGAGTGTAAAGGGTGGGAAGAGTGGAGACAACAACCAATAAAGCACAGATCTGCAACACATTACAGACAAACGAATATTCAAATATGAGCAAAAAAAAACAAGAATCGGGGGCAACCTATTTTAAAAATATAACCCTATGACAACAAGCTCACAAAAATATGATCATTAGAGACTACTAAACAACTATCATGAACAAATCAAATACGTTTTGATAAACTATTTTTTAGAAATATCAACAAATCAGCATTATAACTTTGCAGAGTTACTGGTCTATATGAAAAACGAGGAAGAGCATTTTTTTATTTCTAAATAAAAAACAGAAAGTTTTTTTATTTCAAATAAATATTTACATTAAGTTTACAAGCACTACAAATCACACATCAGATTAGAAAAGAAAGAATAAAGGCAGTTACTTTTTCATCCATTCTTTTTAAAATTTTTGATTTACATCATTGTATTTTGTGTATCAGAATAATTAATTGTGTCATTGCGCTGATGCCACTGTATCAGTTTCCTTATTTGCACATATGTATATTTCATTTAAAGAAAACATAAGATGAAATACAGTTGTGGTCAGAATTATTGGCACCCCTGATAAATATGATCAAAAATGGCTGTAAATATAAATCTGCAATTTTTGCAGGGGGGCACATTATGAAATGTTTTTCTCCAAAACACGTTGGCCACAATTATTGGCACCCCTAGAATGTTTTACGAGTAAAATATCTCTGAAGTATATTCCACTAATATTTACCTTTTTAGCACACCAGGGTGACTAGGAACATGAAATTGCCTAGCTATTACTTCTTGTTTCACAGGAGTTTAAATATGAGGAAACACAAAGGCCAAATTCCCTTAATCATCCATCACAATGAGTAAAACCAAAGAATATAGCTCTGATGTGCAGCAAAAGATTGTTGAGCGTCACAAAATAAAGTGGCTGTAAGAAAATAGCTAAATAATTGAAAATCCCCATTTTGACCATCAGGGCAATAATTAAGAGGTTCCAATCAACTAAAGATGTTACGAATCTGCCTGGATGAGGACGTGTGTCTATATTGTCTTAATGTACAGTGAGGAGTAAAGTTTGAGTGGCCAAAGACTCTTCAAGGATCACAGATGAAGAATTGCAGAGATTACTTGAGTCTTAAGGGGTCAGAAAGCCTAAAAGAATATATCAAACAACACCTACATCACCACATGTTGTTTAGGAGGTTTTCAAGAAAAATCCTCCTCGCTCCTCCAAAAATAAACTCCAGCATATTCAGTTGTCAGACATGACTGGAACTTCAAAAGGGACAGAATTCTATGGTCAGATGAAACAAAAAAGGGCTTATTGCAAACTGGGATAAAAAGTACCCCATGCCTACAGTTAAATATACCGCTAGATATTATATGTTGTGGGCCTATTTTTTTGCTGGAGGTCCTGGAGATCTTGTTGAGATACATGGTATTATGGATTCTAGCAAATACCAACAGATAAAAAATCAAAACAGGACGGCCTCTGCTAGAAATCTTATAATGGGCCGTGGTTGGATCTTCTATCAGGACAAAGGTCCAAAACAAACATCAAAATCAACACAAAAATGTGTTACGGAGCACAAAATAAAGTTTCTGCCATAACCGTCCCAGTCCCTGACCTGATGAGTGGAGTGAACTGAAGAGAAGAAGCACCAACATGGATCTGGGAATCTGAAAGATCTGGAGAGATTCTGTATGGAGGAATGGTCTCTGATCTCTTGTCAGTTGTTCTCCAAATTCATCAGGCATTATCGGAGAAAACTCAGAGCTGTTATCTTGTCAAAAGGAGATTGCAAAAAGTATTTAATAAAAGGGTGCCAATAATTATGGCCAGCGTGTTTTGGAGAAAAGCATTTATTTCATAATGTGATTTCCCCCCACTTTCAATTATTTTACTTCAATGAAAGGTTAGACTTTTGCGAATTTTTTGAATGAAAGATCAAAAGGATAAATAATGCAGATTTATTTTTTACAGCCATTTTTGATCATATTTACCATGGGTGCCATAAATTCTGACCACAACTGTATGTGCGCATACACGATGCTGGTTCATGTTTGGAGCACTACAGTATATGAAAAACGTCTATACAAACGCTCCGGTCCGCAAAGTTGAACAACGCAAAGTTGAACAGGCAGAGCAATGGTGAACGAACAGCGCTGAAACGATCTTTTGAATGACATGACATTTTAATTCTCTGCTATAATGTGATCTCATTCATAATACAGCACAGTGATTGGATTAAAAGAGTTCATTCTCATGAATAATGCAGAGAAAAGTTCAGAAACCGATGACACAGACGTGTACTCTCCAGCTACGCCACACCTAACTTTTCATGACATTGGATCAACTTTGCTTTTTAAACCGGAAGAACTAAATAGCTCAAAAAGATGAAAAAATAACCAATTTTCCCATAATAATAAACACAATGAGTGCTATCGTTGTTTCATTTATATGCAACCTGTACATATCTGTTAACATCTAAAAAAAAATGTGTTTTAGGGTTTCATGACCCTGTATCTAAATCAAAATGGAATAAGCCTGGGAAATTCTTTTCGATAACATTATTCAAATATAGATTGCATTTGCAAGTAATAACTTACTTTTGATGGTAAATGAAAACCAGCAATGCCAACAGGAGTCTCTGGATGTCTTTGTGTACTGCAAATTTCGACCTGAAACACGAATAAAACAGTGTCTTAAAGGGATAGTTCACCCAAAAATGAAAATTCTGTCAGTATTTACTCACCCTCATGTTGTTCCAACCCCGTAAGACCTTCGTTCATCTTCGGAACACGAATTAAGATATTTTTGATGAAATCTGAGAGCTGGATCACTCCTCCATAGGCTTCTTCAGCGATTGAAACTTGCAGGCCCGAAAAGTTATTAAAGACATCGTTAAAATAGTCCAAGTGACTACAGTGGCTCAATCTTAAGTTTATCAAGCGACGAGAATACTTTCTGTGCGCAAAAAAACCCCAAAAATAACGACTTTATTTCAACTATTCATTTCCTTCTCTGTGGGCCTCGAGTCAGTTCACTAGTGTAAAAGCGTAACCTTCTGTTGTTGTACGTCACACGCATCACACACATGACCAGCGTCGGCCAATAGTGAGCTTACGTGTGACGTAGCTCTACGCAATCATACTACGTAAACTGACTAGAGGCCAACAGAGAAGGAAATGAATAGTTGAAATAAAGTCGTTATTTTTGTTTGTTTTTGCACACAAAAAGTATTCTCGTCGCTTGATAAACTTAAGATTGAGCCACTGTAGTCACTTGGACTATTTTAACAATGTCTAACTTTTCGGGGCTAGCAAGTTTCAATCCCTGAGAAGCCTATGGAGGAGTGATCCAGCTCTCAGATTTCATCAAAAATATCTTAATTCGTGTTCCGAAGATGAACGAAGGTCTTACGGGGTTGGAATCACATGAGGGTGAGTAAATACTGACAGAATTTTCATTTTTGGGTGAACTAACCCTTTAAACCAGAACAAATGTGAATTAAAATCTGAATTAAACACCAGTACCTTTTTCTCAGGTTCTTTCTTCAAATGGTCAGTTCCTACATTCTCAGTTTCCAGTTGATAAGTCAGAGCCAAGACTTTGATGTCTGTTGCTGAAAGACTGGGATAGTCTCCTGTCTTTTTAGCAAATTCTGTCACTGTGATATAATAAGTAAATAAAAACTAATATGCATAAGTCACCAACAATAACACACTTCCAGCACCCAAATTAAGACTTTTAAAGTAAGATGCATCAACAATAGTAAAAGTTGTTATTACCTAATCTTATGTACTCTGGAAATGGTTCTTTGAAATTGAGCGTGTATGGCAAAAAAGCCAAGCTCCTTTTAGTTGGTTTATCCCGAATTTCATCAACAACATCCTTCGAGGTATAAATGTTCCTTCCAATTTCCTAAAACGAAATAAAACACAAACAAAAATGTGACAACGGATAAAATGCCTGCTTTCATTTTGAGTCTGGTATGCATAATACACGCAGGAACGCATACACGCAGGAGCACATACACACACACACATACACACACACACACACACACACACACACACACAGTAATATATAAACATATTATATGAATACATTTATGTATCACTTAAACTTTATGTATGAATTAGTTGTCCAACCAGGAGGTGTCAGACGGTCAGCATTCTCCATGGTGCTGAATGGTTGAATTTATTGATGCGCCATGGCAAATTGTACTACCAAAACATTTTAAAATACACTACTACTATGGAACACTGTGGAAAAGCGTGGCATTACCATGATATTTACTGTTAGTGTGTTACAATCGTGCCTACAATTTTTTATTCTAAATTCTAGTAACTTAACTTACACATACTGCACCAGCACGCATATCATTTTCGTCATTTATCCTGTGTCGAAATGACATTTCTGGACAGCAGTATTAAAATAGTTAAAAAGAGAAGCCAACGTCATCAAAAATAACTCACGTGCAGAGAAGCCCTTTTAATAAAAGCGCCAGTATCTGCCACAACATGCTCCACCATGATCGCCTCCATCTTGACACTATGTGGGAGAAGCGTGCGTAGCTTCGGACATGAACTCTCGCGAGAAGACACTATTCTCCCGTTAGTTTTACGTAATTTGTTGACGTTCAGGTGGGTGAAGATGGCGGCCCGCTGGAGTAGTGAGAATGTGGTGGTGGAGTTTCGAGATGCACAGGTACACAGTCACTACGCCTGCACGCAAGCATTAGGTGCGTTAGAAGTGTAGTTTTCGTAAGCATTAGAGCAATAAACATGCACAGCTGTCATGTCAATCCCGAGCGACGTATTTAAATGATTCTGAATGACATTCTTTGTTTATTAAGGTGTGATGCTCTTACAAACTTATCATGGTAAACATTGTACTTTCAGTTATTATTATTATTATTAATTACAATTTTTACAATAAACGTCTTGTCAAAAAAGACTTTACTTCTCATTAGTAGTAGTAATGGGTTCCCAGCAGGTGTTTAGTCATTTTATAGAGATCCAACATAAGTTACGTAACGTTACATTGAGAATTACAGAGTGCATTATTGTCATACAGAGTATTTGGATACATAAGTTACACATAACATGTCTGAATGTCATTAGAATTAACATGAGTTATAAACTATTAAACTAAGTGTCATTTATTTTAAAGATAGTACAAACAGTTTACAATGTAAGCATGTTTTTTTTCATTATGTTTACAATTGCTACAAACACTGCAATTACACTAGACAATAACAATTGAATACACTTAGAGGGGTAAAAAGAAAAATATATACAAAATCTATGCAGTCTTTTTTTTTTCTTTTTTTTTTTTTGCAATTTATGTTGTCATGACAGACTTTTCTGTTTTCAGGCTACTGCAATGTCGGTGGACTGTCTCGGCCAGCATGCTGTTCTCTCAGGGTGTGTACAGCTTTGGCTAATGTCACATTGTCATGTGGAATTATGAACGCACACTTCACATCAGCAGTAGCATAGTTTTATATGCTGCATCTACATCCCTTTTCAATGGAAGCCAGTTTTTTCACATAAGAAAAATATAAATCATAATTATAATATAAAAAGTCAAAATGATGACTTAAAAAGTCGAAATTATGACTTAAAAAATAGTAATTATGACAAAAAGTCGAAATTATGACATGCTAAGTGATACTCATTACACAAAAATAATATGACTGTCATAATTATAAAATGTATGTCATAATTTTGACTTTTAATCTCATAATAATGACTTTGTCGTAATTATTACTCTTTATTTTATAATTATAATTTACACTAGCATTTTTTTCTTATGTGGCAGAAACGGGCAAACATAATTTTCTATGGAAGCCCATTTCCACCACATAAGAAAAAAAACAATGCTTTTGAAAATGATAATTATGACATAAAAAGTCAAAATTACGACTTCAAAAGTCATAATTGTTATGACAAAAAGTTAAAATTATGACAACTTTTTATCTCATAATTTTGACATTTTAATCTCTTAATTATGACTTAGTATGTCACAATTTCTACTTTTTATCTCATTATTTTGACTTTTATCTCATAGTGACTTAGTATGTCATAGTTTTTCTCATAATTATGACCTATGTCATTATTTTATATTTTTATCTGATAATTACGACTTTTTATGGCATAATTATAATTTACACAAGCCTATTTTTTTTCTTATGTGGCAGAAATGAGTTTCCATACTTCTCATATCTCTATTTTTAAGTTTCTAAATGCCTTTCTACATGCATTGTTATACCACACCGTATTTACTTTTTTCACGTGTGATTTTTTTGAATAGGAGGCGATTCTTATATGTTGTAAATCTGGAGACGCCGTCCGAAGCTCCACGCAAAATCAGCCGCCAGAGCAAATGGGACGTTGGGACAGTTCAGTGGAATCCGCACAAAACCGAGGCCCATTTATTTGCTGCATCTGTACGTAAAGTAGTTATTATCTATTGCTGATTAATGACAGTGTCATAATGATCATCAGTCATATTTATTGTTTCACATGTCTACTGAGTATTTATTTTATGATTTTTTTTTATATTGTAAATATACGTTTTCCTTATCTTCGCAAAGAGTAATCAGCGAGTTGACCTGTACATTTGGCGTGATGGATCCGGTGAAGCACATACGTCTTTGCAAGGCCATACACGTGTTATAAGGTAACACAGATCACGTTGTGCTGAAATGCTACTTATTCAAACAATGACGAGACAATGCATGATCAAAAAAAGTGCATACCTTATCTTTATATCCTTGCCAAATGTAAACTATACTATAACTATAAACAGTAATCATCATGAATCTGTAAATCTGCTTTTAAACAGTGTTTATTGAGAGTTGATCTCACTTGAGTATGTATATAATACATTCTAATAACAAATAATACATGAATATATGTTTTTTATGTGGTTTTATGTTTAAACCAAGACTTTTTGCACTGTTTCAGTGATTTAGACTGGTCGTGGTTTGATCCAGAGTTGCTTGTCACGAGTTCTGTGGACACATACATTTACATATGGGACACAAGGTGAGCGAGGAGAAAGAACACATGATGAAGAGTTTGTGGAACATTCAATGTTTTACGCTTTTCTTTCTTGATTTCTAGGGACACGCGAAAACCAACCGTGGCCCTTTCTGCCGTGGGTGAGTGCAAAGACGCAATGGGTCCAGATATAATTTATTAGTCAATACTTTTATTTATTCTTTTGACTTTTAATTTTCTCGCTCTTTCTCTGTGTTTTAGCCGGAGCCTCTCAGGTGAAGTGGAACAGACGGAATCACTATTGTTTGGCATCAAGTCATGATGGTGATGTTAGAATCTGGGACAAGAGGGTGATTATGTCATTCGGTTACTTGCTACATCATGATTGCATCATCATTATTGGTGTCGTTTATCAATCAGATCTTTGTTTGACTGCCAATCTGTTTACTTACCATTTAAAAGTTCGGGGACAGGAATTTGTTACAAATGTTTACCAAAAACTCCTATATTAAAAAAATGCTGTTCTTTTGATCTTTCTATTCATAGAAGAATCCTGAAAATAAAAGTATCACAGTTTCCAAAAAATATTAATAAGCACAACTGTTTTTAACTTAATAATGAGAAATGTATCTTTAGCAGTAAATCAGAATATTAGAATGATTTCTGAAGGATCATGTGAGACTAAACACTGGAGTAATGATGCTTAAAATTCAGCTTTGTCATCACAAATAAATTACATTTTAAAATATATTCAAATAGTACTGTTTTTTTTTTTTTTTTTTAAATAAATGCAGCGTTGGTGAGCATAAGAATCTTCTTTCAAAATATATAAAAATTCCCTATCCCAAAGTTTTGAATGGTAAACTCTAATCTCATTGTTCCCACATCCTGCCCAAATAGCTGTATTAAAAAAAGAAGAAGCTTATCTGTTGCAGATATTGTTTTTGACTGATTGTAGTGTGTTTCAGAAACCCAACACTGCAGTGGAGTACGTAGCCGCCCACCTGTCAAAGATTCATGGTCTGGACTGGCACCCTGATAACGAGTACATCCTGGCTACTTCCAGTCAGGACAACTCTGTTCGGGTGATTATTATCACAATTATTGATCATATTGTTCACATTCTATTGTGTTTGCTGCAGTTTAACTTATACCTGATTCTGTGTCTATACTGATTTACCCCTAAAGTTCTGGGATTACAGACAACCCCGGAAGTACCTTGATATCTTGTCATGTCAGGTGCCAGTGTGGAAGGCCAGATACACGGTACATTACAAATCATTATTTTAAATGTTTTTATCTATTAAATTGTCGAGTAAAAACATTTCTTGTTGCAATTTTTAACCAAATTTGTTAATGTTGTGACAATTACACTACCGGTTAAAAGTTATAATTAATGAATAATTAAGATTTTGCAATGTTTTTGAAAAAAGTCTCTTAAACTCACAAAGACTGCATTTATTTGATCAAATATATGATAGAAACAGTAATATTGTGAAATATTATTACAATTTAAAATAATTGTTTGCAGGGTGGGAAATTAGCACCGGCCACCAGCCAATGGCTGGTACTTTTTCAAAGTGGCTGGTGACTTTGCCTTGTATACCAGCCACAGTGGCTGGTAGATTGTAAAACATATTTTTATTGGTTACTTAAAACATTCCTTGTAACGGATTGGACAGCTTTTGTCAAAGAATGCTGTTGCTAAGTAACAATAATGCACTTTTGTCGAGTAACTAATTTGATTGGTTTTCAGCGGACCGTGACACATATAGCTGAGCTGAGGTACTGACGAAAGGAAAATTTAATAAATGTGGCGACATATACCCGGTGTTAAGATGCCCGCCGTGGAGTCAGCAGTAGCTATGAATGTACAAACTGTCGAGGGCGAAGTAAATAAAAAGAGAAGGTACTTTTCGAACAAGTGGCGCATTAATGACGAAGGGAAAACGAGGGAAAGGTTAGCCTACCTTCGCGTCGAACAGTCCATGCACTGTACTTACTGTGTATAATAATAATACTTTATAAATTTGAATTCCGGGAAAAGTGGCTGGTAAAAAATATAAGTGGCTGGTAAAATTGGGCATCCACCAGCCACTGTGGCTGGTGGGCAAAAAAGTTAATTTCCCACCCTGATTGTTTGCTTTTTTATATATATTTTCAAATGTAATTTATTCCTGTGATGCAAAGCTGAATTTTCAGCATCATTACTCCAGTCTTCAGTGTCACATGATCCTTCAGAAATCATTCTAATATGCTGATTTACTGCTCAAGAAACATTTCTGATTATTATCTGTGTCGAAAAAAGTTGTGCTGCTTATTTTTGTGGAAACTGTGATAAACTACCATTCAAAAGTTTGAGTAAAAAAAAAAAAAGTTTTTTTTTTATGCAGCAAAGATGCATTAAATTGATTAAAAGTGACAGTAAAGACATTTATAATGTTACAAAAGTTTTCTATTTTAAATGAATGCTGTTCTGTTGAGCTTTCTATTCATTCAAGAATCCTGAAAAAAAAATACACAAACATCGATAATAATAAGAACCATTAATTATAATTAAACATCACTAATAATTGAGCAGCAAGTAAGCATATTAGAATGATATCTGAAAGAACATGTGACACTGAAGACTGGAGTAATGATAATTTATTCCATCACAGGAATAAATAAAAAATAAAAAACAGTTATTTTAAATTGTAACAATTGTTACGTAAATTGTAAATTGTAAAATTTCACAATATTACAGTATTTTTTATCAAATAATGCAGCCTTGGTGAGCATAAAAGACTTAATAAATTGGGCCCACAGCACTAAAGAAATGTGCTGTGGGCCCAATAATGCAGGTATATTTTTTGAGACTTTATCAAATAAAGGAAAGGAAGTTGAGCAAGTAGAATCTTTTAAATATTTAGGTACAGAAATTGTTCACAAGTTTACATTTGATAAGCATGCAGATAGTGTTTTTAAGAAGGCTTACCAACATCTAGGATTGTTAAGAAAAGAGTTTTGATATTGAAAAGGACATTCTAATAGCAGTATATAAATCACTAGTTGAATCTGTGTTCACTTTTAACATTATAGCCTGGTTCAACTCTCTCTCTGTTAGGAGTAAAACAGACTCTTAAGGATTATAGATTTGGCTAGTAAAATAATTGGGGAAAAACAAGGATCGCTTACGGGTCTTTACATGGTGGCAGTAAAAAGGAAAGCCTCTGTTATTGTGACAGATTCTTCTCATCCCCTGCATAGCGCATTTCAGTTACTTCCTTCTTGCAGATGGTATAAAGTACCTTTGGTAAAAAAGGCCAAATATAAGAAGACTTTTATTCCTACTGCTATTGGTATTTTAAATGGGATCTTAAGATGAATCTTATGTTCTTTATAAGAATTGTGTAGGTTTTAATGTAGTTGGTTTTGAAAATGGATGTTATGTGTTGTTGTTGTATTGTTTGTTGAGCCTTTGTCGAAAGACAATTTTCTCCCCCTGTGGGGATAGACAATAAACTTTTGAATTTAATTAAATTAATTATTCAAAAGTTTTGATTGATAGTGAACTTTTTTCCCTTATTCTCGCACCATTGAAATGTAATGTATAATTCCAGTAAAGATGAATTTTCATGTTGTAAACTACTCACTGCATCCTCTTCCATTCCTTCCATTCAGCCCTTCTCTAACGGACTGGTTACAGTGATGGTTCCTCAGCTCCGGCGAGAGAACAGCCTCCTCCTCTGGAGCACGTTGGAATTGAATAGTCCTGTTCACGCGTTCGTGGGCCATGATGATGTTGTGCTTGAGTTTCAGTGGAGGCCGCAGAAAGAAGGTGAGAGGAGGAACCAGTAGATGGTGACAATTCTGCTAATGACTTAGACTTTAGGAACGGACAAGTATCATTGTCTTGCACTATACATTCTGTATTTTAGGTTGCAAAGACTGCCAGCTGGTCACATGGTCCAGAGATCAAACCCTGAGGATATGGAGAGTAGATCCTCAACTCCAGAAGGTGATGCTCATGAAGTCAATCCTTTCGCTATGGCTGGTGGGTTTATGTTTGAGACTGATGGTGTCATGCGTTGTGTAGCTGTGCTGTGCAAACGAAATCATGGACGAGTTGATGGAGGGCTTGACTCTCACCACAGAGACGGAGAAAACTCTGAGGTCCCAAGACTCCGAACCTCCACTGAGTCCAGGATTCACAGCTGACAACTCACAAGGTGAAAAAATAATTAAAAATTGCTCTGACATTGATTTGATGCATTATAGCTCATTTATATAATTATTTTGGTTCCATTCATAATTATTTTCAAAAATATCCTGAAGACATAAATGTAATTGTGAACACGGTCTGTCTGGCCGTTTTACCATTTTATATTTAACATATACATTGTATTCTGGTTATTTACATCAATTATATTATTTTTAGTGCTGGGCAACGATTAAAATTTTTAATCGCGATTAATCGCAAGATTTTCTTGCGATTAATCGCATTGTTATGCGCAAAATTGAATAATGACTTCTAAAGTAGTGTATTGCGCACTTTTGATTTAAATGTACTGCTATATACACAAAAGTGCAATAACTTTAAACAAATAAGGTGCTTTTATACCAGCAGTATTCCCTTTACACAGTAATCTCAAATCTCAATTTAAACATTAATGTAATTAAATCAAATATTTAAACAAAGCTATTTGCCACTGGTTTGTTAAAACGAGTCCAGTTTTCTTGTTTTTTTTTTCTGAACAGGTATCAACAGGTATCTTTTATCAGGGAGCAGCAGAAACAGTGTATGTAGTAGTCAGAGGTCATGATCACTACTACAGATATAAGTCGACCAACGTTACTTATAGTAGCTTAGGTTTGGTCATGCCATGGTTTCCCACGTAAGATTACATTAAACAGAGTAAAAAAACAATTTATACTTTATACTCACGCCGTAGCTGTGTAGCGCGCGTACACTTCGGCGTACCCTGACGTGCACCTCTCCAAAAATGTAACGTCAATTCTACGCGTACCGCAAGCGCTGTGATTGCTAGAACCGCTCCCCGGGTTTCACATGCTCCCTCTGCATGTGTAATTGCGCGTCGACGCAGAGATATAAATGAAAACCAACGCGTAGTCTATAGCGTATAGTCTTCGGCGTAAGTCCGACGCAGAAGTATAAATCAGCCAAGAGTGAGGTGAAGTGGTCGAGCACAAGGTGCAGCGACAAGCGGGTGCGTTCCTGTGAAACTGTTGCGGTCATGCTTGCCTCACGCACGCGCCCGCTCGTTGCCGAAGTTGAATTGTCTATAACTTTTTATAAAGGACGCGCAAAACAAATCATTAGAAAAGAGACTGATCCTCGGCTCGCTGTTAGTGAGTTTCCAGAATCTAAATAGTTATTATCTATAGGTTTTATAGGTACTATCCATAGAGCGCCTGTCATTCACTCGCGGAGCGCAACCCTTTAACTGTTCACCAGAGAGAACCTGCCTCTCTCCACTGCTTGTTTGGGTGGGTTATTTGCTGGCTGACCAACATCCCACCCCTCCTGTGATCATGGTTTGACTGTAGGCCTATGTTTCTTCAGAGCCAATGAGCAACGGACTTTCAAAATAATAATAAAAAAACTGGGTTAACGTGCGATAAAAAAATTGTCGGCATTAATTAATAAATGCGTTAACGCGATAATAACGCGTTAACTTGCCCAGCCCTAATTATTTTTTGTTGTGTTATGTGGCTGAATAGAATAGAGTAGAATAGAATAAACAAGAATTATAATAAAGAAATAAAATAGACAAATAAAAATCTTCACAGAAAGTAGATTGGGGATCTGATTCTGTGAATTTTTATGACTGAAATGAGTCGAGAATTGAATTTTGTATAAGATTTGAATGTTTCTTTGCCGGTCTGGTTACTTATATCTATTATATTCTATAATATTATATGATAGACTTAATGTACGCTACCATTCGTTTGTTTTTTAAAAGAAAAATATTGTTTTTTTAAATTGATCAAAAGTATTAGTAAATACATTTATAATATCATTATTTCTATTTTAAATAAATTCAGTGCTTTTGAGCTTTCTATTCATCTAAGAATCCTGAAGAAAATGTATCACGATTTACACAAAAATATTAAACCGCACAACTGTTTTAAACATTGATGATAATAAGAAATGTTTCTTGAGCAGCAAATCAGCATATTAGAATGATTTCTGAAGGATCATGTGACACTGAAGACTGGAGTAATGATGCTGAAAATTCAGCTTTACATCACAGGAAAAAATTACAGTTATTTTAAATTGTAAAAGAATAATACAAAATATTACTGTTTATACTGTATTTTTTATCAAATAAATGCAGCCTTACTAAGCATAAAAGTCTAAAGCAGTAAAAAAAAATCGTATCAACGCTGAACTTTTAAACGGTATTGTGTAGAATAAAATCTAAAAGATGCACATGTGCATAATGTGAAAATGGTAGATGTTCCAGTCAGATCCTAGTTTTAATAAATGTAAATTGCTGTCTGTTGACAGATCAGTTTGACGGCCCTCAGTCCGGCCTGTCATCCAGTGGTAAGAATGATGTACCAGGTTTGCCTCAGACTCTGCAGCAGGAGTTTTCTCTAGTCAACTTACAGATTCGCAATGTCAATGTGGAGGTCAGTCACTGTAACTCTCTGATATTTGGATTATCATGTTGCAGAATTATGATAAATAGGATGCAATCATAACAGTTATATATAAATAGATAAGAAATTAACATTATTGTTCTTGTAGATGGATGCCGTCAACCGCAGTTGCTTTGTGTCGGCCGACTGTGGAGCCAACCGAGTCCGTCTCGTTGTAAAATTCCCTGCCCAATATCCCAACAATGCAGCTCCTTCTTTCCAATTTGTCTCTCCGACGAACATCTCGTCTTCCATGAAGACCAAGATACAGAAGGTTGAAACTGACACCCATCAAGCTTGTCTTAACTTTTAGTCAATGTTTTGAACAATGTCTTGCTGAAGCAGCAACTCTTTTATAGATCCTGACTGATACGTCACTTCAGAAGGTGAAGAGAAACCAGAACTGCTTAGAGCCGTGCGTTAGACAGCTGGTATCCTGCTTGGAGTCAGATGGAGTCATGGTGAGTGAACTTCTATACTCATAATTTCCAAATTGTTCCCGAGATCACCAGCAACATCATGATAGATTTTTTAAATCACTGTTTCTCCTGTGTCTCCAATCCGATGTCCAGGAGGATGGTACAAACCCCTACGTGCTCACAAACCCGGTGACTCCTGCTCTTCCTGCTTTTCCTCGAGTAAGCAACACCTACGGCTCATACCAGGACTCCAACATCCCTTTTCCCCGGACCTCGGGGGCTCGCTTCTGTGGGACAGGTGGGTTGCAAAAACAACAGACCTTTTCCTTTTTCCTTTTCCTATTTTATATATATATATATATATATATATATATATATTATCATGTAAATTCAACATAAATTACAACTTCATTTCCCATTAGGTTCCTTGGTTTATTTCACACGGCCAATGACTATGCATCGTATGGCCCCTCAGACTGAACCTACTCCCAGGTGAATATTCAATCCTGTTTGCTTGTTTTATCTGAAACATGATGTTATATTATTATTTGATTGCAATGGAAGACAGGTTAGCAAGTGTAAGATGACTATGATCATAAGTGGAAGTCTTTGTTTATGTGCAGGTCACTGTCGGCTCTCTCGGCGTATCACAGCGGGGTGCTGACGCCCTTGAAAATGCGAACGGAGTCTCAGACCACCCTGAGGCTGTACAGCGGGAGCCCAACACGCACAGACAAAGATCAAGTGTCTATATCATCCTTCTACTACAAAGAACGGGTGAGACCTGTCACACAGGACTGAAATTAGCTTGTCTTGGAAATTTTGTTTTAGCTCAAAAAGGCTCACTTTTTCAGCAGCTTTGATCAGGTGGTTAAGGTTTTTATGGTTAGCAATGGCAGTTTATTTATTTTATATTTTATTTTATTTTATTTTTGTTTCATTTCATGAAGTCTACTAAAAGTGAAATGGACGTATGTTTGCATGTCTGAAGAAATTTGTACACAGTATTTGTAAAATGTGTTTTGCTTTGGATATTTTCACTACCATAACCAGGGTTTGAAATTAACACCCGCCAACCCGGGGTAACGCTGTCAAATCACTAGCCAATTTGGCTTGTTACTATGTTTACTCACTTTGCTAGGGAAGTTCGTGCAGCCAAATCTGCGCAGATTAAGAGCAAATACTCAACTCGTGAGTCATCATGATATGATCATATATATCTGGCTTACTTGAACATGCCCATCACTACGCAACAAATAACGGCACGCTTGTTAATTTGCATTGAAGCAATAGCGAAGATTAAAAAGCATTTGGTTAACTGAAAAGACATTTTTTTCCAACATTCTACATTTTTTTGATGTTGTATCGTACTGTATTAATCTGTCCACCTAAAACACATTTTTAGTGATGAGGATGAAAGAGGAAGGGAGGAGATGGCTGGGTGACAGTATTTTTTTTGAATAAGAAATTAATGTATGAAATCCAAATTTTATAATATTTTTTTATATATATAAGCTGTGACATAGTTAATATGGTTAATTTCTTTTCTTTTATTTTCTATTTTTGGCTAGTAGAAGTTCTGAATGGCCAGTAACTTAAAAATTTAGTAGCCAAATTGGTTGGTGAGTGAAAGTTCATTTCAAGCCCTGACCATAACCTGACTATTTAACTCCATAACATGTCTTTCTTCTTCTTCTTTTTTAAAGTTCTGAGTATTCTTGCTTTTCACATCCCCTCCTTCCACCCGCTTGATCCATCGGTTTAAAAGCACCATTTTCACAGTTCACTGTCATTGTTGTTTTCTGTGCTATCTCTCTCTTGTTGAGTTTTGGTGGCATGTACCCCTCACTCATGTTGCTGTGGTCTGTTTTATCCAATCAGAAGCCCCCTCTGTCCACTCCCCGCCGCTGGTCTGTGCAGACTATTCATGACTGTCCGGTATTGACAACCGCCCCTCCCTCCCACTTATTCTCTCTCTCATCTACTTCTTGCTCTAATGCAAAATGGCTTTTTTTGCTGTCATGCATTTCATGTATGGCACTTCACAGCTTTTGCGCTCTATTTTCTGCTTTGAAAAAAAATCATTACTAATTTGGTGTTACAGATCATAAAAATGAAAGATCATGCCCTTTTTTACTCTTTCTCTGTTTTGATGCTGCATGTGACACTGAAAACAATCCGTTTGTAACAAAAAAAGCAGCAATTTTACAGACAAAAAGGGAGAAAAAAACATTTAATTGTCAGGGATTACTTTAAGTTACAAACTAACTAAATAAACACATTTGCAGCCGGTTTCACAGATAAGGCTTAAGCCTAGTCCCAGACTAAAATGCATTATTTAGCATGTATCATGTACTGATATATCTTTAAATACATCAATGTCATTGTTTTCTCTCAATATGAACATCAAACAACAATGTTTTTTTTCAAAAGCACATTTATAAATGCTACTTTTATGTCCTAATTGAACTAAGGCCTAATCGTGGTTTAATCTAAACCCTGTATGTGAAACCGGGCCTCAATGTTTTATTTTAATGCTTAAAAGTTTAATTAAATAATTTAATTTCATGACTGCTACTAAATATTTACTTCTGGTATATATTCTCCATTTATCTAGGGAAATTAACCCTACTGATATTTCAAATTTCAAATCTAACTGCTATATTGATCTTTACAGTTTTTAAAAAAAATTATTAAAATAATTCAAAATATTTTTCTTTAGTATGTTTAACGCATGAATAATTATAAAAAATATATTTAATTTATTATATTAATTCTAATTATAACATAACATACATAAATAATAATTTATATATATATATATATATATATATATATATATATATATAATGATTTATAATTTTGTTTTCAATGGGATTTTCTCTTACCCGTCCACCCGGCATATTTAAAACTTTAATTTTTGCATTTCTTCAGTTAATCTAAAGTATTTCATAATAATAAACAGTGATTGATGGTGTTGTTTGTCGTCATCATCGGTGTTCAGAAATCCCGTCGCTGGAAAGGCAAGCGAGAAGGAGGAGACTACAGCAGCAGACCCATCAAACTGTCTGGCAAAGTCATCATCCAGGAAATCTCATGTCTGCTTCCTGTGCACAAAGCCCTCGGGGAGACATACGTGTATGTTCTGTTTTCTTAGATAGCAAAGCATTTCAGGTCAATCATATTCAGATGATAACTCTCTTGTTAGGAACAGCCATAAATTACAGAATCAACTGACAATACCGTGACATTCTTTTGCTCAAATGTCGTCTTGATCCGTGGCCTTTTTATTTTTTTCCCTTTAGGCTAAATGTTAATGACATACAGGACACGTGCCAGAAGAATGGGGCGGCAGCCTTAGCAGTGGGCCGCAGGGATTTAGCAAAGGTATGTGATATACACTAACTGTCAAATGTTTAGAATAATTATGCTTTTTAATGTTTCTGAAAGTTCATAGCTCTTTTTTTTAATACAATAAACATACACATTTTATAAAAAGATACAATAATGTTATCAAATATTATTACAATTTAAAATATATAACTAGTTTCTATATAAATAAATTGTCAAATGTTATTTATTCCTGTGATTTGCTATTCAAGAAACATTTCTTAATAGAACCAATGTTAAAAGACTTTTGTATACACTACCATTTAAAAGTTTTATATTTGTATTCAGCAGTGACATTAAAAGTGACAGTAAAGACATTAATAATGTTACAAAAATTTCAAATAAATGCTGTTCTTTTGTATCTTCTATTCATCAATGAATCCTGAAATTAATGTATCATAATTTTCACAAAAATATTAAGCAGCACAACAGATAATAATAAATGTTTCATCAGCAGCAAATCAGCATATTAGGATGATTTCTAAAGGATCATGTGACACTGAAGACTTGTTGAATAATGCTAAAAATTCAGCTTTGTATCACAGGAATAAATTACATTTTAAAATATATTTAAATAGAAAACAATTATTTTATATAGTAATAATATTTCAGAAAATTTACTGTAATTTTTATCAAATAAATGCAGCCTTGGTGAGCATAAGAGACTTCTTTCGATTTCTTTATTTCGAAAAAAAAAATATATATATTTATATATATATATATATATATATATAAATAAATACAATAAGTGTGTTGCAACATACCGAAGGAAGAAACAATATCTATAAAGTGTTATAACAATAATTGCAATGTGTCCGAAAAGGAGCAGGATGAAACAGAAGCTTAAAAACATTAAAACAAGAGGCTTTCAAAAACGTTTAAAAATAAATCTTAATTATTCCCAACTTTTGACCTATAGTGTGTGTAAACATGATTTCTGTACAGGCCATATTTACAGATTAATTTCCATGGTCTGTCTTCTTTAAGGTATGGGCACTTGCCTCAGCAGCCACAAATGTTGACCTTAGTCCTGACCCTGACCCTGATGCTGGAACTCCCTGGGCCAAACATCCATTTGGGCGACACCTGCTGGAGACATTGTGAGGTTCAGCTTGTAAACTGGTGACACCAGCATTTATGCATTATATAGAGCTATAATTTATAAATGTGTCCTCGATTTCACATGAGCTTTGACTTTGTCTCTCTCCACAGGCTTGAACATTACAGTCAAATGAGTGATGTTCAGAGTCTGGCCATGTTGTGTAGTGTGTTCAGAGGTCATGGCAGTCCTCAGGAATATTTCACTCTATACGGACATCAGCAACCACGACCAGCGATCTTCACGGCTTACCACTCCCGCTATGTACGTTTGTAAACCGAATTTATCAATGCAGGAATTCTGTACTAATTTGACTTTTGAGAGAAGGTTACACAGTAATTGTGTCTTTCAGTTAAAATTAGGATGAGTTGTGTATTTCTTTCTAAAATGTGTGAAATATTTAATTTAATATTCTTGTATACCAAAGAGGTTGTTTTCAGCGTGATGTATGTGTAGCGCGTCTTTGATAATTCCTTTGAATTTGTAATATTAATGCTACATTAGCCCAGTATCACCTCCAGTTCTGTGACTTCCGGATCGTGTTCAAGTACCTCGGACTCTGCAAACACTCCGTGGAACATGGGTGAGAGATCATGGGTTTATTCATAGAGGTTACATTTTTACATGTTCTGTGTTTATGGAAGAAGCAAAATCTAGATCATGTGTAGTTCCATAACACAGATTTTTTATTTGTATTATTCTCTTGTTTTGTCACAAAACTGTGTGTTTAAATATTCAGAGTTGGCTGTTGCTTGGTTTGATGCTTATTGATTGAATGAAAAGTTTATGATATAAGAAAAATCGCTTCAGTCATGTAACTAAATGTTGGTCAACATTTATCAATGTACAATGTTATTAAATTAAGTAATTATTCAAATTAATCATATATATATATATATATATTAGTTAATAAGGATGATGATAATAACAGTAATAATTAATATATATATATATGTATGTGTATATATATTAATTATTACTGTTATTATCATCAACTCATATATATATAAAATATAATGATGATCATGATGATGATAATTGCCGTAATAATTAAAATAAATTTAATTATTCGGTGCACAATTAACGGAATTGATAATGCATTTTAGATGACTATTATTAGTATTAATAATAACAATAAGGATTATTACTAGGTGTGTCATCAAAAAACAATAAGAATTTGTCAGATTATTATTAGTAGTAGTAGTAGTTGTTGTAGTAGAATTGTTGTCATTCTCTGATTTAAATAATAATGATAATTGTTTTTATTATAATAATAACCATAATTATTATTTGTAGTATAAGTATTTTAATATAATAATAATAATAATATGTAATCTATTAATACTATTTATTTACCGAGTTCCTATAAATAACTGTAATATTGCTTACATAATTAATGGCCATATTAATGTCCAGTCTGTTACACATTCATATTTATCATACAAAACTCAATTTCTGAACTATTTTCAATTGTATCAAAATCCAAATCAGTTGTTTATGTTTGTTTTTCTTCTCTAGTTACGTTTGTGCCTTCAGCTAATTTTTTTGACTATTTTTTTTCTGAATAATTCAAATGAATTGTACCAAAATAATTTAATCATACAGCATCACATGTTTTAATTCTGAATTGTAATTATTTAGAGCAAACATGTATATACTTCTGATTGTTGTTGTGAGTTTTTTATTTTTTATTTTTTCAGTTGGACGTGAATCAGAACATGCTCCTCCCTGGGGAGAGTCGTCCCCAGATGACTATCGCTATTCAAACCAGATATACACGGACCCCCGAGAACGAGAAAAAGAGCAACACGACATGAACAAAAGGTAAACGTCCTGTTCGACCAATGACACTTTGACACACTTCACATTATTGTCTTCACACGTTCAAAATGCAACTTTAAAGAGTTCCTTCTGATCCACAGATTATTAGACCCCTCCAACTCCTGGCAGTTTGACGATTTCAAGAAGTGTTACGGTGAGATCCTGCACCGTTGGGGCATGAAGGACAAGAGGGCAGAGGTGCTCAAATTTGTTTCCTGTCCTCCAGAGCCACACAAAGGCATAGGTAAGTTAAAGGAATGGTTTAAAACAGCTTCTGGGTCATACAGTACTGTAAGGGGTTTTACAGTCAAAGACCCAGAACTAGATATGATGAATGAAGACCCGGAGTCAGAATTATAATAAATTGAAGAAAAGTTACACTGAAGATAGTTTGTAGTTTCATCAGCAGACGTCAGCTTCAAGACTCACAGCAAATATACCCTTCACCAAGGTCTAAGCTCCTTGCTTCAGGTTGAATGATTCTCATTGGCTAAGAAGTAGATAAACATAGTAATTTTCCACACATATACAGATAGACTGAAGCATATCTCCATGGATTATGCAGCTGACACACAGACCCTGAAGTTAGGCACGTCGTGACCTTTCAGGTCGCAGATTTGGGTTGTTGGACGCCAGCCTGTCCCAAACAACAACTCAGTCAATCTCCAATAATGCCAGTGGTTCCTTAAACTGTAACCAAAAAGACTAACACACACACCGACACAGAGCTTTTCCAAGGTTGGATTTGGCCAGGCTCTAACTTTAAACAGGAGAGTCTTCTCAAAACATCAAGATAATGCGTTCTTTCTCTCTAGGAGAGGACACTTTAGTCTAACTGGAAAGTAAGGCTTTAACAAAGAAATGGTGCCTTAAACTATAGACTTCAATGACCCCCATATGTTTTAACACGTTGAAGACCTTTCTCAAACACAAAACAAGTCCCTATTTCATTTCTGGAAGCCGGGCTAAATAAGCAAGCACTGTTACTGCATTCAGATATCAAATACAGACATTAAAGCATACATGAAAAGAACATTTCAGTAATCAGACTGGTAACTTCTATAACAAAGTAAAATCTTAAAAATTAGAAAGTTAATTGGGTTTAAGTGCACCCAACTTCTGTATTATAGAGCTGTTTTACTCAAGATTGCTTCAAAGAAGCGAGCAAAGATGAGCATAAACCGATATCCATCGCATATGCAGATTATTATCTCAATATTTAGACATTTAAATCGACTAAAATGGTAACAATAAAAAGAACTTGCTAGTTTAGCTGATTACCTTAAAAGTCCATAGATTTTACTGTCAGTTCTGCCGTTAACACATTTTCTCCAACAAGCGGATGCAATGAGACCCGTTTTCCTGTTTGGACATGTAACTTTTGGCATAAAGCCTATTGTGACTTTATATCTCACAAATCTTTTTTTCTCGCAGTTATATCTCACCATTCTGACTTTTTTTCTCAGAATTGCAACTTTATATCTCACATTTTGAACCATATAGGCCTAACTAAAGTGAATTCTGATTTTTTTTTAAAGTCAGAAATGCAAGAATAAAATCCCAATTCTGTTTTTTTTCTCAGTTGAAATTGTGAGTTATAAAGTCAGAATTGTGAGATAAAAAAATTGCAATTACCTTTTTTATTCTTTATTCCGTGGCCGAAACAGGCTTCCATACTTTCTGGTATTCAAGTTACCATGTTTTACTAGTTTTGCACAGGCATGACAGTTCAAATATTAGTTATTAATTTGCACAGACAACATTCACTGTTCAAATATTTGTGATCAGGAAGATTTTTGTTCTTTGAAAGAAATTAATACTTTTATTCAGCAAGGATGCATTAAATTGATCAAAAGTGACAGTAAAGATTTATAATGTTAAAGGTGCACACGTTTTTTTAGGCCATAACATTTTTTGTCACATACAGGAAACATCTCCTCACTATCCGCTAGCCGCCTGTCCCCTGAACACAATGTAAAAAAACGACTCGGTTACTAACGTAACCTCGGTTCCCTGAGAGGAGGGAACGAGTATTGCGTAAGTAGCTTACGCTATGGGAAAACTCCTTTTCTCGAGAATATTGAAGTCTTTATGTAAAACGCATTGCAGCTGCACAGCTGACAGCAATGAACGAAGGAACTCGGTCATTGGCTGTGCTGCGGCAACTTGCTTGAACCAATGACGGGGCGACTCTGAATGCGCGACCAATGAGCGCGCTTCGCGCCTGCGCGCGTCAGAGCCCGCCAAGATGGGCGTGGCCAAGCTATATATTGGGCGCCCCGTCATGAGAGTTCTTTAGGTTAAAACGACTGAAGCGAACTAACCAAGCACAAGCACGGCAGCTTACGCAATACTCGTTCCCTCCTCTCAGGGAACCGAGGTTACGTTAGTAACCGAGTCGTTCCCTTTCGAGAGGTCTCTCCTATTGCGTAAGTAGCTTACGCTATGGGAACACCATGCAAAACGCCGTGCGTGCTGAACTTCGCCTTATGATAGCCAGAGGCAGGTGCCTGAGCTAAAAAGCAAAGTTATCATCCAACTAGCCGGCAGAGGCGAGCTTTATATGTGGGAAAAAATACAGAGCGGCTAGAAGGCGCTCAGTGTGACACAAGCACATACATAATCTAGATACGAACTCGCAGTTCAACTAGCATTATGCTGATAGCACATTGGAATGCAATGTCGGGACCTGTAGGTTGTAGAATCTGATAAATGTGGACGGTGAGGCCCAGCCTGCCGCCGCACAAATATCCTCGATCGGTATCCCGCTCGACCATGCCCAGGAAGAAGCCACACTCCTGGTGGAGTGTGCTTTGACTCCCCAGGGGCATTGAAGTCCCTTAGCTTCATAAGCCAGAGCTATAGCTTCGACTATCCAGTGAGAGATTCTCTGCTTTGAAACGGCGGAACCTTTCGTACGGCCGCCAAAGCATACAAACAGTTGTTCTGTCTGTCTGAATAGGGCAGAACGCTCCAAATACACTCTGAGAGCCCTAACGGGGCAGAGTAGATTAGCGTCGTGTTCGTCTGCTGAAGACGAAAGCGCAGTTAGGGAGATAACCTGTGCTCTGAAGGGAGTGGTGAGCACTTTAGGAATATACCCATGTTTCGGTCTAAGGACGACCCTGCAGTCGTTAGGTCCGAATTCTAGGCAGGCAGCGCTTGTTGAAAGCGCGTGCAGGTCGCCCACTCTCTTGACCGAGGCGAGTGCCAGCAAGAGCGCCGTCTTGAGCGAGAGCTGTTTAAGGTGCACGGTTCGGAGTGGTTCGAACGGGGGCCCTTTAAGAGCGTCTAGGACCGTAGCTAGGTCCCAGATCGGCACTGAGGGGGGGCGTGAAGGGTTCATCCTCCTGGCGCCCCTTAGGAAACGAATAATTAGGTCGTTTCTTCCCAATGGACGTTCCATTACAAGGTCGTGTGACGCTGTGATGGCAGCCACATATACTTTGAGCGTGGAGGGGGTGCGGCCCGCCTCCAGAAGCCCTTGTAGGAAAACGAGTACACTCGTAATCTCGCATGTTACAGGGTTCAGGCCCTTGGTATTACACCAGTCACCGAACACTTTCCATTTCTGGGCATATAAGCGTCTCGTGGAGGGCGCCCGCGCCTCAGCGATGGTTTTTAGTGCTCCGCTCGCGAGGTTCCTGGGAACCCGTTGAGGGGCCATGCATGAAGGGCCCACAGATCGGGGCGGGATGAAATATCATCCCGCTGGCCTGACTGAGGAGGTCTGGCCTCAGTGGAATCGGCCGTGGTGCAGATTGCATTTGCATCAGATCTGGAAACCATGTTTGGTTCTTCCAGAGTGGGGCTATCAGCAGCACTGCGTTTCCCTCCTCTCTGACCCGACTGATGACCTGTGGCAGCATCGCGATCGGGGGAAAGGCATATAAGGGGCGGCTCGGCCAGCTCTGGGCGAGCGCGTCCGTGCTTTTCGTGAAGAAAAGAGAGCAGTGGGCGATCTCCTTGGAGGCGAAGAGGTCGATCTCCGCTTTGCCAAAGGTTTTCCATAACCACTGAATCGTCAGAGGGTTGAGAGCCCATTCTCCTGGGAGAATCTTGTCTCTGGATAACATGTCTGCCCCCTGGTTCAGGGCGCCTGGCACATGCGCTGCTCTCAGCGAGCGCAAGTTGTGCTGGGACCATAAAATGAGTCTCCTGGCCATTGAATGCATGGAGCTCGACCTGAGTCCACCCTGGCGATTTATGTACGACACTACCGTCATGTTGTCCGTTCGGACCAGGACGTGTTCGTTTTTTAGATGTGGGAGCAGGGCTCTGAGAGCCAAAGCGACCGCTTTCATTTCCAGACAGTTTATGTGTAGGCGCTTCTCCGGGTTTGACCAAAAGCCTGCCCTCGTAAAGGGCCCCCCAACCTATTTTGGAGGCATCTGTCGTTATCATCTTTCTCCTTGTGTTCACACCCAGACTCACGCCTGACTGGTACCAGTCGGCGGCTTTCCAGTGCGTCAGGGCTTTTATACAGCCGTGGTTCGCTCTGATTAAAAAGTGGCCCGAACGCCACGCGTGAGTAGGGACGCGGCTCTTGAGCCAGCGTTGGAGAGGGCGCATATGCAACAATCCTAGCTGGAGTACGGCCGATGCTGAGGCCATGAGACCGAGCATCCTCTGAAACCGTTTGACGGGGGCGCGCGCGCCCGCTCTGAATGATGTTGCAAGGCGCCGGATGGTGAGCGCGCGCTCCGATGAGAGACGCGCTGTCATTTGCATCGAGTCTAGAACTATTCCCAGGAAAGAAATTCTCTGGCTGGGAGATAGTATGCTTTTTGCAAAATTGATTCTTAGACCCAGGCATTCTAAATGGCTGATAATCCAAGATCTGTGTGTTATTAGCTGACTCTCTGATTGTGCTAGAACCAGCCAATCGTCGAGATAATTCAGTATTCGCACTCCCCTTTGTCTTAGGGGGGAAAGTGCTGCATCCATACATTTCGTGAATGTACGGGGAGCCAGGGACAGGCCGAACGGGAGTACTGTGTACTGGTATGACTGTCCCTCGAAAGCGAATCTCAGAAACGGCCTGTGATGAGGCGCTATTGGAATGTGAAAGTAAGCATCTTTCAGATCCACTGAGAGAAACCAATCTCCTGGGCGCACTTGCGCGAGGATATGCTTGGTTGTTAACATTCTGAACGAGCGAATCATTAGTGCTTTGTTCAGGTGTCTGAGATCTAGGATGGGGCGGAGACCGCCATCCTTTTTCGGGACGAGAAAATAGCGGCTGTAAAAACCTGTCCCGCTCAGAGAGGGGGAAACAGTTTCCACAGCGCCCTTTTCTATTAGTTTGCGCACCTCGGTGCGTAGAACATGTGAACACTCTTTTCTCACTTTCGTCTCGACCACATTCGTAAAACGTGGTGGCCTGCGAGCGAACTGGAGCGAGTATCCGTGCTTTACTATATTTAATACCCATTTCGGCATATCTGGAATGTTTTCCCATGCCGCTGCGTGTACAGATATGGGCTGAATACAGGCTAGGGGCGGGCCGCTGTGACGTAGGGACCCGGCTAGCGAATCGCCTGAGCTCATAGCTCTCAGGGGCGCGGGCGCGCGCTGAGCAGCTGAGTGAATGGGCGCGTGTGTGATTACAACAGTGCGCGCTGTGTTTGTAAAACTCGCAGCCTGAGCTGAGGTTTTGTTTGACACTGTAAGGGCAGTGTTTATAAGTGGGGGTGCATAAACAGTGGTAGGCACACGCGTCACTTTTATAATGTTTCCCGCTTTTACTGGGGATGAATTTATAACTGTGTGAACAGTGCTTGTGTGTAGTGGTGCGTACATGACCGTAGGCACGTGATCTACATTCATGGGAAGCGCAGCCTGAGCTGGGAATGAATTTGGCACTGTTTTGACAGTATCTGGGAATGCACACTTTGTGGACATGTGAACCCTTAGTGATGCAGGCAGAAAAAGACTCTTTTTGTGTTTTCTGTGCGTCGCCGTAAAAACGGCGTTTGTTTGCAGGTGAGCGAGCTCTGTGACTGGCCCATTGACTGCTGTATGGACATATCCAGCCGCCTGTAAGGGGACTGGCTAATGTTTGAGCTTTTGCGGAGAGAGTGGTCCGGCTTTTGCGAGACACGTACTCTCTCTTCTCATTTCTGTGGCTAGGACGGCTTTCGAGGCTCAGGGTTCAGCACAATCTTGGGCCGAGGACCCCGTCGCTCAGGAGGCGGCTTGCGGTTGTGAGAGCGCGAGCGGCGTCGAGCGTCAGCCTGAGGCGCGGGCTGAGAGGCGGTGGGGGCTGTTCTAGCCCGCTGCGGCTGCGGCGGTCTCTGTCTGCTCTGCGATGAGCTGGAGCGCTTTGGCAGGAAATGACGCATAGCTTGTGAAGCGTTCTGGGCCTCAGTGAAGCGTTCGGCGAAACCTTTAACCGCCGGTCCAAACAGCCCGCTGGTGGAGATAGGCGCATCGAGAAATGGCGCCTTATCCGCGTCCTTCATTTCAGTCAGAGTCAGCCACAGATGGCGCTCGAGAACAGTCAAATTAGCCATAGCACGGCCGATGGACTGGGCGGTGGCCTTCGTGGCTCGCAGAGCTATATCAGTCGCGCTGCGTAAGTCCCTGAAGGCTTCGGGTTCGGGGCCAGACTCGTCCATAGAGCGGAGAAGCTTGGCTTGGAACACTTGAAGTACCGCCATTGAGTGAAGCGCTGATGCAGCTTGGCCGGCGGCGGCGTAGGCGCGACCGGCGAGAGCAGAGGTAGTGCGGCAGGGTTTCGAGGGGTGGGAAGCTTTGGCTTTCCATCCGGAGGTGGAGGGCGGGCAGAGATGATTGGCCACGGCCTCCTCGAGGGGCGGCGTTCCCTCGTAGCCTCTTTCCTTCGCGCCGTCCACTGAGGAGAGCGAAGAAGAAAAAGAAGGCTTTAGGCGCGCAGAGTGGGGGGGCTTTCCACGACTTGGTGAGTTCGTCGTGAACTTCCGGGAAGAAGGGAGAAGGCCTTTGCCGAGGGGCCTGCTGGCGCCCCTGCAGAAACCACTCATCCAGTCGGCTCCGGGTTGGCTCTTCGGGAGAAGACCAATCGAGCCCGAGGTCTTCCACGGCCTTAGAGAGGACACGGATAATCTCAGTATCCATAGTGGAGCCCCCGCTCGTGCTAGCTAGCGTCGACGGGGCGGGGTCGAGAGTGGAGCCCGGCCAGTCGTCCGATGCAGCGTCGATGGACAAGCTGTCGTCCATTCCCCGTCGTCCTCGGACGCGCCGAAAGTCACAAGGCCCACCGCTCTGCCAGAGGGGTGTGGGTCCGGCTGGGTGAACTGAACCGGCGGTGGGGAAGGCAAGAGCGGCGGTGAAGCACGCGGAGACTGGCTCGGCGTGACGTCACTGAGCTCAGGTTCAGGAAGCCTCTGTGAGCGGCGCTTTTTCTTAGTGCGCGGCTCAAACAGAGGGGTGGCGATGGGCTCGCTCACGGCGAAAGCGGCGAGGCGAGCCCGTAGTGCGGAGAGACCCAGGTCATCACATTCCGGGCATCCGCCCTTGGTCAATGCAGCTTCTGCGTGGTCACGGCCCAGGCAGCGAGCGCAGATGATGTGACGATCCCCGTCCGGGAGAAGGTCTCTGCACGACGCGCAGGAAGGCATTTGAAACAACGCCTTAATGGAAATTTGCTCTTTCACAAATGTCGCGGGGCGGACAGATGTAAAATACTTGCGTATATGGCGCGCCGGATGGCTCAGTAGGAGGTGCTTGAAGGCGGCTGAAGGTGCCGACGTCCTCGTAGCAATCCCGCTGGTATGCTTTTCCACGGCGGCGAAGGCCTCCAATAATCCGGAGGATCCAGCGAAGAAGGTGTTCGCTGAAGGAGATTAAATCTAAAAAACTCTCATGACGGGGCGCCCAATATATAGCTTGGCCACGCCCATCTTGGCGGGCTCTGACGCGCGCAGGCGCGAAGCGCGCTCATTGGTCGCGCATTCAGAGTCGCCCCGTCATTGGTTCAAGCAAGTTGCCGCAGCACAGCCAATGACCGAGTTCCTTCGTTCATTGCTGTCAGCTGCAATGCGTTTTACATAAAGACTTCAATATTCTCGAGAAAAGGAGTTTTCCCATAGCGTAAGCTACTTACGCAATAGGAGAGACCTCTCGAAAGGGAACGCGGTTTCTGCAGACACCCCAGGCTCCACAAAGGGCAACAAAAACAAACTGGGCTTACCCGCACCACGAAACATAACAAACTGTTCCAGCCAATAACCGACAAGAATAATTTGGCGGTGGGGTTTGGGGGGTTAGTGCGCGGATGAGGAGGAGGGAGGGTCTAGCTAGCCTCCGTTTTGTTTGACAATAGTTTGAACGTCAACAAGAAGTGACATCACCCAGGATCGCTTAGAGAACCTTTAAGTAAGATTTCTATTTTTAAAAAATGCTGTACTTTTGCTTGCCACTTTCAATTAATCAAAAAATCCTAAAAAAATATCAGTTTCCACAAAAACATTGAGCAGCACAACTGTTTTCAACATTGATAATAATAAGAAATGTTTATTGAGTATATATGAATGATTTCTGAAGGATCATGTGACAATGAAAAATCAGCTTTTCCATCACATGAATAAATTACATTTTAGAATAGAAAATAGTTACTTTTAAATAATAATATTTCACAATATTACTGTGTTACTGTATTTTTATCATATAAATGCAGCCTCAGATGAGCATGAAACTTCTTCAAAAAACATCAAAAAATCTTACTGACCAGAAACTAATTGACGAGACTATTTTCTGATAATCAAACCCAGAGCATTCCTTTAGGGAGCAAAGCTTTTGTCTCAAATTTCTGGGATGTCAGCCAACGTTTAACTCTTTAACAAATGTTTAACTCTCACATTTCTGAGCCTCGTGTTTTTTTTTTTTTTTGCTCTCATACATAGAGTTTGGCGTTTACTGCTGCCACTGTCGTAGTCAGGCCCGCGGCACCCAGTGTGCCGTCTGCAAGCGCTTCACCTTCCAGTGCGCCATCTGTCACGTGGCCGTACGCGGATCCTCCAACTTCTGCCTGAGCTGTGGCCACGGAGGACACACCAGCCACATGATGGACTGGTTCCGCTCTCAAGAGGTCTGTCCCACCGGCTGCGGCTGCCACTGCCTCTTGCAAAGCACTTTTTGAACATTGAAAAGACTTCATCAAGATATGCCTCAAATCTCTTGGTATTGTTGGAGAGACATTGAAGAAGGGAAAACTGATTATCTCTGCGACTGTTTAAGGGTAGATTTATGTTCTAATGAGGAGCCGCAAATATCAACCTTATAATAGGTCAAACCAGCCTAGTTAAATTGTTATACAGTGCTGTTTTTGTGCACTTTTATACCTGTTGATTTGAGTAGAGCATATGTTTGCTCTATAAGGTGCCAAGGAAACATTTGCTGAAAGAGAAAAGGGAAAAGTTGCTGATTTTTATGGTTATGAATCAAAAATATTTTTCAAATGTATGTTTTGATTGCTCTTTTCAGTTGAAACAAATATGTTGTTGTATGCTTTGAAGGATTATCTACCATGTACAGTATGTGTGCCATAAATTAATAAATTTGACAATATAGTGATCATTGCTTCGTATACCACTTGATTTGTTGTAGTAATGTTGCTGAAACATTTCTTTAACTCTCTTTTGTGAAGCGTTTTCATAAAAGTGTATTACATTTTTTAACTGTCATCACTACCTCATAAATAAATACCTTTTAAATACATTTTTAAAAACTGAAATAAAGCAAGATTGTGACAAACTGAAGTTCTGTACTCAATGTCTGTATTAATTCTGCCAGCACTCCCCCGACTCCCCATCATCAGTGGAGTCATTCAGGTTCCTGGGGCCTCATGTACAAAGACTTGCGTTGAATTCATACTAAAACATTGCGTAGGGACAAAGCTGTAAATGTGCGTACGCACAAAAAAAAACAGATGTATGAATCTCTGCGTACGAAGGATCCCACGCATATTCTCTTTGTACATCCCAATTAACGTAAAAATGAGCGCACATACACGAGCACAACGACCCAGCCAGTCTCCTCCCTTAATTAAATACATTTAAATGTGGTAATGAGTCCACTTTGGCAAAAGAAAGGAGTAAGAAAATGGCTAAAGCAAGCGGCAAGAAGCGAAACTTTACAGAAAGTGAATCGGAGGTGCTACTATCGGAGGAAGAAACGAGAAAAAAAAAATATTTGGAACTTTGTCCTCCGGAATTAATAACAAAAGGAAAAAATATGAGTGGGAGAGTTTGGCTGATGCCGTCAATGCGGTGGGATCTGAAAGTCGCACTGTAAATGACCTTAAAAAAATGGTCTGATATAAAGGTGGACGTTAAATGGAGAACTGCTGCGCACCGACAAAGTGTGGGCAGAACAAGCAGTGGTAAAGGGGTCAGAGAATTGCCTCAATTATGGGTGACACTTTACTCTCTGGAGTAGTATCCGCTGCTGTGGGAGACTCGGATTTACTACAGGACTGCCACGAAGGTAACCAATATTATCTGCACATTTATTGAATGGAAATGTTTCCGATTCACATATGCAAATTCTTCTTCAGATGGCGCCTTTATAGCAATGCGTGTGCAGTCGATCGCTCCGATTACATTAGGAAAACCGGCTATCGCTGCAAATTGCGTTTTAATGTTTGGCTGGTCAACTGCATTATATGGGAATATCATATGCTTTTATATGTTCTTACTTAATTGCATAATTGATAGAATATTCCCATAAGGCTCGTGTGACAATATATGTAAATTATTTTATAAATTGCAAATTAATAGCAATGCATCCCACAGGTGGTAGTGCGATAGACTTGTAGAACAATTCGTTGTGTAATGTTTGCAACTTAACTTCATTGCCTGTAAGAGTCGCCAACGAACAAAAACTATGAGAAATGTACGTACGCCAGACATGAAATTGGCGTGGAGGAACGCACATTCTCACGTTAATTTCACTGTTAGTACATCCGACCGTGAGCGTGAAAGCTGGCGTACGCAAAGTTTTTGTGCGTACGCAAGATTGATACATGAGGCCCCTGGACTCTACCATCTCTCAGGACCTGAAGTGGGACAATCACATCGACTCCACTGTGAAAAAGCTAGCGCTCACGCGGCTTTGCCTCAGTCCATCCTCCTGGAAGTTTGTGAGCGAGCGGCCGTTCGCCTCAACAGTGTGTGGCCAGCTCCACAGAGCTCCACCGACCAGGATGGGAATATTTACGACGGGTAAGCGCTGGGACCACCGCCCAGTCTGAGGCAGCTGGAGCGTCCCGCTAGACTGTTAACACGGTCTCGCGGGCCTTGATGTGTTACGATTACGTGTTGAGGCCTTCAATTTATGCCTTCCTAGGAAGGCGGCCCCGAACGCAAGTGGCCTGCCTGTTGTTCGACCATTGGGAGTAACGTTACACAGGGTCTCCCACCGACGGTCGGTTATTCCCGTCTCGTGGCTGCCCAGCCCGTGTGTTTAGTGGACGTTGTGTGTGTGTCCCCCCCCCCAACAAGTTACAGGGGGTCTGTCGTGAGGAAAAGTACATAGCAGTGTTACCACACTGCACGCACTTGGTTCCACTCACCCAGTTATTAAAGGCTTCGGCCCCAGTGTTTCCCAACACAAAACACACAAATTACTAAACAACACATTTAATAAACGAATCAAATGAATTCGTGCAGATTTATATATCTGCCAACATAGAGAGCAAATCTCTCTGATCCCATGCATGTCGCCCTGAGTCCGTCCACAAGAGGGCGCCATTGCCTCAAAAATCAACCAGCTGGGCTCACACAGCTCGGTTGCGGCTGCCCAGCCCATGTGTTTTTAGTGGACGTTGTGTGTGGAAGGCCCCTGTGTTCCCCAACACAAAACACACACAAATAAATAACTAAATACCATGCATATACTCTATGTATGAGAGCAACTAAATAACACTTTTAAACAAACGAATTAAATAAATCCGTTCAGAGGGAGTATCTCTCTCCGCGGATATTATTTTTCTGCCTGCGCTTAAGACCCCCCAGTTCATGTGTTCAGGAGATATGTGTTTTTCCCCCACTTTCAGGGGGCACCTTGCGAGGGAAAGTTCAGCACAGTGGACACCACACTATGTTCCCCTCACTCGGTCAATAAAGGCTTCGGCCCCAGTGTTTGCCCAACACAAAACACACAAAGTTACGAATCAAATGAATTCGTTTTGGAGAGAAGACCTCTCTCCGCGGAGAAAACTTCTCACTGCAGAGGGAGGAAATCCCTCCGAACCCCTGCATGTCGCCTCTAGTGTGCCCACTAGATGGCGCCTTGCATCACAAATGAACCAGCTGGGCCCATACAGCCCCGCTCCGGCCCGAGCGGGGGCGATCGCTAGTCACAAAGCGGCTTGGCAAGCCGTTTCAGCGCCCGAGTGGGTTTTTTGTGTACCGTAACCCAGGGTTACAAGCTGCAGTTTGCAATAAAACCTCCGCTTTTCAACGGCGTTCTCTCTTCTCACACAGAAGAAAACGTCTCACACATTCTGGAAGAGGAAATTTCCTCCCTCCTAACAAGGGAGCGATTCAGATGGTGCCACCCAATCTGATAAACCATGGTTTTTATTCCTGGTATTTTCATGTTCCAAAAGGCGTGGCACCCCCCGCCCTATATTGGACCTTCCAGTGTTGAACAAACATGTGAGGAAATACAATTTCAGAATGTGACACAAGGCTCTCTCGCCTGTGCCATAAAGCAGAACGACTGGTTCACATCAGTCGATCTGACAGATGCTTTCTTTCACATAAGCATCTACCCTCCACACAGGAAATATCTTTGTTTCGCCCACCAAGGCATTTGTTACGAATTCACAGTTCTTCCGTTCGGGTCCCCGAACGTTCTGTCTGTGTGCGGAGGTGGGCGTGGCGCCCCTGAGACTATCAGGGCTGAGAATTCTGACTTACATAGACGATTGGCTCATCATAGCCAAATCGAAGGAGATGGTGTCGCTGGACACCGGCCGGGTGCTCGCGCACATCACATCCCTCGGGTTCTAGGTGAATGCGAGCAAAGACAATCTGACTCCCAGTCAGAATGTCATTTTCCTGGGCTTGGAATTGAACTCAGTCTCCATGCGAGCGCGTCTCTCTCAAGAGCGCGTTCGCTCTCTGATGAACGGTCTGTCGCAGTTCAGAGAAGGGGCGAGAGTACAATATCGCACATGCCTCAGGCTGCAGGGTCTCATGGCTTCATCTATCCAAGTTGTGCCGTTGGTCTCCTGAGAATGAGAGCGTTCACGAAATGGGTTTTGTCACTACATTTCAGCCCGATTCGCAATCTCTGCCGCTCGGTAACGGTGACGCGTGCCTGCTCGGCGGCCCTGCGCCATTGGGAGAGCTAGAACTTTTACGCACGGGGAACCCCCGCGGGACGGTTACGATGCGGAAAGTTGTGACGACAGATGCGTCCTTAACAGGCTGGGGAACCACCCAGGAAGGCAGAACGGTGGACGGTCTGTGGCTGAGCAGACTACGTTCAGCGCACATTAACTATTTAGAGCTTTTATCAATTGGAAAGCTCTGAATCATTTTCTGCCTTGCCTGCAGGGACATCCCATTCTAGTACGGTGCGATAATACCACGGCAGTGGCTTATATCAACCGTCAGGGCGGCATGCGCTCGTCGAAACTCCACGCTCTAGCTTACAGGCTTTTGGTGTGGAGCAGACAGGTTTTTCTGTCATTACGCGTGACTCATGTCCCGGGCATTCCGAACAGAGGCGCGGATCTGCTATCGAGGGGAAACCCAATCTATGGGGATTGGCGTCTTCACCCGCAGATAGTGGAGAGGTTATGGATGAGATTTGGACAGGCAGCCGTAGATCTTTTCGCCTCGCGCGAAAATCACCATTGTCCTATGTTCTTCTCGCTAAAGGACGTGGACGCGCCCCTCGGGGCAGACGCACTGGCCCACCCATGGCCCAAAGTGCTGCTGTATGCTTTTCCTCCCCTGTGCCTGATAATTTTCACACTGGCCAGGGTGAGAGAGCACGACCTGTCTCTCATTCTGATAGCACCCAGGTGGCCCAAAGCCCCGTGGCTGGCAGAGATAATCCCTCTGTTATACGCCGAGCCATGGCACCTTCCCGTTCGCACGGACATACTGTCCCAAGTCAACGGGGAGATTTACCACCCCCACCCGGACAGGGTGGCTCTTTGGGCCTGGCCCGTGAGAGGACGAACCTAAATGCACTGGGGCTCCCGCCACGTGTAATCGCCACTACTCAGAATGCCAGGGCCGTTTCCACGCGATCCCTATATGGCTGTAAGTGGCAAGTGTTCGAAGGGTGGTATGATGGGCGTGGTCTCACATCTTATCAGTGCTCGGTGCCTGATATTTTGTGTTTCCTGCAAGACCTCATGGAAAGAGGCAGGTCCTTTTCCACTATTAAGGTCTACCTGGCTGCGTTTTCAGCCTGTCATGTGGGTTTTGAGGGCTCCACCGTCAGGCAGCACCCTCTAACCCGCAGTTTTATGAAGGGTGCACGCCGCTCTTTGCCAGTCATCAGGAGATCTGTTCCAGAGTGGGACCTCCCCATGGTGCTGGAAGCGAGGTCTCTGTATCCTTTTGAGCCTCTGAGGAGTATTTCCCTTGAGCTGCTGTCCCTCAAGACAGCTTTGCTCTCGGCCTTGGCATCTGCTAAACGGGTCAGTGAGCTACATGCACTCTCGGTTCACCCCTCGTGCGCCAAATTCCCCCTAAGTGGAGATAAGGTTTTCCTTAAGCCTAACCCGGCCTTCATGCCGAAATGGTTCCCTGCGTTCACTTCAGAGGTTTTGGAGCTATCCGCTTTTCACCCTCCACCCTTTGCCTCCCCGGAGGATCAGGGGCTGAATGCTCTGTGTCCCATCCGTGCTCTGCAAGCATATATGACCAGGACCAGTGCTTTCCGCAAGAGCGACCAGCTCTTTGTTTCAAGGGCTCCCCTGCATAAGGGGAGTTCCATTTCAAAGCAATGCCTCTCACATTGGCTTGTGGACGCTATACTATGGCTTATGAAGCAAAGGGAGTGCAGCCCCCAAGGGGCATCAGAGCTCGTTCCACAAGGGGCTTAGCTGCCTCTTGGACTTTGTTCAGGGGAGTGCCACTGCAGGACATCTGCTCCGCGGCCAGCTGGGCCTCTCCTCATACCTTTGAGCGTTACAACCGGTTGGATGTCACCAGAACTTCGGTGGCACACTCGCTCCTAGGGGTAGGGTCCTCTTAGCCCTTTCCCACAGCCCCGTTTGGTTAACCAACGAGGAGTGAATGGGCCGGCTGGCCATGTTCATTCCTGTCACCAAGCATTCGCATTCCTTCTTGGGTTTAGCTATGTGCATTGGTGGTGCGGGGGCCATTATCATGTATGTGTCTCATGCATGTTTCATGCCCTGCTTGTCCACAGCAGTTTAACGTGGCGGAAAACTTGCAGGGTCATGTGTGTGGGACGTGTCAGGCACCGCCTCTCTGAGGTGACCGTCCTTCTCTGGCCTTCAGAACCTCACTGTGAGTGTATTGGGCAATCGGGGAGCTGTCCATGTCTCTCCCATAGGTGGATCTCGAAACGAGATGATGAAAGAGAACAATAGGTTACTGTCGTAACCCCGGTTCTCTGAAACATCGAGTGGAGAGATCCACCAGCTTTGCCCCGCTTGCCGCACGAGAAGCGAATATACTTACTGAGGAATAGCAGCGCGCCCAGCTGTTATATGCCCGTAGGTAAGGGGGTGTGGCCTTACCTGGCAGTGGCTGGGCGCTTCTGTCTGTTAGCCAGACTTGGTGCAATTGGATGCTTCTGCAGAGGTCAGGTACGGATGCCCTTCCCATAGGTGGATCTCTCCACTCGATGTTTCAGAGAACCGGGGTTACGACAGTAACCTATTGTTTTGCCTCAGCTACAAAATCAGACATCAGAAGACTAGAGAGGACAGTTCGGACTGCTGAGAGGATCATTGGTGCTCCTCTGCCCAACTTCCAAAAACTATACATCCAGTGTGAGAAAAAGGGCTAAGAAAATCACTCTGCACACCTGTACAAACAGTGTGTGTGTGTGTGTGTGTGTTTTTATATACAAATAATATAAAATAATATAATTATTATAAAAATAAACACACACACACATATACAGGTCCTTCTCAAAAAATTAGCATATTGTGATAAAGTTAATTATTTTCCATAATGTAATGATAAAAATTAAACTTATATATATGTTAGATTCATTGCACACCAACTGAAATATTTCAGGTCTTTTATTGTTTTAATACTGATGATTTTGGCATACAGCTCATGAAAACCCAAAATTCCTATCTCAAAAAATTAGTTCTCTAAACGAGCTATTAACCTAATCATCTGAATCAACTAATTAACTCTAAACACCTGCAAAAGATTCCTGAGGCTTTTAAAAACTCCCAGCCTGTTTCATTACTCAAAACCGCAATCATGGGTAAGACTGCCGACCTGACTGCTGTCCAAAAGGCCATCATTGACACCCTCAAGCAAGAGGGTAAGACACAGAAAGAAATTTCTGAACAAATAGGCTGTTCCCAGAGTGCTGTATCAAGGCACCTCAGTGGGAAGTCTGTGGGAAGGAAAAAGTGTGGCAAAAAACGCTGCACAACGAGAAGAGGTGACCGGACCCTGAGGAAGATTGTGGAGAAGGACCGATTCCAGACCTTGGGGGACCTGCGGAAGCAGTGGACTGAGTCTGGAGTAGAATCATCCAGAGCCACCGTGCAGGCGTGTGCAGGAAATGGGCTACAGGTGCCACATTCCCCAGGTCAAGCCACTTTTGAACCAGAAACAGCGGCAGAAGCGCCTGACCTGGGCTAAAGAGAAGCAGCCCTGGACTGGGGAGAAGGAAATGCCTGAAGTCCAGTGTCAAGTACCCACAGTCAGTGATGGTCTGGGGTGCCATGTCAGCTGCTGGTGTTGGTCCACTGTGTTTTATCAAGGGCAGGGTCAATGCAGCTAGCTATCAGGAGATTTTGGAGCACTTCATGCTTCCATCTGATTTCATTTTTCAGCACGACCTGGCACCTGCTCACAGTGCCAAAACCACTGGTAAATGGTTTACTGACCATGGTATTACTGTGCTCAATTGGCCTGCCAACTCTCCTGACCTGAACCCCATAGAGAATCTGTGGGATATTGTGAAGAGAAAGTTGAGAGACGCAAGACCCAACACTCTGGAAGAGCTTAAGGCCGCTATCGAAGCATCCTGGGCCTCCATAACACCTCAGCAGTGCCACAGGCTGATTGCCTCCATGCCACGCCGCATTGAAGCAGTCATTTCTGCAAAAGGATTCCCGAGCAAGTATTGAGTGCATAACTGAACATAATTATTTGAAGGTTGACTTTTTTTGTATTAAAAACACTTCTTTTATTGGTGGGATGAAATATGCTAATTTTTTTAGATAGGAATTTTGGGTTTTCATGAGCTGTATGCCAAAATCATCAGTATTAAATCAATAAAAGACCTGAAATATTTCAGTTGGTGTGCAATGAATCTAAAATATATGAAAGTTTAATTTTTATCATTACATTATGGAAAATAATTAACTTTATCACAATATGCTAATTTTTTGAGAAGGACCTGTGTATATATATATATATATATATATACAGTTTCTTCTGTCACCAAAACAAATTCCTTGTTTGTTCAAACATACTTGGCAATAAAGCTCTTTCTGGTTTATCCAAAAGGAGTTTTGCTCTTTGGGTTTGAGAGAAAAAACAACAAAATATTGTTTTGTTTTATTTCATTTTTTTCTTCAAGCATGACTTAAAGGTTAAGGGCTTCCATTTACCATCTTGAAGTGCACTTATACTGCATGAGGATTTTTGTCTCATACAAGAACGCTACTTGCAGGCGTAGGCTACATTACTTAGTCTTATATCGATCAATATGTGGCTTATTATTACCTTCATTCAACACAGAGAATGTTTTTATATTATGCTGTCTTGTGTTTCTTATTCATGCTAGCTCTTATTGATGTCAGCTTGTTTAGTGTCAGTGAAGTGGATTATTATGGACTCTGCCATTGATTTACGGTTGGTGAGCAGCTGACCTGCCTGCGACCCTTTTCAAGCAACATCATACTGCAGAACAGGAATTCCACAGCAATACTAAACATCAAGACGGACCAAGCATTTAGATAATACTGTTGTCGAGATACACACATATCAGATTATTTGAAATTAGATTATATGAGGCATTATTCGTAAACTATTTTAAACATGTTCACAGTATGTACTATAGGTCAGATGACTGGAGAGTAAACTACAGGAAATACGTAAAGGAAATCATTTACAATAGTGACCAAAGCAAAAGAGAAATCAAGAGCAAAAGCTATAGCAAGGAAACACAGTAATCACAGCAAACAGCAAGGCCAGACAAAGATATATAGAGCAGCAAACTGTCTCCATATGCCACAAAATGAACTGGCAAAGACATGATGGAAGAGAGCACAGGTCCACCAGGGGCCTCATGTATAAAAGTACTTTCCAAAGAAGTGTGCATACGCACAAAAGCTAGATTTTGTGTACACTTAGTGAAACGAGGACTAGACAGGAGACGACTTGAAGGTGCGCTGGGCAGACCGATCTGTGTATGACAGTAAAAGAACAGCAAGAAAGCATACAAAGCCGTCTGCTCTTTAATCGCTCTCGCTGTACTTTGATGTCATGCTCTGATTGGTCTACACAGCGCTGCTTCCCCCTTGATTTCAACGGAGAAAACTGAAGCCCGATTAGAGCACTCACTTCCTGATGGCTGTGTGTGTCCTGTTATTGATGAGACTCAATCAAGATTTATGCCAACGACACATATAGAAAACAATATCCCTCTTGTTCTAGATTTATTTGACTAAAGTGAATTAGTTAATGATGAGAGTTATTTATTTTTGTTGTAGATTTTTACAAAGCTTTTGCCTCTCTCAAACACCAGTTTTTTTCTATCTCTCTAAAACCAGAGCTTTGTTGATCCATTCTGCAAATTTATAAGAACTCTTTATACAGTAATAATGCCAACGGTTCCATAAACCTTAAATCGGGTACCTTGCCAATAGATTTTAAGTGTCAAGAGGAGTTTGTCAGGGTTGCCCTGTATCCCCTTATTTATTTCTTGTGGCTGCACAACTTGTTTCCTCCTTTCTTTCAAGTAGTCATCTGCAAGGTATTACTATTGCCAACAAACATATACTTATTACTCAGCTAGCTGATGACACTAGCTTGTTTTTAAAAGATGAATCACAGATTCCGATTGCCATCCAACACATACAATTTTTCTCTAAAGCTTAATAAACAGGAGTTGTTTGCTGTTAAAACCTGTCCTTCTCGCTCCCTTAACGGTACTCCAGTTAAGTCACAGGTGACCTATCTTGGTGTTATATGTTAGGATGATGAAGTCAGATGCAAACTGAACTTTGACCCAGTTGTTGAAAAAACTAAAAGGAAATTAAATTCATGGTTACAGAGAGATTTATCTCTGAGAGGACGAACCCTTATTGCTAAAGCTGGGGGTATCTCAAGAATGACTTACCCTGCTCTGTCCTTATACGTGGATAAATCTGTAAGGGCAGATATTGAATGACTTTCTGTGGAAGCATAAGAGGCATTACGTTACAAAGTATGTGGTAATTAACAAATATTTGGGGTGGGCTAAACTTTCTAGATGTTATACCTAAATAATACTTTCAAGATAAATTGGTTAAAACAGTACTTAACAAACCCTGTTTCATTTTGGAATAGGTTTCCCAATCTTGGGAAGGTGGGATGTCTCCCTTTCTTATTGTTATGTAACTACAACATCACTAAATTACCCTTTAAATGATAAAATCTTAATAAACAAGTGCTTTTGGCCTGGCACCTAATATATAAACATAATTTTAGTCCTCACCGTTTTTTTATTTGGAATCATTTATATTCTTTATAAAAATAAATCTTTGTTTTTCCCAGATTGGGTTAATAATATTATTATTTTGGTCTCTCAATTAAAAAAAATGCTGATGGACAGTTATATTCCTATTAAAAAAATTTTGAACAGGTAACAAATCACTCCAGGAGAGTTTGCTATGTGATGGATGCCATTCCTTGAGGGGCCATAACTCTTCTCAAAAGTCTCAGCTTGACCCCTGTCTCCTTTGTCAGTAGCTCATCCTTTGATACAATGATTGGGATTTTTTTTTTTTTTTTATCTAACTCTTCTGGTTGGAACAGGAGAATTAGACAGCTATTTCAGAATGAGATTGTTTTTCTCCCATGCTTTGTTTCCTACTGGAATGGCCAGTTTGTCGACATTCCATGGAAGAATGGGGATTTTGTTTTTAATAACCAATAAGGTAAAGGACGTCTTACAAGTACTTCATCTTTTTATCCTGTGAAGCTCTAATTTTTGTTTCCTGACATTGACTATTTATGTTTTGTTTTTGTCTGTGTGTGTGTGGTGCTGAAGATGAGTCTGAAATTCCTCATCTCTACTGGGAATGTTCAAGTCTGTTCTGGAAGGAGTTTTTCTTTGTTATACAAAGATGTTTTATTTGTTCATCACAACTTTGATACAGATGTAAAGGACCAATACATTTTTGAATACATTTATTTATTTTCCTAGCAAAGGTCTTACACAAATGTAAATTTAAGGGTGCTAAGCCATATTTTTCGTTTTTTTTTTTTTTTTTTTTTTGTAAGAAACTTAAATCCTACCTGGACACTCTCCTTATCCAGCAACTCCAAAGCCTAACTCCAAAGTCTCACTGTGTCTTTGTTATGGTATTTTTCTGACTTTGTAACCTTTAATTGAATTCCCAATTGTATTTACCCCTGGCATTGGTTTGTATTATCTTAGCAACAATATAAAAAAAAAAATAAAAAAAAAAAGCAGTGAAGTGAGTCCTATCGAACTCGTCAAGTTTTCTGAGGCGGACTCGATTTACTGATCCCACTATGACGAAGGTCATACGGTTGCTTGGTAACCTTCCTGGAGTGTCGGTTACTTAACTTAATTCATATTCACGAGCCATGCCTGTCTCGTAGTAAGAATCTTTTATTGGACAGCTGTTAGAGACTTATTTACGAGCGTGAGATATATAGCTAATCAGTAAAGCTTACTGGACTTACGTCACATTACGTAATTAATATTCATAAGCTAAGCCTTCGCCGTAGTAGGGTTGTCTGGTCAGACTCAGCGCTGTATCTTCAGCAGCAGAAGTCAGTCAGTGGAGCTTGATTCAGCTGTTGTAGCCGAAGATGGCGGCGTGTGGACGTGTTTATCTGCTGCTGCTCCTCCTCATGTCTCTCTGCCTTCTCACCGTGCAGGCTCTTAAACCTCTTCCAGGTTTCGGGAATGTCCATCCTCCGGCTGTCGCCATGAACCAGCAGTTCAGAGCCGCGCCACCGAATCCCGGGAATAACGCCGTTGCTGCTGCCGTTGCGTCCTCAGGTTTTCAGTCTCGAAGATCCACCGGCTGGAAGCTGGCAGAAGAGCAGGCCTGCCGGGACGACGTGACCCGGCTGTGTCCAAAACACACCTGGACAAATAACCTGTCTGTACTGGAATGCCTGCAGGACAAAAAAGAGGTGAGCAGGAATCCTAATGGTGATGCTTATTTTTCTAGAATAATATGCATTTAAAAATGAACAAATACATACTTTTATACAATATATTTTAAACAAGTAATTGTGTTTTTTTTAATAATAATTGTTTGTAGTATTTTGTTAAATGTATAGCCTAATATACATGTGTGTGTGTGTGTGTGTGTGTGTGTGTGTGTGTGTGTGCGTGTGTGTGTGAATGTGTGTATGTATGTGTATTTAACGAAATACTACAAACAAATATATATAATGTAATTGTATTATAAACTTGAACTTGGGGTGATACTTTTTTATCTCCTGTCATTTGGCTTAATTGTTAATTTCACACTGATAAGTGAAGTAGACAAGCTTTCCAGATCTAAACTCCTATTGAAACATTTTTGTTCAAATATTATCAATTCATTTTGTTAAAGGCTCCATGAAATGCCTTGTTGTGTCCAGTTATCTGTATTCCCTGTTTTGACCAAGGAGGTCCATAATATCTGATAAAAACTGGTGTATTAGCATTTCTGTTTATCTCAAGTGCAGTTTCTCAGTTCTGAGGCCAGGTAGTTTTCACCCAATCATTTGAGCTGTAAATATACCACTACCATGTGACTATTGTGGAGCTGCAGGGAAATGACATCCGGACCACAAGGATTGGCTTTCCCAAGCAACGTTTTCACAGAGTCTTTAATCACAGGTGTATAAGCTTGACTCTGACCATAACATCTAAATGAGTGAGTAAATGTTTATATATATGTAAACATTCTTATTTTTCTATGGATTTATACAGCTGCACAAAGACAGACATTTAATGTGGATTGGACTAGCCTAATTAAAGAAAAACCTTAAAATCTACTAGCTAGATTTGTCTTTTAGTTTGCTTGTTGGCACAGTGGCCTAGTTGTGTGGATGAGGAAATGATTACAGGATTTGTCTCTCCGAAGCTGATGTCCATATGATAAGTTTTGTTTTCAGAATAAAATTTGTTTGGAATGATAAAGTCTTGATGCTTACATCTTTTGTACAATAATAATATTCCAATAAAATATGTTTTCTGAAGCCATACTATAGTTTTGTGTGCTGAACAAGACTAAACAAATAGTTTTTCGGTGTCTGAGACACCAAACATGCCGTGACATGTCTTGATGCACCATATTTTAATTTAATGCAAATTAATTTGAATTCGAGATCTACATTCCCAGTGAATAATATTTTTTTATTAAATATTATTCATACGGCTTCTCACTTGTAATATAGTGCACAAGTCAAACTAACTTTTAATGTACTTTACTGTTTCTTTTTGGAGTTTAAAAGTCCCTGGTCACTAAAAAAACGAAAGAAAATAAGACTTTTATCTGTGCAGTAGATCTTGGTGTGATCTAAGACATGTATGCTTATTAAACATGAGCTAAGATACTTAAACATTTGTTTTAAGTAGGGCTGCACAATTAATCGCACTGAAACCGCACGCGATTTGGCAAAGGCTGCGATTATTTTATGCGCAGTTTGTCAGTGCAGTGCGGCTGATCGGTAGTAAATGCTGCTACATCTGAACACCAGAGGGCGCGCTCGTGCAGACATGCCAAATATGCCACACCACCAGTGTTGCCAGATGTACGATAATTATCGTATTTGTACGATAATTTTGACCTCTGTACGATGTACGATCAATAATGAAAAAAATCCCAAAATGTATGATAATTTCACAGTTTTCAGTTGTTCGTCCAAACACACATCCTACCGCTTCTCTCTCTGGCCAAGAATCATTTCGCATTACATCATAGCTGTATTCTGCACGTTTACGTCGTGTACGATATTTTTCTTCCAAATACCATAATTTTGAACTACTGGTACGATAATTGCACATTTCCAATCTGGCAACACTGCACACCACAGAAGTAGATAACGCCCGTCATTCCAGGAAATCCCTATCGCTGTAGCTGAATAAACAGGAGATTGAAATGCTTTGATAGATTAAACATGACCAATAAACACTAGGGATGTGCATCTCCATAACTGAAGCCGATGCGATACGCATCTCAATCCATAACCAACGATACGATACACTAAATATACATATAAGCAGCTACCGATGCGATGAAATACGATTCACTACTATTACGATGCGATCCGATTTCGATTCGATTCAACGCGATGTTATTCAATGTAATACATACAATGCAATGGAAAAATATATGATGCTATGCAATTCAATATGGTATAGGTAGTTAACTTTTATGTCTTTTGTTCAGACATACAGCAAATCATAAAGTAGATAAAAGGGGAATTCGGCAACTATTCAACTTAATAAAAACCGTTTAGAAATCATTTGGATGGTTTAATAACCTGTTCCGGTGAAAATGGTGACTTTACCCGCTTCCCCCAACGCTCCCAGGCGGAAAACCAACCTTGCAACATGGGGACTAATGGTGCGTTCAAGTCCTCCTGGGAAGTTCGTACGTACGAGGTGGGAAGTCGTGTTTACGACGTGAGGTGCGCGTTCAAGTCCGTTTCGTCTGAGCAAGATGGCGGTGTACCTTCTTTTAATTCATTACACGAAAATACAGCAAGGTTTGTTAACTCTGCTTATAGAAAATGAAGAACAAAGAATGCGCATCAGTTGTATTTTTCTTTTTATGTTTTTAATAAACTTATGAAGCCAATGTAAATTGTTAGCATTTTTTGTTGTAATTCATTAACTTGCTTATAACAAGATTAATGGTGATCATGATAAATAACAGTTTCTAGGACGAGTAAACATTGAAATTCAATTAAAATTTACCGTCAACTACAGACGTTGCATCCATTGATTCCGCCATGTTTCTCACTGACACGCCCCCAACTCGTACAGATCGGGGCTTAAAGAAAATCCCGAGCTCCCCACTGGTATTTACGACATTGTGGTGGCGTTCAAGTGCATTCAACTTGTAATTACGATCTATACGAGATGACTTGAACGCACCATAACATCCCGGTAAGTTGGAAATAGGAAGTCTCGTGAGAAGCGAGAACGAGCGAGAAACACAAACTGCTTTACAGCAATTCGACATAAACACACACACCGCCCTCAATGTGTATGATGTATTACCTACCTCGGTAGACATAGCTCCCCACAATAAAGTTGGCCGGCTCCGATAATAACAAATGCACATGAGCAGCGGTAGAAAGGGGGAGGAGGGTGCCGCAAGTGAGTTTTTTTACGACATTGTTGTGAAATATACGGCCCACAGCTGTAGGGGGAGCTCATTGAGACAGTATGCGACAACAAAAGTGAAAATCAGCGAAGAAATGGCTAGAGTTTCCGAGTTCCCCTTTAAGTGTCATCTGACTTTTAACGCATGACTCTTTCACAAACAAAATATTTGGTTTTCACAAAACCAAAAGATTACAAAACAGACATTCTTTTCCTGTCCTGTCTCCAGTTACACTTTTAACAGCTCACACATTTAACAGTGAAAAAAAATGTAAGGATCAGGGATAAACAATTAATAAATGTTCCATAACTTGCCAGCAGGCTAATGTGATTTCAGCAGGTAGGCTAACTCCGTGAACAGAAAGCAGCTGTTTAAACATAAACAATAATAAATAAATAAATAAATAAATAGGGGGGAGCGGGGGGAGGTGCCGGTACTCTCTTGCATTGGCAAATCATGACATTTGAGATTTCTACTGTGAAAAACAAAACTTGGAGATATTGCTGGTACAACCAGAATATATTGTTATTTATTAAAAACATAAATGTATTTAAACAAGTCGTGTGTGTGTGTGTGTGTGTGTGTGTGTGTGTGAAAACTGAACTCTTCCAAGTCTGCAAGTCCAAAAATAAATTTATGGTGAGATTACTACATTTTATTTAATTAAATGCATTTATGGTAAGATTATTATATTTTCATGTCAATCTGTGTTCATTTTGACCACAAACCATGCGCTGTAACTTTAATTCAGCGCGTGCAGCGCAGCAGAAAAAGGGCCGTTACATAGTCACCGCATCGGTACGCATCCGCGTCCGCAAGGCTACTCATCGCTATGCTTCGGCCGCCATTATGCGTCGATGCGTAGCCAAATGTGTCGTCCTAGTTTTTGATACGCGACACACCAATGCACGCAATACTATGCGTTGTCGGTGGGGGCGACATTGCAAGTATTGTAAATTAATTCAAGTATATTATGTTTACAGAAGAAGGTTTGAATACAATGGCGGGCGAAGAGGAAAAATTATGCGAGCTTATATGTATACATCCGCATTTATATGACCAAATAATATTGATAATTTTGGCGCCGACATCCTAAAGTACTGGAAATGTCTCTCCTCGCCCAGGCTTCGCATTGGAAGCACCAGAGTAGAGGGCTGCATTGGGATTGAGTCCCGCTGGGTCCCGCGGGACCCAACGCAAATCTCGCGGGAGCGGGCGGTTTGAACTTTGCTGCGGGCGGGAATTGGCGGCTAAAAAAAAAACTGCGGGATCGGGAGCCTAGCGAGTCGACATGATGGAGAGCTGTCAATAAATGATGTGGAAAAGAACCTCAAACAGGTATTTACAGCACAAAACCTAAGCAAGGCTGACATTTGGACTAGCCTACTATTCATCTTCCTGATCAGTGCGTCAGAATACATGCAGGCTAGGGAAACGAAACAAACAACCCCATGAATCTCTTTAATAATAGCAATACAAATACGTGTTTTTTCCGGTGTATTGCATTTCACGCATCGCCCGTATGAAAGGGAGTGCGTCGCTCGCGTCACTCGTGTTGTTTGCTCGCGTTGACTATGTAACGGCCCATAGACTCTGTGTGGAAACGATCGCTGCACTGCTGTAAACGCACCGCTCCTGGAACGGATCGCCGGAGCGCATCCGTGTGCAGTGTGAAAGCTCTAACCTGTTAACATGGGTGCGGAAATAATACGCACCACATACGCACTGCAAACGGAGTATATGTGAAACGGGCTTGACACTGACGCTTTTTCCGAGAAGTAGCGGTACGCAAGAAAAAGTGCAGGTACACTTAAGTGTAAAATGTAGAAGTGCCGGTACTGCGTACCGGTGAGTAGCCTACCGTACCGCCCCACTTCGAGCACTGTATGAAAAACATTTATATTTATTAATTCAGACATCCCAAGTCTCCCGGAAGTTACGGGAATTCTCCCGCATATTGTTAGCGGCTCCCGGATGCCCGCAAATTAGTTCACATCTCCCGGAATCTAGAGCGAGCGAGCAAGAGCGCGCATGCAAGACAGAACAGACTGTGCTCCAAACCGTGTAGCGCGCGCACGGCAGAGAGGGAGAGAGCGAGAGACCTTGCGTGTGTGTGCGTGTATGCCTCATGAAGCGCATGTAAGACAGAGAGCATCCTGATTGGCCTGTTTCGGCAAGTCAACCAATCAACCAACAATTTAAAATTATTTGGTGGAAGATAGAGCTCCGCCATGTTGATTTGTTCTAGGTAGGTGACTCTCAGGACATGCCTCGGTCTCCGTAGTGTTGTGAAACGTCATATTCACGTAGCAGCAGCAGCAGTGGTGTTGAGAGAACGCGCTTGAGCAACAGTTCAGAAAGGAGAAATCAATCTAACAGTTACATAACAAAATATTGGCCACTTTCTAAATAGTTAAAGTATAGCGCATCTACTAATAATTATATATGAATAAATCGTTTTTTACCGATGCAGATAATGTTAAAAACGATGCATCGCGAACTTGTATCCGATGCACACTTATTTAAATCGATGCATCGCATCGTTAGCTTTTATGCCGATGCGAACCGGTGAATCTTACCATCCCTAATAAACACAAAACTGCCTTATTCTGTGTAAGAAGCCACATCATCTCACAGAAGGATGCTCAACTGTCGTTATGAAGTGAGTTTGAGTAAAAGCATGTTATTAAATGTTGTCTTTTGTTGGACAAGAGGTTATTAAATGCTTCTCATATTTTTGTTTTTTCAAATTCACATTATAAGTGATTCAAATTCACAGTGCTTTCAGATAGAGCAGCGTTTACAGAGCCGTACATCAATGACAAGCTGCGCATACAAAATACTTGCAGCCTTTGCGATTTCAAAATCGCGAAAGCCATCTCGATTTAAGAGCGATTACATGGAAATTGCGATTAATCGTGCAGCCTTAGTTTTGAGCTACTCCTCTGTCACTGCTTAGCTCTGATGGTGCACCACTTTTCATCTGGCAATCACAGGGGCCAAGGTTCATTTGCAACTAGACACAAATTAATTTAAGCCGAGAAACATCTTACAGCAGCAGTTTTCTCCACTAGACTTTCACAACCTCTTGAACTTCTGTTGAAATGTCTCTTATAGTGGACAGTATGCTAAAATCCAACTCTCATTACAGTTAGGGATGCACCGATCCAATACTCAGTATCGGTATCGGCTCCGATACTGCCATTTTTGCCGGATCGGGTATCGGTCAGACGAGGCCGATCCAAATCCGATATTGTGCGTTTACTATTCAGTGGTGTTGTTAAGCCCCACAAAACGCACACAAACATTATAAAACACCATGAGTTTTCGTGCACAATATTATAAGTGTTCTGAAGCCTTTATATAGTATAATGTGAGATAGAAATTAATATTTAAGTCCTTAAATTCAAGCTCACGTAAACGTTTCCCTCAGCTGCGGCTGTCAATCATTCTCCATTCAGCATTTAAACAGCGCGTCGCGTTCGGTTACGACAATTAACACGATGAAACTCTCTGTAAGATGATTCAATGTTACTATTATTATAGTTGATCTGTAGATAAAGGTCTATGGTTTCGCATAAAACAACTTTATCTTGCTGGACTTTATTGCTGTACCTTAATCATGTTACTTTCTACCGGGTGTCTAGATCACAACACTGCAGTAAAGTCAGAGCACTATTTGTTCTTCACGTGCACAGTTACTGAAATTTAAAACTGTTAAAAGAAAATGCTGAAAAAATATTGCATAGATAGATACTGTATAATAGACTACGCATTAATATGTATTTTCTTTGTGCTTTAAACTTTTCAATGCGGACTTGACGCGCTGCGCGCTGTGACTCATGTTGCTTCAAGCGCATCATTCTGCGCTCGGGATGCGCATAAGCGCTTTGAGCCGCACTGTATTGGAGACTTTCATATCATAATACAGTGACGCAATGAAAGATTATTAATAGCAGTTATTGTTCTGTCCTATCTATCATGTTGCTACCTCATTAAACAGCTGTGCTATACATAAAAAAAAAAAAAAAAAAAATATATATATATATATATATAGTAGGCTATATATAAAATAATTGATATTTTTGTTATCTTGTTTTTCATGAATGTATTTTACAACAATACAAAGAGCAATGTGCAGAGTTTTACCAGATTTAGTGTTACACTTAATGTCTCAAATTTTTTCCCCACTAAACGTTTTTTTTCACTAAATGTTCAGATTTTATACAATTATTGTGATTTTCCTAGACTAAATTTTACTGCTGAATTATCCACTAATCTAGTTTATAATAGCATTTATGTCAGATTATCATCATATATATTTTTTGTTGTTGTTGATTTTCTTTATAATGAAGTTGTCTGTATTAAGTAGATTGTGTTTAACACACAAAATAGTGATTATCAGTTCAACACAGAGTTATAGAAATTCTACTTGATTTAAAAAAAAAAAACTGCACTGGTATCGGTATCGGATCGGTATCGGCCGATACTCAGAATTTTTGGGATCGGATCGATTCTGAAAAAATGGTATCGTTGCATCCCTAATTACAGTCACAGCTTTAAACCCATATTGATGGCACTATGCCTCTCTCTCTCTCTCTCTCTCTCTCCTCTCTTTCTCTGTCTTTAGTAATTCACTGACTCAGGCTCTCATTAGTGTTGAAGCGAGGTCCTACTCTCTGGTCCGTGATAACTAATTTCTACACCTGAGGGACATTTCAGATAGTGGTCTGTCTGAAACACGGCTATTATGCGTGTCCCATAGGGTGTCGAATCTTTGTTTCGTTAGCCTTGAAATGCAATTTCATGTACGCTTCGAGTTCATTTCTTTTTAATCATCCATTCTTGCCTCTGAAAATTGAAATGTGGGTGGCTTCATTTCTTGCTCTGATGTATTTGGTGGTAATATGCTTGTATTAATTGGTCTAAATGCTGTCTATGAGCAATATGTGCACTTGGTGTGTTGTAGCTTGCAGAGAATGTCTAACATAGGCCTATATATATATATATATATATATGTGGTGTGTGTGTATCGTGCTGTCAAATCGATTAATCACATCCAACATTAAAGTTTTTGTTTACATAATGTGTGTATATATATTATTATATTTTTATGTGTGTGTGCGTGCCTATGTATATATACACACATATATATATATAGCCAATATATACACACACACACAATACATATGTATAAAAATGTGTATATATATATACACTCACACACACATATATATATATTATATATAAATATAATAACATTATGTGTGTGTGTATGTATATATATATATATATACACACACACATGTAAACAAACTTATGTAATATTTGATTGTTATTTATATATTAGTGCTGTCAAATCGATTAATCACATCTAACAAAAGTTTGTTTACATATATTGTGTGTGTGTGTGGTATTTATGAATTTATTAGGAATTATTTATTCACTTTTTTTGTGGATAACTAAAAAATTTTGGACAAGTTTACAAGGGGTACATACCTGGGGGGGGACGGGGGGGTATAAAATGGGTCACCTTTTTCAGACCTTCTGAGTTTGCAGGTATGTATATAGCCTAGGCTATGTATAGTATGTATTTATTTATTTGAAGTTGCATAAATAAGTATATATCCATATGTAATTATAATCCATCTATACAAAAGAACCACAAACATCCATGCCAACAGCAGTCCATTGCTTTTGGCATTGGCAGCAGATAGAAAATGATAATTATGCTAGCATAAATGAAACATCAAGACAAGCTGTAAACTCATCCTTCAGTCTCTCCTCCTGCACCGCACGCCAACTTAATTTGCCCGCGAACGGTTGCTTCAGCAGTCCGGGCCGCGGCTCTAATTATTGGGATAATTGCTTTGCAGAGGCTCGGTAACAGCTGCGGCCTTCTGAAGAGGTAAATGATGTCCATAAATCTTTCTCCCATCTCCCTGAGGTCAGACCCCTACGGGTCGGTCTTTTTGTGAACGACCCCTTGCAAACGCTTGAAGGAGGGCGGTAAGGTGCTCGTGGCACAGCTGCAGCACGTCTGTCTCAATGTAATTTGCATTTTTAGCAGGTTCCTCTACTGGTGGGACGGCGTGGTTGGTTTGTTGTAAACAAAGCAGCTAGCGTGACTGATATGAGAACCTCCCCCGGGGATCCGGGGCTGAGGGGAGACATCCTGATAAAGTAAATGAAGGAGCTTAGCTCTTAATCAAACATTTGTTTGATACAGCAGAATCGATTGAATAAGGCAGCTAACCGACTGTGTTTTTGCATTTTTTTTTTTTTCTCAAATGAGCAATTTTTTTTTGTGTAGGCCTATGTGTATTTTTTTGTTGACTGTAAAGCTGTTAGTTTGGAAATGTCTGTGTGAAACACTAATGAATCTAAAATAAAGGGAAATGAACTCTTTCAGTGTTCCGCTGAGAGGGAAATCATATCTTGTGGCTTTGACAGCTCATAGCATGATGGTCTTGGTATGACCAGGACTGATGTTTCTTCATGGTAGATGGCTGCTTCTTTAAATGCAAAGCAATGTGTTAACTGAAAAGAAAGGCTTATCCAACGTTATAACTCCAAACAACACAAAGAAAAAAAAAAAATTTATAGGAAAGTTATGCCATTTTTGTGACCATTATGATTTTGTTGCATTATGTGACATTGTCTTCTTGTCAATTAAAGGTAATATAACTAATGTAATTTAAAGGTGCTCTTCTAAGCGATGCCACGTGTTTTTTTAGGCCAAAACATTTTTTGTCACATACAGCAAACATCTCCTCACTATCCACTAGCTGCCTGTCCCCTGAACACACTGTAAAAAATGTGGTCTCTGTAGACAGCCCAGGCTTCACAAACGGCAACAAAAACAAACTGGTCCAACCTGGACCACGAAACATAAACTATGTTCCAGCCAATAACCGACAAGAATGATTTGGGGTTGGGGGGTTAGTGCGCGTGCAATGTAAGGGAGGGGGAGGGGACGGGATGAGGAGGAGGGAGGGTCGATCTAGCCTACGTTTTGTTTGACAATACTTCAAACGTCAACAAGAAGTGACGTCAACCAACATTGCTTAGAGCAGTGGTTCCCAACCTTTTTTTGTCTGAGACCCCCTTTTTCCCAAGAAAATATATTTAGGGCCCCCCTTCACATTTAATGATATTGTCGATTTTGTAAGCTTGTAAGCGCTCAAAGCATTCTAGAGTGTGCAGCTATAATGCACGTTGGTGATTTTGAATTAATAATTGTCGATACACAATGGTTAGCTACATACTGTTAAAACTATTCGTGGTGTTGATATATTTTTTAGAGTGCTGACTCTATAGAACAATGGCAAGGAAAACTAACTTTATCGCGCTCCGAGAGCCCTCTAGTGGTCGGGAGCATTTCCGTTGTGTTGCAGCTTTATTTCATTGTGTTGTGGCTTATTTCCACTGTGTTGAGGCTCATTTCTGTTGTGTTGTACATTTTCCGTTGTGTAGTGGCTCATTTCCGTTGTGTTGTGAACTTATGTTTGCTTTTTAAATTTCGTTGTGTTGTGCACTACTGGGCCACCGTAAATAATAGCATATAATATTGAAAATACTATAACAAAAACATCAGTAGACCATTTGTAATTTAAAAACGTAAGCCTAGGAGTACCCTATTAATTGGCCATATTTGAAATGCAATAACAAAAATATCAGTATTCACACTGTGTAGGGAAAAAATTATTAATATAGGCTATTACAAAATGACTGGTGTCTGGGACCTCGTTGGGGACCTGACCAAAAAAACAATTTTCGTAAATAAAATTAGCTATTGGAATATGATCGTTTGGCGCTCTAGCGATTAATAAACATGCGTTTATTAACAGAATAATGCGTCTTGCGGAAGAATATTGTAGCCGGATCTACTTCTCTCTGTTTAGGTCTATGACGAGTCACACAGGCACTGGGTTACACCGCAGCGATACGACCCGAACCAGTGTAAAATAGTCCCAATATAAACACACTTATTATAGGTGTACCATGGTGACTCAGGATACGACAAAAACACGTTTTGGAAATGGATTCATGATGTACTCGCTCATTATATAAATTTAGTAAATTCTGAACACAAAAAAAGTTACGGACTGCTGCTTTAATGCTCACTGTTCAACACTTTTCAAGATATGACGCGACCCCCCAGAGAGCTCGCTGAGAGGCCCCCTCGTGGGCCGAGACCCCCCTGTTGGGAACCGATGGCTTAGAGCATTTTTAAAAATATTTTACTTCATTATAAAATATTATTATAATAAGATTTGGGTGGATGTGAAAAATAATACAAAATAATGTCAATAATGGTTTTAAAAATAGCCTTAATTTTCATTTCAAGAGGAAATATGATTAACAAATGTTCTGGACAGGTTTTAGAAGTTTCACTTTTTAATTGGTGAGGGTCAGTGTTGAATAATTGCTTTCATTGTGACTAATGGTGCAGAAATCCTGTAATGGCTTGAGCAAAGGCAAGTCTGACTGCTATTGTCAGAGGAAAAGCTATCAGATATCATAGTTTTGACTGTCAGTAAATGTGTTGCAGTCACAAAAATGGGCTTGCAGGACTGCAATCATGTGGTTGTTCTTTAGCCATTCTTTTTTAGTTTGTCTGCTTCGGTCAAAGACATGACATGTTTTTGACCTCTTAACTGATGTTTGGCCAATTTTTGTTGCTTTTTTTGATGACAGACAGTGGAACAACTTTTTAAAATTGCCAGCCAATCTTTGTCTTGCCTGTTAAGGGCAAAACAGAGGTTACTGCTATTCTCTACTGTAGCTTTGATCCATTAATTCAACTCTCTCGAAACATTATTAAAATAGAAGCCATGGGCCTTTTTTTAGGGGTTTGAACTTTTTCTTAGTCTGATGTGAATCTGATTATTCATTGTGACTTCTAATTCTTTGAACAATGTTGTCAACTAAAAATAAACATCCCGTAGGCTGTTTCCCATCTTGTTAGCTTTGCCACATAAAAGATTTAGCATGAATGGCAATGAGGAACATCTGTTGTTGTTTACCTCTGTAGTGTAAGAACAGGTGTAAAGCTTGTAACACTCGGATTATTATTAATCATGTCTTCTAGCGATGTGATTAAGTTTATATATGTCCGTGCAGTATGAGTATGACAGACAATCAATTTATGCATGTATGTCATTGACAAATAAAGCTTCAAAAAAGGTGTTTATTCAAACTTTTCAAAACTGATGTAATGCATATTTTTGTAAACAATGTGTTTAAATAACATTTCAAAATGTTTAAATTCATTTTTTGACTTATGTCAGGTGGTTAAACCGTTTTTTAACCAAACCTGGTTTAACCATTTTTTACCATTTGTATAAAGGTTTCAAACCAAATGATCCCATAGTATTAAGTTTTAACTCGTTTTCTTAGTCTGTTCATTTGTTTGGACCGTTGCACCACCTGACATTTTGGGGGGTTAAGATAACAAAACATAAAATAATATGTATTATTTAAATGAACTAAAAATTAAATAGGTTTTATAGAATAAAGTGATATGTCATGAATTTATCAAATTATTTTAAAAGGAAATTATTCACTTGGTACTCATGCCAGTAACGCATATACAGTAACGGTCAAAAGTTTGGAAACATCATTATTTTTAATGTTTTTGAAAAAAGGTCTCTTATGCTCATCAAGCCTGCATTTATTTGATCAAAAATACAGGAAAAACAGTAATATTATTACAATTTAATGGTTTTCTATTTTACTATAAAATATAATTTATTTCTGTGATGCAAAGCTGAATTCATCAGCAATTACTCCAGTCTTCAGTGTCACATGATCATTCTAATATGCTCATTTATCATCATCATAAATTTATTAAATAAAAAACATTAAAAACATAGTAATGTTTCCAAACTTTTGACTGGTATTGTATACACACACAATTTATTGATGGCAATTGAAATATATAATATAATTATTTTACTATGTATACACTTTAAATTTCAATTATAATAATTATGAAATTCCAATTCTATAATTTTTTTTGACAAAAACAGAGAAAATTGTTGTAATCACAATATGACATATTCCCCAAATCGTGCAGTCCTAGTGTGTATATATATATAAACAAACAAACATAGTACAACAATTTTCTTTGTTTATGGTATATACACACCAGGGGTGTATTCCAGAAAGCAGGTTATGTGACTTACCCGGGTAAGTTTAGGAGTAAGTAAGCGGATAACCTCTGCTTTCGGTTCCAAAAATGGAGGTAACTTTCGGGTTATGTAAGTAACCATAGCAACTGACTCTCTGAGGATAACCTGCTCCAGAGCAGGTTATGTTGCAGGGTTAGTTTGTTTCAGAGAGATTTCCGAGCATGGTGTGCCCTTTTTGATGAAGATCCTGTGGACGTAGAGGCACAGATTATACAGTAATAGCGTTACCGTTTTTCAAAAGAATCGTTAATTTATTTAACAAAGATTTTGAAACCATATATAGCAAACGTGACACATCGCGGATTAGCGCTTAACACAGAGCACATTTTGTGCATTGCCCTTCGCTTTTTTGCGACGGGGAGTTTTTTGTATACAATAGGCGATGCAGAGCATGTGGGAAAGGCAACTGTGTGTAAAGCTGTTCGTACAGTATGCATTGCACTCAAACGGTTCCTACACACTTTTGTGCAGTTCCCTGGCCATAAACCACTGAGGGTCATTAAAGAGGAATTCCACAGAGTGGCGGGTTTGTCCGTTCCATGATATTCTATGACAGACCATTTTAGTTACACAGTTAATCTATCCATACTGTATACAGTCACAATAATTTTAAATGTTTCTAATTATAGCCTATAACTTTCAATTTCAGGGTTCCCAAATGTGATTGGGTGCATTGATGGAACCCACATTCCCATTATAGCTCCTTCAGTCAATGAAGGAGACTATGTTAATAGGAAGTCAATCCATAGCATCAATGTGCAGGTGACAATAGATTTTTGGGGTGCTAAATGTTTGGGTGTTTAAATCACCCTCATTACTGGTCCCCACTAACTAGGTAATAGTGATGCAACCCACCTCATCACTAATGTTGAAGTCAAATGGCAAGGGTCTGTATGATGCCAGAATGTTTAGGGAGTCATCATTGTGCCACAAATTTCAACAGGGTATGTTTTGCCTTACACAATGTTTTTTTTTTTTTTTTTTTATGTTTTTTTTATGCAATTATATACACTTTAACTACCTTTATAGGACACTTCAATGGTTACTTGCTGGGGGACAGAGGGTACCCTTGTCTGCCCTATATGATGACACCCTACCCTGAACCTGAGCCTGGACCACAGGCACAATTCAACCCGGCCCACAGCAGAACACGGGTCAAAATGACCAGGCATCCTGAAGGGAAGGTTTCAGTGCCTGCGTGGGCTCAGGGTCAGCACAGAAAGGTCATGTGACATCACAGCTGCTTGTGTTGTTCTTCACAACATTACCACACTGAGAGGTGAGAGGGCCCCCCCTTCTCTTGATGAAGATGGCCAAGAGGAACCTCCAGTGAACCCAGTAGACCCAAGAGACGGCAGGGTGGTACGAGACATGATTTGCCAAAATCACTTTAATTAAAACCAGTTAACAGTCAAGTGTTGTTCATGGTTTCTTTATTTCCTGTAACAAAAGACATTTGTATTTATTGCTTTAGATTTCATTCAACAACAAATGACAGATTAATGTTCACAAACTGTTTCCCACCTTAAGCTGGTGCTCCAGCAATTCAATTTCAAGTCTGGCCTTTTTTAGGTTAAGCCTTTTCTCCTCCATTTGAAGCTGTATAAGGTCCATCTCCATGTCACTTTTTCTGATTTGCTTTTGAAAGTGGACCTTATACAGCTCTTTGGCAGGCAACTAGAAAGACAGAATAATTAAACATGACTGAAAAAGTCTGTAATACAAACACAGACCAAATATTTAAATGAGGAAGGAGAACTGCAGAACATTTCTTACACTGCTAAGATTCTGTGTGGAGGTTGATGGACCCTCATTTGTATTAAAATCTCCTGCCATATTCTGTAAAATGACAATGAATTTATGCTCTTATGTAAAAAAGGGGGAATGCATTGTATGCATCATACCTCTATGGGCCTCCCCACATTTTCTGTTTCTGTCACAGCAGAAGTGGTCTCTTCATCGTCATCCTACAGTGAAAATAAGGAAGGATGCTTGGTCTAGCAAACAGAAACCTGAACACAATCACTTACAACTGTGACAGAGTGTGGTGTTGCAGGAGGATCCAATAATACAATGTGGCCATCAGCAACTGCAAGATAATTAAACCAATAAGATAATCATGCATATTCAATACTCAATGTATATTCTTAAACAAATACAACTAATAAAGAAGGACATTAGGAACATCTAAGAGTACTAGTAATAGTATTACAGTATACAGCATATGCAGTCAAAGCAGCATGCATACTGCACAAGTGAATCAATGACTGTAAAATGCATTTAAAATGCCTTTTTAAAATGGTGACAGTGTTGATGATTTTCTTTATTAAAACACTGACAAAAACAGTGAAAACATCAATAAATCATAAGTATTAATATGGTACACCTACATTTTACTAAGCCACTTGTCTTGGTAGCGGAGTCTGACGAACTGCCCCCTGGAATCCCATCGACCACAGGTCGCCCTTTATTAAGGGACAGTGCCAGCTCCTCAGCTGGGGTGAGGGTTAGTAGTTTATTAAGGGACAGTGCCAGCTCCTCAGCTGGGGTGAGGGTTAGTAGTTTATTAAGGGACAGTGCCAGCTCCTCAGCTGGGGTGAGGGTTAGTAGTTTATTAAGAGACAGTGCCAGCTCCTCAGCTGGGGTGAGGGACGGTGGAGCTGGACCCCCACCTGTTTTACGGGCCTCAGCCTTCTTTCTATTGGCTACATAGAAAACTAAATTACATTAAATACTAAATTACATGGCGTCAGTAACAAGTTTAGTAAGTTTAGAAAATATTACCTTGCTGGAGAATGTTTTTGTGTTTCATTTTTCCTTGGCTCACACTTCTTCTAGTTCCAGAAGGATTACACCTGATAAAACAAGAAGCCAACATATAACTAGCCAATTATGTGCATTACTACTGTAATATTAAGAAATGTATGGAGGCCAACAAGTAAATACTTGTCTATTTTTACTACATGCTCCAAAGAATTTTTGCGTCACAATGAAAGGGGAAAATAGCCCATTTATAATTTTCTAAACTCACGCATTTACTCTGTCTGTTATTTTTTGCCAAATGCCAAGCCAACTCTCTTTCTTTTGCTGATGCAACAGTATTGCTTTTTTTAGTTATAATGGGCTTATAGTCTTCATAAGCAAGTATTAAAACCTCCAACTCAGTTTCACCGAAATATGTAGCTCGCTTTTTTTCTCCCTTGGTTTCCATGGTGACTCCTGAAATCGGCGATCCATTGAAAATGTCTTTATGTACTCGCCGTACGCGCGCATTAACTCTGGGTTACCAATAGGAGGTTGATTAAACTAACTCCTCACAGGTGTTTTGGAACCGACATACCCCGAGTAAGCAGGTTTTGGGTTAATCAACCCAGAGTTCAGGGTTAATCTGATGGTAAATTAACCCAGCTTTCTGGAATACACCCCAGGGCTGCACGATTTGGGGAATATGTCATATTGTGATTATTGGCGATATCCAATTGCGATATAATACACAAATGGTTTCATGAGTCAGCTTGCTTGGTTCTCAAGGAAAATGCGCACACAGATTAGTGATAATGCTGAAATGTCTCAACTCAAACTACCAACAACTAAATGCACAGTGTTTTCAAATTAAAATATTTTTTTACTAAATTAATTAATGACATCTTTGCATTACTGCAAACTTGTTATTGTCTCAATAGTACAATAGCATAAAATAAATAAAACAATAAATAAGAACATTTGTATGCTCATGAAAATAAGATACTTTGAACATTCTGTCCAGACAAACAGGGACATTTAAGCAGTATGTAACATATGCTTTGTATAAACTCAGTTTATGGGTCATTTTTGGTTTAAGTGTATTGTGATTGTAAAAACATTTGGTAACTAAACAAAATGTTACAATGACTGGTAGGCTACAGTTTTTATTATTGCTTGACACAAATTTCACGATTTCAATTCAAATATTGTGATTTGATTCCGATCTTGATTCAAGATCGATTCATTTGGATAAATATTAGGTACAAGTAGATGCATGTTAATTTTTCTCAAGAAAAAAAAACTCAACTAATGCTGTAAACATACAGAGAGCCCTGTCAGTTATTATTATGAAAGGTTAAAAATAACAAATTAAATATAATGTGGTTTTACTAGGCTATTAAAACAACGTTACAATATTTTAATGATATAAGTAAAAATATAATAAATATTTAATATTGTGTGCACACATATTTAGCTAAATACTGCTCTCTATGTCTAGCCAACCAACGTGCTATCAAATGGCTTTCCTGAGGTAAATGTAACGGTATGTGACATTGTTCTACAGCTGTTTGTCTCTTTCCACGGTTAAAAAACACTGATTGATCGATATTATGTATGAGACATAAACATTTCGGTAAGTTGTAGCTACTGTATCTTTCAACACACCTATTGTTCATTCGTGTTTATTAACTAGTAAAGAGATGTTCGGTTCACGACCACGATCTGTCACGTCACATTTACAAGCGCCAAAACGCCATTGTTTGTCATAAAATTGACAGAATCTGAGAAAAAGTTTCCTATCAAAAGTAACCTGCTCTGTCTAGTCTGTCGGTGTCAATGTCTTCTTTGCCGCGCGATTTTTTTCTCTGCGTGAGAAAATGGATGTGTGGCGTGCATGAGAGCGTGTGAATGCGTGACTCTCACGTTGAATGAGTGAGAGTTGGCAGCCCTGCTCTCTCTGCTCAGTGTCGGTTATCTTATTGCCAAAATATCGCCATATAACAGAGGTATATTTTTTTTCTGACCACCAGATCAGTGTCCGTCTGCTCGGCATCCATCTTCACCTGTTCTCCGCGCTGCACACCGGAAAAAGGTCACGACGTGATCAAAGGCGCCTCACGTGCCACTGCCTAAACTGAAACTGATTGGTCTTCTTTTTATTAGCCGTGTAGAAAATGGGCAAACAACTCTCAGAGAGAATGGGTTGTCATGTCCACACATCACATGTGACATGCATTTATTTATTTAATAAAAAGCGCAGCAATTTGCATTATATAATCACATAGGCTTGACATCGCGATTGCGATATGATTAATCGTGCAGGACAAACACACACACAGGTATATATGGAGAGAGAGAGAGTCAATAAAACAGACCTACCAATACGTGGGTTTGACAAAAATTGTTTTCTAGAATATAATTTTTTTTGTACTTTGATTAATGAAACAGTCTGGGTGATTTACTAGCATGCACATCCTGTTATTTTTGTGTTTTATATTTAATTTGCAGTGTCTTTATATGCGGTTTCAAACTATCCCATTGTTATCTGTTGCTATTTGCAGTGGTAGGTTCTCTCTCAAAATAAAGATAAGCACCCTGTTGAATCACTCACTCGATTTCCCTGCATTATTGCCACATTCACACTTGCATCTCACTGAACAGAAACCAGAGCCCGTTTCAGAGGGTGAACAGACGCTGGGTTGTCTTCTCTCCGCTTTCCACATCTTTCAGAGCCGTGAAGTGATCATTGCACTTGCCATGCCCTTAAGTGGTTATGCTACAACATATAATATTAAACATGACCACTGTTCCCTCCGTGCTTCTCCTGTGGCACTCCTCCCACAGTCTGTATAGATTCACCAAAACAGTTTCAAATAGTGACTCTTCATTAGAGGGATAGTTCACCCAAAAATGAAAATTCTGTCAGTATTTACTCACCCTCATGTTGTTCCAACCTCGTAAGACCTTCGTTCATCTTCGGAACACGAATTAAGATATTTCTGATGAAATCTGAGAGCTGGATCACTCCTCCATAGGCTTCTTCAGGGACTGAAACTTGCCAGCCCCGAAAAGTTATTAAAGACATCGCTAAAATAGTCCAAGTGACTACAGTGGCTCAATCTTAAGTTTATCAAGCGACGAGAATACTTTTTGTGCGCAAAAAAAAACTAAAGTAACACGGTGGAAAATGACTGTTAAAATACTCAGTTTTAATAGTATAGCCACAAGATCTCGGACGATCATAAATCGACATTTCATTTGCAAGTGCAAGAGGTGGTTTTCTGGGAGGTGAGAATGTGCCGGTGATACTAATGCTAATACAGTAGCAGAGAGTTTGGGTTTCTCTGAAGGGAGAGATTTCAAGGCTGGTGTCATAGTCACTCATCTGTGCATGAAAGAGATGAGCAAGTGCTTAATGCGCTCTGCCGCAAGCAAATCCCTGACTGAGTGAAACTTCACCTTTTTATCAGGTCTCAACCTGACTGAAGCTGCACTTGTTGACGTTGGTTCATCCATGGCTTGTTTCGTCTACTCTTTATTACTTATGACAAACCCTGAACCCGGTGCACAGAGGGGCGTTTGGTGTCAAAGAGATTTCTGTCCCTCACAACTGATTCATTTTACCAGCAAAAGCAGAAATTATAATTTTATAATTGTCAGAAAATAATGACGTGAATATTTTAGGTGAGCATGCTCAAAAGAGATCAGTTTACCATCCATCCTGTCAGATTCAGTCAGACTTAATATACTTAATATATAATTTGCATTAAGCCCTGCAGATGTATTTTTTCAAACCATGGTCAGTAGTTTTCTCTATTTATGTTGCTTCATAAAAGCCTATTTTATGAAAGATTGTGTTTTTCAACATATTGTCAGCTTATTTATGTGAAGCAAACATAGACTCAGGTCTGAAATGCTACTTGTTGTGATTTTTTGTTTTTAAATAAAAATACACGGGCATGTTTTAAGAAACTTTTTTTATTAAATAAACATAATTTATTAAGCAAGGAAAAGTTCGAATAAATTAAATTCACTTACTTTTGAACGTCGTCAACAAAACCCAAAATAATGTATCACAGTTTTCACAAAAATAATAAGCAGCACAACTGTTTTCAACATTGATTAATAATCAGAAATGTTTCTTGAGCAGCAAATCCGCATATTAGAATGATTTCTAAAGGATCATGTGACACTGAAGATGATTGAGTAATGATGCAGAAAATTCAGATCTGCATCCCAAGAATAAATTACACTTTAAATAAAAAAACTTGTAATAGTATTACTGTTTTTGTTACTGTTTTTTATCAAATAAATACAGCCTTAGTGAGCAAAAGAGACAAATCTTACCGTCTCAACTTTTGTTTGGGAGTGTATGTGATACCTTATTTTTTGGGTGTATCTAGTTTTATTTTAAATTCTTTTCCTTCTAAGCAAAGAATCAGCCAAGTTAAACATTATCTCATTACTTTAGAAGTTTGGGGAAAGACTTTGTCCCTCCCTATTGTAAAACATTTCTCTTCCCTTTTAATTATTCTTCAAAGGGTCTCATAGTCCTGCAACAAAACTACTTTACTTTCATACTAAGGAATTGTTTGGCTTTTTGAAGCCTGTTTTTCAGAGCAGAACTTCATCTGGGACTGGGTTTCTGATTAAACTCGAATTGCACAAAACAATTAGTCAGACATAGGTTTGTCACCCTACCAAAATTTTAGTAGTCTGTATCAGTCAAATTTCACGGTTTCAGTTCCAAAGCAAAACTATTGTGACTATTTTGTTGTAATATATATATTTTTTTTGACTATTTGCAACTTAAATATACTGTATGAAATAAATGAAGTTAGTTCATTTTAATGCTATAAATGATTATAAATATGTTAAAACATTAGCACGTAGCCTTTAAAGGGCAACTATTTCAACTTAATAAAACTGTTTAGAAATCATTTGGGTGGTTAAATAACCTGTTCTGGTGAGAATGGTGACTTTCCCCGCTCCCCCCAGCGTTCCCAGGCGGAAAACCAACCTTGCAACATGGGGACTAACGTCCCTAGGAAGTCTCGTGAGAAGCGAGAAACACGAACTGCTTTACGGCAATTTGAAATTTAAAACACACGCCATATGATACGGTGTATGATGTATTACCCACCTCGGTAGACATAGCTCCATAAAGTTGGCCGGCTCCGATAATAACAAATGCACATGAGCAGCGGTTGAAAGAGTGAGGAGGGTGCCGCAAGTGAGTTTTTTTATGACAGTGTTGCGAAATATACACCCCACAGCTGTAGGGGGAGCTCGTTGAGACAATTTGCGACAACAAAAGTGAAAATCAGCGAAGAAATGGCTAGAGTTGCCTAATCCCCCTTTAAATATTGTTCAGTTAAATAAACATTGCATTTTAAAAAATCAAATGAAGAGAATGAAAAACAAAGAAACATATTTACAGAACAAGTGGCAGGTCTTACACTTTAATACACGGATCTATTTTGACACATCGGATTTTTTTTGTCTTGTTTATCAAACATCTCAGTTTCAGGATCAATCCCTCATTTTAATACAGTCGTCTCTCGCAAAACTTTGCAGTGTGTAAGAAATAAAGTTGCTGTCATAAATTTTAAAGTGTAATCAACTTGAATGTTTTAGTCATTTCAACTTAAATTACATTAAACTGACTGAAGTTGAATCTTGTTGTCATAACTTATTTGATCATATCATTTTTTACAGTGTACTTGACAGCATGAAAAATAAATGTTTTATTCAAATTATGAATATGTTATATCAAAAAAGCAATCAAAGAGCGCTAGTCAATGAAGCTGATATCACCTCTGTTCAGCTGAAGCGCAAGCTCTCTGACTTAGTATATATATATATATATATATAAAATAAACAAATCTGTCTTTATACCTCGTATATATGATACTCTGGTGTATAAAGTAGATTTTGATTAACTTACACCTCTTATTGGCCATTGCGTTTACGCACTCGACAAGCATATCTGTGATTGGCTGCAATGCTCAATGCTGCAAAAACAAGTTGTAAATCTAAACCTTTGATGCTCTTCACAGAACGCTCACACAAATATGCACGGGAGAGTTTGAAAGTAGTGCCTATCAGCCGGTACTCGATACTGCCGTTACTGTAGAAAGACTGGTAGGCCTACTGCTAAGTTTTTAAAGTATTGACTTGGTACCGAAGTACCGATAAATATGACAACCCCAGTCAGACAAGTTAATAAAGAACTTGAGAGTTGGTTGTTATTATTAAACAGACTTTGGTTGTTATTTTTCTTTTTATTTATTTTGAAAGTTGTAGGAAAGCTCTTATTGGGTCATAACCAACACTCTATTCGCAGAAATCATTGGGGAGCTTTAAAATGGTACATTTGCATTCACAGATGTCTGCAGTCTATTAGAAATTGTAATAGGAAGTGTTTGTCAGCCTAGACTTCAGTTATTATTCAACCCACATTGCCTGATGTGTATTATGGAGAAAATGGTCCAGTGGTCTATAATATTTCCTTCTGCTTCTTAATGAATCAGACTGACTTACAGTTTAGAAGATAACTGATATTAATTGCATAGAGACCATTGACATTTCAAATGTTCCACCCACCCGACCACCTCTCATTGCTATGTGATCCAAAACACATATGCCTTGTTAGTTTTTTTTTTTTAATTGATCACAGGATACATGAACCAAATTAATTGAAAAAGAAAAAGTCATTGAAGATTGATGTCACTAATAACAACTGTAGTGATTTATTGCAGTTCGAACAAGTGAATCCCAGCAGACTTCTGTGAACCCTTTGAACCAAATCGTCTAAATTCAAGCTTTATCACATTATTACAGGAAAGCAAGCAATGTGTAATCTCCCAGAATCAATAGATGATCCATGTATGCCTTGGCCGCCCTGTAATCACAGAGTCCTGACGTACAGATAGAAATATCCTATTCTGGCTCCCGACGAGAAACTGGATGATTGATCCGGGTGTGGTTACTGAGCTCAGATATCGGTCTGTTCCTATTTAGGGCCTGTTATGTGTTCTGCTGCAATATCGTCTTCTGATCCCCTTCATGAACGTTGACGATGAATCTGTTTAGTTGTATTACGGTATGTGGGTATAGAACACTAATGGTACTAGTTTTATCAGCTTTTGGTTAAGTGCTATGAGGATTTAGTACACACGCTGCTTTATTTTTAATGTAAGAATATCACAAAAACAGGACCAGGCCTTCCTAAAATCTGTCTGTCTCTATCTCTCTATCTGTCTGTCCTATAAAGGCCGATCAGATGACACAAAACTCACGAGACATTTTTTTTCTATGCGCTGCTAAAATTGCTTCTCTACATTCACCGGTCTAGCAGTTCTACCAGGTTTCTGAAAAGGACAATAAATTTGCAATGTCTTTTTAGAGAGTGGAGACATTGCAATGACAGCAACCCTACACCAATGACAGCAAGAAACTAGGGCTGTGATGTTTTTGTGCATATATTTCCTTCACAGTGGTGCTCTTTCTTTCCTCCCTAAAAGCCCAAACTTAACATCAAAATCAGCTAGATCGGTGATTGATTTAAATTACTAGGGATGCACCAAAATGAAAATTCTGGGCCGAAACTGAAACCGAAAATTCTGAATGCACTTGGCCGAAAACCAAACCGAAAATGACATTAAAAAAATAAAATAATATATATATATATTTTTTTTTTTTATAATTATTATACAAATTATTATTGTAATGACGGAGAGGAGGCAGTCGAATCCATCTGCAGCACTTTATTGAAACAGGTAATGAAACAAGGAATAACTGACATGAAACAACAGAGGAGCACGTATCAACATGTAGCGTGGCAAAACAAGACTTCGCAATAAACATAGAACTGAGCAGTCCAGATAAAGGGTAGATGATGATTAACAGGTGGGAGTGATGAGACTGAACGGGGAAACCAGGCAGGGATGGAACCTAATGATAGCAGAGGGGAAAGATGGGAAGTGCAGTTCTAGAACTCAGGTGACAAAGAGCGTGTGAGCTCGGGGAGAGGTGAAGGCGCGCGCTCCGTGACAGCTGCGCGCTCCTTGACAGAGCCCCCCTCCTGCGAGCGGCTCCGGAAGCGAGGACCTGGACGACGACGGGGTCTTCCACGGGGTCTTGGAGCTGGACGATCTGGGTGAGTGTGGTGGTAAGTGTTAAGCAGAGCAGGGTCCAGGACGTCCTGAGACCTGACCCAGGAACGTTCCTCGGGGCCATAGCCCTCCCAGTCAATCAAATATTGCAATGCCCCGCCACGGCGTCTGGAGTCCAGGATCTCTCGTACCCGGTACGCCTCCTCGCCTCCGACCTCAATGGGGGGAGCCTGCACGGGACCGGCCTCCTCCTGGACCTCCTCTCTCCTGGAAGCAGCAGCGGGTCTGAAAAGAGACATATGAAAGGTGGGTGAGATTCTATAATGTGCTGGGAGTTCCAGCCGAAACGAGACCGGAGTAATCTGCCGAAGAATCTTGAAGGGCCCGATGAAGCGAGGGGATAGTTTCTTGCTTGGGAGCCTCAAACGCAGATCACGGGTGGAAAGCCACACCCACTGGCCAGGCCGATACCGAGGACCCTCACGCCTCCTTCGATCCGCATGCAGCTGATAGTGACGGATGGCACGTCGCAGATGGACATGAGCGGCATTCCAAGTGGCCTCGCTGCGTTGCAGCCACGCATCCACAGCACTGCCCACGGGAAGAGGGGAGGTTGAAAACCTAAAACACACTGGAAGGGTGTTAAACCAGTGGCAGGCTTTACCAGGGAATTTTGGGCGTACTCCACCCAGACCAGGAAGCGGCTCCAGTCCCGTTGGTTCTCGTGACAGTAAGTCCGCAGAAAGCAAGTGAGGTCCTGGTTCAACCGTTCAACCTGACCGTTAGCCTGCGGATGGTATCCCGAGGTGAGGCTGACGTTGATGTTGAGTCTGGAGCAGAGTTCTCTCCAAACGCGGGAAGTGAACTGGGGACCACGGTCGGAGACGATGTCCTCGGGGAGACCAAAGAGACGAAATACGTGGTTGAGAAGCACCTCCGCAGTCTGCATGGCAGTGGGTAGACCCTTCAGGGGGATAAAATGACAGGATTTGGAGAAGCGATCCACAACTGACAGAACTGTGGTAAATCCTTGAGACAGAGGCAAATCAGTTACGAAATCCACGGCGATATGGGACCACGAGCGTTGAGGCACTGGCAGTGGCTGTAAGAGACCGGCAGGTTTAAGGTGGGAAGATTTGACAGTGTTACAGATGGAACATTGGTGAATGAACTTGATAACATCAGCCCGGAGTGTGGACCACCAGAAGCGGTTGGAGACTAGCTGTACTGTAGCAGAGATACCTGGATGTCCAGCGCTGAGTGTGCAGTGAACCCATTGAAGAGTTCGAGGGGCACAAAAAGACGATTCTCTGGACATTCAGGCGGAATGGGAAGAGCTTTTAGTGCCTCGGTAACCTCCGAGATGATGTCCCACTGCACAGGAGCAACGATCAGAGTGGAAGGAAGGATGGGTTCAGGCTTGGAGATCTCGTTGAAATCCTCGAACTGGCGAGACAGAGCATCAGCCTTCCCGTTCTTGGACCCAGGTCTGTACGTGATCCTGAAATTAAATCGAGAGAAGAACAGTGACCAGCGAGCCTGACGAGCATTCAAACGCTTGGCGGACCTGATATATTCAAGATTTCTGTGGTCAGTGAGGACGGTGAAAGGCTGACGTGCACCCTCCAGCCAGTGCCTCCACTCCTCCAAGGCTGCTTTCATGGCCAGAAGCTCTCGGTCACCCACATCGTAATTGCGCTCCGCCGAATTAAGCTTGCGGGAGAAAAAGGCACAGGGGAACATTTTAGCGGGGTTACCGTGGCGTTGAGACAGGATCGCACCAACCCCAGTGCTTGAAGCATCAACCTCCACGATGAACTCGCTCTCCGGGTTAGGATGATGGAGGATGGGTGCGGACGTGAACCTCTCTTTCAGCCGGGAAAACGCTGAAGTGCATTCGGAAGACCACCGGAAGCGTTTCCCCCCCCCCCCCCTGGAGAAGAGATGTTAGAGGGGCCACAATGAGACTGAAATTATGTATAAACCTACGATAAAAATTGGCAAAGCCCAGGAATCGCTGTAATTCTTTCACAGAGGAAGGTTGAGGCCAGTCCACCACGGCTTTGACCTTGCTGTCATCCATGAGAACCCCCTCGGCGCTGATGATATATCCTAGGAAGGCGATCCGGGTCTGATGAAATTCGCACTTCTGGGTCTTGGCGTATAACTGGTTCTCAATTAGCCGTTTGAGGACTGCACGCACATCCTGGACGTGTGCTTCGAGGGTCTCTGAAAAAATCAAGATGTCATCAATATAAACAATAACCTTTTGATTCAGCATGTCACGAAAGATCTCATTAACAAACGACTGGAACACAGAAGGACTATTGGACAGCCCGAATGGCATAACCCGATACTCATAGTGCCCTGTGGTCGTAGAAAAGGCCGTCTTCCACTCATCACCCCTCCGTATGCGAATGAGGTTGTAAGCGTTCCTCAAATCCAGCTTGGTGAAGTAACGGGCAGAGCGAAGCATCTCCAGGGCTGCAGGGACTAAAGGCAGAGGATAACGATACTTCACGGTTACCTCATTAAGACCTCGGAAATCGATGCAGGGCCGGAGACTCCCATCCTTCTTCTTAACGAAGAAAAACCCGGCGGACGCGGGGGATGTGGAAGTGGTGATGAAGCCCTTAGCAAGCTGCTCCTCGATATACGAATTCATAGCCTCAGTTTCCGGTTGCGAAAGAGGATACACACGGCCGTGCGGGGGAACGGCTCCGGGTAGAAGTTCAATAGCGCAGTCACAGGCCCGGTGCGGGGGTAGAAGTGAAGCTTCTCTCTCGCTGAATGCCAGGGCAAGATCATAGTAAACCGCAGGAACTCCTTGCAAGTTCAACTTCTCGGAGGGACTGTGGCTTGATTCAGGACCATGGAGAGCAGGCAAGCAGTGGACCTGACAGAAAGGAGACCATTGAGTAATTCTTCTCTCAGTCCAGGAAATTAGAGGGTTGTGTCTCTCCAGCCAAGGCAATCCTAAAATTACTGGATGAAGAGGTGAACTGATGGTATACAACTGAATTCTCTCCGTGTGACGAGACCCGAAGTTGAGAGTAAGTGGCTGCGTGATGTATTGTACCTCCCCTGTCCCCAGGGGGCGTCCATCCAGGGCTGCCACTGCCACACGAGACTCACAAGGGATGAGAGAGAAATGATTAGACAAGGCAAACTCCAAATCGACAAAACTCCCAGCGGCACCAGAGTCAATTAAAGCCCTTGTTTCGCAAATATTTCCATTAAAAATAAAGGAAACTTCTAGACAGAGAGAGTTAGGAGGATTAATCGAAGAACTCACCGCAGAAGTATCTCTGGATCTGGATCTCACAGGACAAGAAGCTCTCTGATGACCGGCTTGAGCACAGTACAGGCACAATTTATTCCGCCGCCTCCTCTCACGTTCCTCCGTAGTGAGGTGAGTGAAGCCGAGACTGGGCGAGAGGGGTGCGCGTCGAGAGCGGATGAGATTGTCGAGGCGAATGGCGAGCGCCATAAGTTCTCCGAGGGACCTTCCATCGTCGCGACAAGCCAATTCCCCTTGCAGCGCCGAATTCAAACCCCTACGGTACAGCAACTTAAGTGGTTCCTCCGTCCAACCCGTCTGAGCTGCCAGGGTGCGGAATGAAAGCGTGTAGTCAGCCGCGGTGGAATTCCCTTGACTTAATGCGAGAAGTAGCTCTCCTGGCTCCTTACCGGCCGCGGGATGTTCAAACACCTCTCTGAATTGAGACATAAACACGTTATAAGAGGGAAATGTGTGCTGACCTCCTGACCAGAGAGCAGTCGCCCACTCCAGCGCCCTCCCGGTGAGTAGAGAACAGATGAATGAGACGCGGGAAGCATCAGTGGGATAAAGCTGGGGTTGCTGGTTGATAAATAGGTCGCACTGCAACAGAAATCCTCTACAGGCAGCAGGTGAGCCATTAAACTTCTCGGGGAAAGATAATTTAGGGTTGCTTGAAGTCGTACTCACGCTTGATGTTAAGGGAGCAGCAGCTGCGGGAGCTTGAACTTGATTAGCGGCAGCGTTCTGTTGAGAAAGGGTCTGCACGGACTTCACAAGCTCTTCGGTGAGATTAGTTAACTTCACCAGCTGTTGTTGGTGTGTGATTAACACAGATGCCTGGGAGGAAACCTCGGAAGCCAGACGCTGGAAGTCTGCTGGATCCTGTGTTGGCAAAGTCTTCTGTAATGACGGAGAGGAGGCAGTCGAATCCATCTGCAGCACTTTATTCAAACAGGTAATGAAACAAGGAATAACTGACATGAAACAACAGAGGAGCACGTATCAACATGTAGCGTGGCAAAACAAGACTTCGCAATAAACATAGAACTGAGCAGTCCAGATAAAGGGTAGATGATGATTAACAGGTGGGAGTGATGAGACTGAACGGGGAAACCAGGCAGGGATGGAACCTAATGATAGCAGAGGGGAAAGATGGGAAGTGCAGTTCTAGAACTCAGGTGACAAAGAGCGTGTGAGCTCGGGGAGAGGTGAAGGCGCGCGCTCCGTGACAGCCGCGCGCTCCGTGACAATTATTAAACTTTTTAACCCCTTAACTGTCACCCCCCCTTTTTTTCGCATAGACATAAAAATCATTATCCAAACTTAAATGGTTGTAATTCAAGAATGCTTTGGAATATAGACCTATGGTTGGTCTTGTTTTTTTCCAGACATTTTCCAGATTATTGTAGAAGTGTAGAAATGATTAAAAATGAAACAGAAAAAAAGTTATATAAGTTTAAGTTTATGAAATTATTTAATGTAAAAATATAATTATTCATATTTTATGAAAACAAACTGAGGTTTCTACCAATCTTTCATAATTTTTAATGTTTATTGCTATTTCAAAATAAAAGCCTAAACACGCCTAATGAATATGAAATATTCTTGTTGCAAATTGATAAATTACTGCTCATCTGTAATTTATTTTAGAAAACAGCCACCATATATGAAAACTAGAGATTTTAAGCTTTCAAATGATATATAGTTTGTCAATATTACTTTAGGTTTTTACTAAGATATTATTGTTTTAAATATATAGTGACAAACGTCCCACCTGTGGGACGGTGACACTTTCAATAATTTAATTAATCTGAATTTTAAAAAAATTAAGCCAATAAAATAAAATAACCACACTTTTATTTGAAGTTACACAAAAATTGGACAGAAAATAGGGCTTTATTAAAATAATATTAAAAGCAGGGTAGTAGGTTTAAGAAACTAGCAGAAAACTGCTGGATTTTGAAAGTATGCAATAGAGAAACTCCCACCCCCTCCCTTCTGGGCTCCTTCCAAAGCCACGCCCCCAAAACACATGAACGCATGATGCCGACCGCTTAGCTGGAGGACGCGTTTACCAGCGCCGAGCGGAGAGCAGCGCAGTGCATGAAGTGACATCACCTTTTTTTGCCTTGTTTGCCTGCGCTGACTGTATATGCAGGTACAGGTGGTACTGGGAATTTGACTGCTCTTTCTCTGCCATAATTGTGAGACTTCCTAGCTTCCGGCCGGTACGTGCCTCCATCTTCCGAAATGAGCGAGTCAACCGAGTGCGCGCATATGGGCAGCTCCTGTTGCAGCAGGGCTGCATAGCATGGTAGCCATAGCAGCGAGGGAGAGTGACAATGACTGTTTATTGCAGCCCTGAGAGGACTACAGACACTCTATTTTTATAAACTCCTTTTCAGAGTACTTACATTTTAGATATGTATTGGTATATAAAGACAGTTTAAACAAATTTGGCAAAAAGTGTTTTAGAAACAAATTGCCTACCCTGCCTTTAAATATCAATATATTAATATCAATTTCTTCTTCTTCTTTCAGTTCTATGCAGCAGAATCAGATTTAACAGATTTATTTTTTGACCTATTTTTAAAATGAAGTAGTCCTACAAAGCTATTATTATGTGAGCACAGGGCTCCAGACTAACTTTTTTCACCTCCGTCCTGAAACCGTCCTGATAAACAATTTGAACTGTCCTAAAGTGAATGTCAACCGTCCCAAAATGAAAATGTTGTTTCTGTACATTATTATCATCTATAGTTGTTAGTTGTTAGTCACATAATAAAAACATTAAAAAATTTAAGTGTTTATGATATATATTATATTTAGTTAGCTCCATTCAAAGTAGTTATCTGTAAATAGGTAAAAAACAGATTAAATAAAAAATAAAAGGAGTTAAATGCTTTTTTGTATTCATGCAGAACAAATCTTTTTCTTTTTTTACATGGTTGGATTAAACAATAACAAATAAATACTGGTGACTACATCTCAAAGTGGTAATGTGTCATAGCTGATCATCTGGAAATGTGTTATTAAGAGAAAGGGCTTTAAAAAGTGTAATATGACTTCTCTAGAACACAGAATTTGGAGGAAAATCTGTGTCTCCGTCTCAGTCTTTGTACTGACTGAGGTCTTTGTGCCGGAGAAAACATTAACCTGTTAATATGAATGAATGATATATGCATTCTTTTTAACTTGCATACATCATTCTTTATTCTTTCAAGCAGCAGACATATTTATTTGTATGAATTAAATATAATGAATCCTTATTAAAGCTATTAACGAGCAGTGAATGCTTTTCTCTTTTTCTTTTGTTGCTTGATCAATATTTAGGACACAGACTGCATTAGGTTTATTGCCCACTGTCACTTTAAGACATGGGAACATGTCCAATGACATGCGGATCCAAATCCACTGATGCACATCCGATACACTCACAACTGTTTAAGACATAACCGACATAGTTTATGTTAAGTTTAAAGTTAATACTCTCCAAAACGGACATTTAGACATAATGGTGTGTGTTTTTTGTCCATTCAGACACGAAAGAGAGCTCAATTCAGTACTCGCGCGCTGTATTGTGTCTATGGCTGGACGCTTCGGTCGTGTGTGCGCACACAGAAAACCGCACCGAATAGAGTTTTTTTTTTTTGCGTCGTCACTCTTATTCAGATGTGCGCTCTACTCATTCTCCCAGACGTTTACATTTTTTTTTTTTAACGTTTTATGAGACATGCAGTGCAGGCCAACTCGTGTGCCGCTGGGTAAATCAGCACGTTACAGTACAAATGTGCGCATCTACCACAAACGCAGGACATCTCTGACTGGATCTCTTCCTAAATCGTCACTATTTAACATTTTTGTCTATTTTTTATTCATTGAATATCCGTTGTTTAACCAGCGCAACATATTTGCGATGTCAGTAAGCCATGTGATAGATGTACCGCGGAACAAGTCTCCGGGTGAGTAGCCGGCGAGTGAGAGTAACTATAGTAACAGCATGAGAAGACGCGCTCCGTTGTAGTCAGCGCTTGGTCGGTTAATTTTTGCCTTTGGCATAAGTAAGTTAGCCTAATAGGCTAGTAATAAATGAACACGCATATAAAAATGTTTTTCGTCCTGTAGGCGTCCTGGAAAATATTTCTGTTCGTCCTAAACACATTTTCTATCGTCCCCAGGACGATAGGACGCCGTTAGTCTCGAGCCCTGAGCAGATAGCAGGGAGAGGACCAGTGAACAAGAGGATAGCGTCCTTTTACCAGCGTTGCCCATACACACCATATAACATAACAGCAGAGAAGGGCTATTGCAAACAGAAAAAAGTCGAGAGATATTTCATGTCGGCACGTTTTTTAGCGACTTTGCCTTTCCGGTGAACGTGAACGATACATGCGTTTGTGCCGTGAGTGACTGAGCAGAGCGCGCAACACACACAGACACACACTGAGATTGCAGCGGATCATTGAGCAGAATGCTTGCAAACACACAGCGGAACACGCTTCGAAGTTCTGCTCGGAAGTGGAGCGGCTCGCAAAGTCACAAAACATGCTGAGCCAGAGTGAAACTATATTGCTGAACACGGCGGGGCGCATATTTTCGGCTTAAATTTTCTGCATTTTTCTCTTTTGGCCAAAAACTGAAAATGCCATTTTCGCCAACCGAAATTTCGGTGTGTCCCTATAAATTACAGTCTACTGTTGCTAAACTGCAGGATGTGCTCGACAATAAAAAGAGTTATTAAAACTGCATTAAAACGCCAAAGAGATCCTGTCCCCCAACCGTCTTTCTGTGTGCGCGCTCCAAACCAGAGTGGAACATGGACAGGCAAAGTGAACTTTGAGTTTCAGGTTTGCGCCTAAATGGTTAAATACACACAGAAATATATCAAAATGCCCGGTTTGGCGAGTATTTGCTTAAACACTGTCGGTTATGTTTTAAGTGAACATAAACAGTTGGGAAATAAATCGCATGTGTAACAGTATAATGGATCCGTGCATTCGGTTTTAAAGTGACAGCAACCTAATATTCCGGCTGCCATCTGTGTCAATGTTAATCAAACAAGAAAAGACAAAGGGAAAATCACTAATTTCTCTTTAGTAGATTTAGTAGGATTAATCTATTCTTAATTTACACTGTGAAGACTATGCAGTGTTGTTTCATATTTGATTACTTTCTGTTAATAAAGACTCTTCTGTTCTTTATGTATTTCACAGGAATGCTATATTTGTTAAGCTCTAAGCTGTTCCTATTCACCTCTAAGGCCCTGTGTCCACCAACTTGTTTTTTCACGTGGCTGGCATATTTTTTCAATTGTTTTCAATGGGAGCGCCTCGTTTTTAAAACGGCATGAGTGTAACGAGACGCCGAGCATCTTTTCCACGCTGAAGCGCTGTTTTTTGCAGCTTTTTTAAAATGTGCAGCACAGAGAGCGAGATTTGAGTAATAATAGAGGGTATGCATGTGACGTCACCGTTGGCCGGAGTGACTGCGGTTACGCCCACAAGTGGCAAAAACACTGAGCGGCAGCATTGGTTTTCAGCGTGAATGCTGCGGAAAAACACACAAAACGCGTCTAAAACGGGAAAGAGCTTTGAGACTGACTGTACAACTAGATTTGACAAGAAATATGAGGTATATTTTTACAGACTACCTAAAGCTACAGAACAGAGAAGCAAATAGATCGCTGCAATTCATAGAAACAACTGGACTCCAGGCAGCGAAAGGTGGATTTGCAGTTATCATTTTTGTGTCAATATGCTGAATTTAGTGGTAAAATCATTCTCTATACATTGTATTGTTATATATTACAGTGACAACTCATCAATCAAATATTTACCACTGTATAATTTGACATTTTTAAATAAACACTGACAAAAAACTATACAAGTTTTAAGTCTAGACGATATGATGATATATATAACATTGATATAAGTGATCACCTGGATTTAGACCTGCCTATATTGTATTTCTATAAAGCGTTCACAGGCAAATTTGCTGTATGTATTTCCCCGGTGTCAAAATCAGGCACATATAAATGTCAGGAAACACGATTCCTGGCTGAATGTCAATATCCATGGATCACTGGATCTTTAGTAAGTTGTAAGGAACACTATATTGAGTCCAATCTTTAGTTTAAACTGATAATCGTTTGTAGAGATGCTCCGATCAGCATTTTTGGGGCCGATTACCGATCACCAAAATCATGATCTGCTGATTGCCGATCACTGCCGATCACAGAATGGCAGGGGAATGGGAATCTTTTATCTATAATCTAGCAGAGTTTGCACCATTTGTAGAAATGTGTTTATTTAATTGTGTTTAGAAAATGAGATGTCTTAAGGCTACTGTAGGGCAGCTTTCCCAAATAAGGCAGAGTAACATTAAATTATTCCAAACAAAGAGGGGTCAGTCAGACCAACACACATCAGATCAGCCTAATGGGAGGGGATCAAGTTACACTTAGGCATATTTGGAAATTGTAGCCTCTTAATACACCCACTACATTTACTAATTGGCAACAAAATGTACAACTTGTTACACCAAAACTGGCTACTGATAAAAGGACAAAACTATGGCAAGTTTTTTTCTGTTATTATTATGAACGTCTGATGTAGTTGAGCAGAATGCTCTTTTATGAAGTTACTTCATTAAAGGACATATTTAATGAGATTATGCCTGAAAAGGGTTTAGCATTTTTTATCGTATGTTCATTTAAAAATATATATTGTATAAAATGACTTCTTGTTTATATTTTTTTGTTTTATTGTATTTATATGATATTTGTATTTTTATAATTGAATTTTTGCCATGAAAATAGCTTTGAATGCTGACATGGCATTAAATAAAATAATCTGAATCTGATGTAGGCTAGTTGAGGAACCAACTACGTCAGATCAAAAAAAAAAAAATACCACCACCACTTTTGAAACATGTCGCGGCACGAATGTACAAATACAAATAAATAAAAACATCTCCAGTTAACTCAGAGCATTCATTTTGTTCATTTGTTAAATAAGAGGCGATCTAGTGCTGATTTTTTTTTTTTTTATCAAGTGATCAAAGTGCTCGTTGCCGCAGCGATCAGTGGCGCAGATATCGCGTTCTGTTGTGGCTCGCGCGGTGCGCGGTCTTCACTCGGACGCGCGCTTCAATCCGTTGGGAGACTCCCTATTCGTTCCGGTGAAGGAGAACTCATGTTGCCACTGCCAAGCTCCACTCTGCTGTTGTGTGCCCGTGCGCCACGCATGCAGGTGGGAAAAAGTCGCGCGAGTAATTTACGTCACGTGATCGGCTTTTTTGATCGGCGCTTTTGGGGTTCGCCGATCAATCTATTTTTAGCCAATATCGGCCGATCATGATCGGCGTCCGATCAATCGGAACATCCCTAATCGTTTGTTTTACTTGCGTTTTCGCAGTTTCCCCTATTAAATCCAGTCACGCAGCTGCTCTTCTGCCACTCAGTCCGGCTGAGGGGGCGTGTTCCGGCGGGAAAGTGACGTTAATGCATTCCCTCTATACATAGTTCCCACAGGCCAATTAATGTCACGTGATCTCCCCGGAGACGCCATCTTTGATGGCATAATCTGCGGTGTTTACACAGTTTTACAAGCAAATTTCGAATATTTCTTTCTGTTTATAATGTTACGCAAATCATGAAGAGACAAAATGACAGAGATTATAAAGAGACTCTATTAACACAAAACAGAGTGAGGTACAATGCGAAAATTTCAGTCATAAATGGTTTGGATCCGTATGCGCTAACGAAGAAAGCACTGAGCACTGATTATGCAGCTTTGCCTCAGATACAGTATTTTCATGTGTACCATTACCTAGTATTGGCTAGGAGATTTTTTACACATGTGAGCAATTTCAAGCCTGGAAATCACTGGAGGCGTACAATCAGTTTGCCAAGGGTTGGTTTGGTGACGTTTGCTCAAGTGCAATCAATGGAAAATTAGTCATCATAGCAAATGTAGCATGATGCTAGACTATCTGTCTATTAAAAAGCCATAACCTCCACAACTTAATTCCTATGTTCCCATTAAAACAGTCATCGGTGCTTTCTGTTAAATGCATTTACTTATTTGTACACTGAAGAATAGGGGTGGAACGGTACATGTATTCGTATTGAACCGAAATTTAATAGCTTTAAAGCACGAGCAAATAATGAACTTTTGTGATTGCGAATAAGTGCAGTCTCCTGTGAGTGTAACTCTACCGCGGCATTAACGTGTGATATGAATGTATGTTAAGTGTATTAGGACTGAGGCGCCAGAACTGCAGCTGATAGAATGTGCGCTGTACGATATACCATATTTTAGTTTCCATTCTTATTGGGTTTCCACAACAATGTTAGTGAGTACATCTACTGAAATTGCCACCATAACAGTGGAGTGTGATGTGTTAGACGTAGAGCTACCACATTTTTAAATTAGGATACTATTAGAATTTTTTTAAGTTAACATACAAAACGCAGACCTACACCAAAAAACTAGTTGAGGATAAATTCTTTAAAATTGGGCAATTCCAGCGTTATGGACATGACATTTGCACTCAAAACTTGAAATATAAATTATCAGAAAATGCATTTAATACTGAAACGTCTGTTTATATATCCATACCCCCTTAATAAAGGAGTCAAGACATTAGAAAAATATCAGTCTGCACATGCGTTTTATATTTAATATGAGCGAAATAGGCTACACATGTGACGTGACACAACAAATCTTTAACTTTTAGGTGGCAAAATATTTTTTAATAATTCTATGAATTATATTGCGCAAAACAAAAGTAGGCTAATAACCGGATGAAGAAGGGTCGGCCTCCACAGAACATAATTTTTTTTTTTTTTCGTGTTCGCATTTATGAGGAAAAAAACAATGTTACGGACGTGACAGTTCTCCGTTACGGACATGACCGCTCTGAAAGCGACTTTAAAGAAAGGCTTTGTGCTTTCTGAAGTCTCTGTGAAAGTTTTAAAGTAAATTTCGTTTTTTATCAATTGTATCTTAATTTTAATTAATGTTTCATCAACCAATTGCCTGGATTTAATAAATAAGAAGTAAATATAGTAGAAAATAGATCATCATGACACGGAGTCGCCGGCGCGTGAACTGGACTCTCGTCTCATAAATGAACCGAAACTCAGCGTATAATGTACTTGCCTCACAGACTTGAGAAATATAGAAAGCTTGATGTCTACTTTTAAACAGAACATTTAAAAACGAAAAACAGACTGCTCTCTGCTTATGTAATCCGTATGAAATCTGCATTTCTCTCTGGCGTGTTACTGTGAAGATCACGAGTCAGCATCGTCAACTTCATCTTGAAGCCGACACACTGACACAGAAAAACCTTGTTTATTAATAAACAATTAAAATCTCTCTTTGCTATATTTGACATATTCATAATCATTACTTTCGCCGGTTCTTTGTGGCAGCTTTTAGATACTTTATTGGGAGCGCCACGGTCACCCTTGTTACATGAACACGTCACCACTGCATCAGCACCGAAAACATGATTATTATTTTTTTAAATTCTAAAATATTTTTTTTTGATACTAACCGAATTGTAGGTTTGGTCTATCGTTACAGCCTTAGTAAGATGAGAAAGCAGGAGTTTAGTCGTTTGTCATGGTTGTAAAAAAACAATGGCTATCTGTACATCTTTGCCAAGCGCAAACCAGTAGCCTACGTAATCAATAAATTATCGGGGAGGGTCATGCCTTTTTTCACAATCATTTTGGAGGGTCATAGAAAAATTTATTACTGGCGAAGGGAGGGTCAAGTCTTTTTTGACTACAGATCTCAAAACTCCTCCGGTGGCCCCTTAAATAAATAACGAACAGTCCCTTATAGCATCAAATAAACATGAATGAACAAGAAGGAATGTTATTTTAACCGCTTTATGCAACCGGGCACTGGAGCTAAACTCTTCATGAAGAGGAACAAACACCTCTGGGGACTTGATGATATCCTGTATCTTATCACTGCTTAATCAGGTAATCATTCATATTCCTGAATCTGTATTAAATTTGAGAAATAACTGATTTCCATTCAGTTTAGCTTGTTTCCACTGAAACACACACACAAAAAAAAACATCTAGTGTTTATTAAGAAAGTGACTGACTTGGCTATTTTGTGATATTTAAAGAGATTAGGGTCTACATAAGGTGAATCTGCAGCTTTAAAGGGATAGTTCAGCCTGAAATTAAAATTGTCATCATTTATTTACCCTCAAGTTGTTCCAAACCTGTATGAACGTCTTTCTTCTGCGGCACACAAAAGATAGAGTGAAGGATGTTGGCAACCAGACAGTTGATGTTAGCAATTGACTTCCATGGTATTTATTTCCTACTATGGAAATCAATGGCCACCGTCAACTTTCTGGTTACCGACATTCTTTAAAATATCTTATTTTGTGTTCAAAAGAAGAAAGAAACTCATACAGGGTTTGAACAACTTGAGGGTGAGTAAATGATTACAGAATTTTCATTACGGGCTCAAAATATCTCTTTAAAGAAATTTTCATTGAAAAAAACTAAGATCTTTTTTATTCTACAAGATAAAAGTGTTATTTGAATGCTGTAGTTTCACAGAAAATGAACTGAGAAATGTAATGTCAGGTGATTATGCTGTCGACAACAACTCAGTGTATAATCAATGTCAGCATTATCAGGAGGGTGCTTTTTAATTGTCCATCTTCATCTGCCTTCACTCCTACTAAAGGAGCAATGTGTTCTGCATGCAAACACTGACCGATACAAGACATGGGCTATGTTAACATTCTTGCTCATGTTCATGTCTCTTGTACCTTAAGAAATCTGTTAAATTACATAACTTTATTCAGGAAATTCCTAATAAACTTTACTAAAGCAAGATGCATTTTTTAAGAATGTAGAAAAATAGATGCTTTATTCAAACACTTTAATAACTTTGTAATCTAATTACAGTGAGTAACAACACAAATCAAACGCAAATAAGCATGCAAAACAAAGGAACAGAGAAATAAGGTAGATGCACCATTGTTTGAAACTCTGCTAGAGAAGTCGTGTAAGTATGTCAGGTGATTCAACAAACAAGAGGTCTGTATAGGATGCACCTGTTTTCTCTCTAATGAGGAATTATTAGACTACTGAAAAGTGCACACGCAAAGACAAAATGGGCGTTTACCAATCAGTGGCCAATTTCAAACTACAATACAGGTAAATGTTTTTCAACCATTTTTCAACAGACTTGCTAAAATCATGAAGGCCCACCCCTAAACCAAGCCCACAGTGGATTACAGCAAATCGGGTAAAGCGGTTGAAAATGTCCATTGTGGTTTGAAAATGCCCCACTGATCGGGAAACACCCACTAGTGTTCTGCAGATATACGCCTGAATGATCTTGTGCTCATCAACTACAAATCACTGTTAGTTCAATGTCACTGTCTCCACCCATGTGTGTTGTTGGCTTTCATCAAAATGTCAATGCTGATCCAAGGCACTTTAAACATTGAAATGTCAATCTCAACCAAAATGATGGTTTAGATCAAAACTCAACATTGTATCAATGTCACCATGCTATCTGGGGAGTTACTGCTAACACTTCCGCGGATATTCCGTATCATAGCAAACAAAGGATCTCAACTGAGGAAAAAAACCCCGCTGCGCTGCCGGAACGCTCTCAAGTGCCCACAGCTAGGCGCTTTCAGCAAAGCGCCTAGCGTTTTCAGCTGGCTAAAAATGCTTTGGTGGACACACGGCCTTAGGGAGGGAGTGGTATATGCTGCACATGTTGCTTGCCAATAAATAAATAGTTGTCAATTCATAAGACTTTCTCATCTCTTAATTTTTTTATACTTAAAATATGTATATATTTATAATGTGTATTATTTATATAATTGGTGCATATAGCCTATATATATATATATATATATAGAATAACAACAAAAATAATAGTATTACAATAATAATAATAATATTATATATATATATATATATATATATATATATATATATATATATGAATTATTATTAATATTATTATTATACCTATTCTACTCTTGATCAACTTTATAACGTACACTACATCTTCTTTTTTGTCCACGCTGGCAGGTTTGTTTTGAAGTCTGAGGGCAACTGAAGGATGACACATTATTGTCAAGCCATTGTTAGAGCATTGTATGTTAATGCACATTGATTTTTGCCTGTTTGACTGTTGTTGTCGTCCCTTGACAATTGCTAATTGCATTTTCATGCTCTATGAGTCACTCAGCAGTTGTTTACTGTGCTAGGTTAGAGGCTGTGGTTATTGACAGTTAGCAGACTGTGGTCTTACCCTGCTAGAATGAGAAAAAACAGACATACTGCTGAAATAATGAATTTTGTTGAGGGAGGAAAACTAAAGGTTTAAGAAGTCACAAGGCATTCTCTTTATGTGCTTGAATTATTAAGAGGCTTTAAAGGGATAGTTCACCCAAAAATGAAAATTCTGTCAGTATTTACTCACCCTCATGTTGTTCCAACCCCGTAAGACCTTCGTTCATCTTCGGAACACAAATTAAAATATTTTTGATGAAATCTGAGAGCTGGATCACTCCTCCATAGGCTTCTTCAGGGATTGAACTAGCAGGCCCCAAAAAATTATTAAAGACATCGTTATAATAGTCCAAGTGACTACAGTGACTCAAAGTTTATCAAGAGACGAGTATACTTTTTGTGTGCAAAAAACGACTTTATTTCAACTATTAATTTCCTTCTCTGTGGGCCTCGAGTCAGTTCACGTAGTGTACTAGCGTAAGCTTCTGTGTTGTACGTCACACGCATCACACACATGACCAGCGTTGGCCTACGTGTGATGGAGTGATGATGTGGAGGAGTGATCCAGCTCTCAGATTTAATCAAAAATATCTTAATTTGTGTTCCGAAGATGAACGAAGGTCTTACGGGGTTGGAACAACATGAGGGTGAGTAAATACTGACAGAATTTTCATTTTTGGGTGAACTAACCCTTTAATGTTTTTGTTGCATAGCTGATATTGTACTGTGCATTTCGATTACAACAGGAGCGTTATCAGAATTTCATATCAAGGACCAGAACTATCCGTTCTTCCATATGCTTAACAGCGTCTTTAACTGTTTAATTTTTATTTATAATGCTAATGTTGGCATTGGTGTATGTGTTTTTGTTTTATTTTTAAAGAAAATGTGTCTGCATTGGAAGATACTGTATGTACTCAAAGACATAACTAAAACTAAACAAATCTATTCTGTTTCATAAATTTGGGATTTTAAAAATGTATCAGTATCGGTTGATTTTGGACCATGAATTGGATTGTGTAATTCTAATTTAATTTGAATTTTTATATTTTATTTTATTATGGTAACACTTTACAATAAGGTTTCCTTAGTTAGGATTAGTAAACTACTTTAGTTAACACGAACTAAGAATGAACAATACTTATACAGCATTTATTAATCTTAGTTAATGTTAGTTTCAACATTTACTAATACATTATTAAAATCAAATGTTGTATTTGTTAACATTAGTTAATGCACTGAACTAACATGAACAATAAATGAACAGCTGGATTTTTATTAACTAACATATTAAGAAAGATTAATAAATACTGTAACAAATGTATTGCTCATTGATAGCTCATGTTAGTTAATACATTAACTAATGTTAACAAATGAGACCTTATTGTAAAGTGTTTTTTATTTTATTTACTTTTTTTGTCTTTATTTACTGCCAGCAATATAGCTTTACTGCCATGATTAACAATTATAATTTTCAGACCAAACTTCAGTATGGAAATCATACTGAATGAATAAATAAATAAGGAGAAGGAAATGAAGGGAAAAGTAAAAGACACATTTTAAAAAATTCTCTCCCTCTTTCTTTAACAGGACACAGACATTTCTACGGACTGCAACCATGTAAGTACTCAAAAAGCCCTGCCTTTAATAATAATTATCATCTGCGTTCTACTGTACTTCAATATGACTCATCTCCTTCACAGCTTCACACTTACATTTACATTTAGTCATTTAGCAGACGCTTTTATCCAAAGCGACTTACATTTGAGGATTAAACCAAGCGAGTCATCGTGGAGAGGCAAAAACAACGCAAGAAGTGCTCAGAATACAAAGTTCAAACATTGCTCAGAGTAGCATAAACCAGACAAGCGAAGATTTCAAGAAAAAAAGGTTTTTTTTCTTTCTTTTTTTCTTATGTTAAGTGCTCACGGAAGAGATGAGTTTTCAGTTGTCTTTTGAATGCTGTCAGGGATTCTGCATTCCGGACGAGGGTGGGTAGATCATTCCACCAGCATGGAACCGTGAATGAGAATGTTCTGGAGAGTGATTTTGTGCCTCGCTGTGATGGTACCTTGTGATGGCACTTCTCTTATGGTGATGTTCCTCTCTGTTTACTAGACCCCCTGTGCGCACTTTATTCTTTCAGACAATTCTTTGTAGCTTTACGAGAGAATGCCTCAGTAGGATTTAGAGACTAGTAAGATCAGCAAGTAATTTCAGAAGAATAATGGCCTAATCACTTTCTAATGATGACTGCAGCCCGCAATTAATTTGGTGGGGCCCCGAGAGAGGTATCTGTTTCTGATCTCCTTCCCTAACGTTCGTGGCTTTTATGTTCTCATTAAGACCGCGGTGCTGAGGCCTGGTCCACAAATCAGAAACGAGGAAAATTTAAGCATTTGATTCAGGCCTGAGTCACCCGTCTCATTACGCAAGGCTCATAGTTGAGCAATAATTATGATAAAAACCTCATTCTGCCGTTTTGAAACATTCATCAGCACTTTTAGTTAGTGTCACTATTAATGTGCAATTATATTACTGAGAGGTTTTGAGCATTGGTGTGTGATACAGTAACTACAAGGCCGTTTACTTCACCTGAGATCGTATTATTTAAATAGAATGTTTAATTTTTTCTCTTTAAACTGAAATCTGTTACTTTCTATTGGGCAGTTATTTTCTGCACAAACCATACAATGAACAAAGCATTACATCTTTTTAACTGCACTGCCAGTACAGCATTAAACTTCATGACTCTAGCAAAAAACTAGAGATACTTTTGTAAGCACTGACGTAAAGGAATAGTTCACCTGAAAATTAAAATTCTCATTATTTATTCACCTTAATGTCATTCCAAAGCGCTATGACTGTGAAACGTCAAAGGGAGAAATTGGGAACCGAAGCCTTCAAGCTTCAAAAAGGATGCAAACGCATCGTAGAAGTCACACTTTATTTCAAGTCTTCTGAAGTCATGATAGCTTTGTGTGAAAAACAAATTTGAAATGTGCATCTTTATTTGCTGATAATCGTTCCCGCCAGTGGGTTGAAAATGTCTGATTCATGAATCATGAATGAATCACCATTCAGACCTGTGAACTGATTCAAAAGATTTATTGAAAAGATCAGACTCAAAGGAATAAATTTATGAACATCACTACAACACATAAATTACATTAATATGCTTATTATTTGTAATGTTTCATATTTTTAATAATGTTACCTCTCCTTTTTTTTTTTTAGCTGTTGTGGAACTACAAGCTGAACCTGACCACAGATCCGAAGTTTGAGTCTGTGGCGCTGGAAGTGTGTACGAGCACCATGTTAGAGGTCAGGTTCTGCCATTGTTTTGCTGAATCATATTACTTTTGGTCCTTGTCGGTTTGATTCTCTCACCTTGAGTGTATGTGAGTTTTTTCATTTTATTTAATAAATCTATGCACTGTAGGTTTCAGAGTGAAACACGGCACTGTGTTCATTTACAGTAGTCGCCAAATGTTACGTCAAGCCTAGGAAATTATAAAAAATTGTTAGCATTTTGCTTTGTTTGTTGCTTGGATTCAATTGTTTTTTTTGTGATAATGCAATGAAACATGTCAAATTGTGCGGACATCATTTTCATCCAGGCTGTCATACAAAGAAAACAAGAGAGAACCATAACTGATTATGTAGTAGTCAGTGTGTGATGTTTCCTGTGAGCTTTTAGTTTTTCTATGCATTTTTGTTTTTTGCATAATAAAATAAAACCTTTTTTGCCAAATAAATTTGTCAGATAAATACATTAACCGTAGTGTTTTGTTCATCTCTCATATTTAAAATATTTAAAAATAAATAAAATATTTTCCTCATATTTTGATGGCTTAATCGAACTTATCAAATATCCCCTCTGGACTTTTCTTAGTTTGTTAAATAATTAATAATAATAATCACAATAAAAATAAATATTTATTATTTTATAGTCATATTGAATGGATCAAAAACAGTGGGAATATGGCCTATGAAAAAGAATTTCCTTTAATACTCTGTTCACGTTATGGTTACTGAAAGAGGTTTGAGTTGGGTCTTGTAAAGAGTTTTTCCCAAATCGTTGAGCTCTAAAAGGAGGGCTCAAACTCAAAGTCTTCAGTCATTTTTTTTATTTTTTTATGCAGATGCACTCTCCAACAAAACCACGCCAGTAATTCTAGAATGATTAATCCAAATATAGCTATTCAAGGCTCTAGTAGAAATTCCTGTTTTTTTTTCATATTGCAATATATATTGCAGAAAAACAAAATATTGCAGTCTTTTTTTTTTATATGGTGCAGAGGAACTGCCGTCTACATTTATAATGCAGTGTGGTTTTATGTTTGACTGCACTCTAAGCTGCCATAATGTAATTAAAATGAATCTCAGTGGACAAAAGTTTCTCACTAACCTCTTTGTGTGTGTGTCTGTGTCTGTGTCTGTGTGTGTCTGTGTGTGTCTGTGTGTGTGTGTCTGTGTGTGTCTGTGTGTTGATGCACATTTGTGGTTGAATTCACAATTTAATTACCATTAGTGAAATTGAATATTAAATGGGGAATGAAAATTCTTCATATCTGTAGCATTGATGCCTGACTGCTCCATCTCACGGATAATTTAAAAAAAGAGCATTAATCTGTTTTTTAGCTGAAAGAGTGTGCAGATGAGGAGCGAGGGAAAGGCTATCTGATGTCCTGCCTGGTGGACCACCGTGCTAACATCACAGAACGCCAGTGTCATCAGTACATTACCAAGATGACCAGCATCGTCTTCAGTGACTATCGGCTCATATGTGGCTTTATGGATAACTGCAGAGAAGACATCAACACCCTTCAGTGTGGAAGCATCACTGTCGGAGAAAAAGTAAGCTTGCGTTCCAATAATAGTGAAGAATGCTTTGACTCCTACCCTACTTAAAACCGCAAAGCTCTAGAATGTCCCTTTGGGAAACCATAAGATGTTGGCTTGGTACCAGATGGCTCTGTTATGTAGTGACTGTGCCATTCCCAAAGTGTCCACATTCCTCCAGGCATGATTGAAACTGGGCACCCGATCATCGCACTTGCCTTGTTCCCCCGGGTGCACTCTGCTGAAATTAAAAAAGTTAACTTTAGACTTGTCTGCTCATTGACTTAAAATATCCTAAATAAGCTCAGACTGCCACACATACAAGATGGCAAGTGAGGAATGAAAATTATATTTAGCATCTTAGTGGGTGTACACATATTTTAATGTCTTTTTAGATCATGGGCTATGTATTAATTAGGTACTATTATAAGAGTAACTGACAGCTCCCGTTCTGTAAAGCCTTTAAATTTTGTCATGAAGTTGCATGCCTTAAATTCTGGCACTTAATTACTGAGTGGACATTTGAATATCATCATCAACACTGTTTTACTTGTTTGTAGTTTCCTTAGGTGGTGTTTTTTCCTGGGCCTCAAGAAGTGTTCAGCGGCTTAAGACAGGGCCATCAATTAAATTCACAGGCCAATGATCTAAACTTGACAACATTCTTTTTAAAAAAAAGTTTATTTTATATATATATATATATATATATATATATATTTGTATTTTTTATTTTATCTTATTTTATTTAATATCTCTCACTGTCCCAGTGTTGTTATTGTTAACTAAAACTGCTAATAGTTTGAACTAAAGCTGAAATAAATATTAGAACTTAAACGTAAAAAATTAAAAAGAAAATTAGAAATCTTGCCTCGGCAAATTAAATGAAATATATAGTAGTACTTAAAGCTGCAGTCCGTAGTTTTTCCTCTTTGTTTCCATCTCTGTTCGAAATCTGCAATTGCAGTTATTTGTGGAATTATCAACTTTACGTGGGTTGTGCCTCGGCACGGCACTGCGCGGATGAATCCAATGTTTTGAGGAGAATGTGCGGCTGTCAGTCACCGCGCCGGTGTGGATACTGTCAGTCAGAATCACAGATTCTACTTTTTGGAAGTATGACCAACATAAGAATTTTGTCATCTGAACAAGTAACATCCACTTTTGTTCTGACCAACTATGGGAAAAAAACCATTGCAGTAAATCGCGCTGATTAAATCTAACGATCGCTTATCATATCATGTCAAACCGTGCAAATTATACTTTGTCCTCAAATTGTTAATGTTAACATCAGCATTGCGTGACTACATTTAATGCCCTTCCAATATTATTCTTGTTTTCGCATGGGCCCGGTTGCAGTCTCTTTTTTCCTGTAGCCACTCCGAATTCCGAAGTCTTTTGTATTTTACAACGGGTGAATCTCCAGTTGTCACTGGTGATTGTCGTTTGAACCTTTCTCGATCCGCCATCAAATTAACAAGTTTAATTATGCATAAATATTTAAAGTGCCGTGAGAAAAGGCTATAAATCTCCACCTCCAACATCCTCGCACGCAATATAGCCTACTAGCCGAGACTCCTTCTTTATGTGTACAGATGTGACGTAATGACGCAAAGACATGCTCGAATTTCCCACGGAAATCCACCAGTACTACTGGAATTAAAAACATTATTACAAGCTTACCGTTTTGAATCGAGCTACGGCAAGCAGATAGTTTTCAACACTGGATGGTTATGTAATTGCTGCAAAATTTATTTTGGATAATTTTTAACCCAAAAAAGTCAAACCCACATAAAAATGACTAAAACTTAAATTTAAAACTGAAAAAATAAAAAATACTATAATTTGTATGTATTATATATAATATTTTTATTAACATATTAAAAAAATGAAATGCAGAATATTCATAAATACTATAAATTATAATAGTATGTAAATAATACTAAAATAACACTACTCTCTCCCTGCGCTTTCCTGTGTTTCTCTCCTATATAATAAAGCCAATAAGCTTATAACAGAAACTATTTAAATAAAATAATGGTCACACTTTATATTAGGTGTCCTTAACTACTATGTACTTGCATCAAAGAAATTGTACAATGTACTTATTGAGTTCACATTGTATTACAAAACACTTTTGGTGCAATTGAGGTGTGATACGGGTAAGGTTAGGGACAGGTTTGGTGGTATTGGTAGGTTTAAGGGTGGTAAGTTAAAGGTGTGTAAGGTGTAATTATACAGCTGTAATTACATGCAGGTATTTTAAAAAAATATAAGTACAATATAAAAACATGCATGTACACAATAAGTGTATCGTATCAAATGATTAACTAATGTAAATGTTAGTACATAGTAATTTCATTTATAATCTTTGCAGTCAATACACCTAATGTTAAGTGGGAGCAAAATAATTATATTGAATTAAATATTTTTTTGCACTTTTCTCATAGAATTTCTTCTTGTCTTTTCATCTCATAATTAAAAGCATCATTGTTAGTCTCTTTGGTTTTCTCTGTAAAATATCTAACTAGTTGACATTTTTCTTCCCTCCCGTTTACCCCTTCAGTCTAACATATCTGTTGTCCCAAAATAAACCCTAAGTAAGCTCTGAGTTTCAAGGCCAACTAATTTGTCTTTTTTCCGTTCCTGTTAGGACCTGCATTCCCAGGGTGAGGTGATTGCGTGTCTGGAGAGGGCTCTGGTCAGGGAGGCAGAGCAGCAGGATAAGACTCATCAAATCAAGGGCGACTGCAAAAAGTCCATCATGAGAGTGGCCGAACTGTCTGCGGATGATTTCCACCTCGACCGCTACATCTACTTCTCCTGCCGAGACGACCGGGAGCGCTTCTGTGAAAATGTATGTGTCTGCTTCTCTAATATACCTAATTTGCATACTTGTAATACTCACTACAAGTATGTACTTTTTTGGTCCAGTATCATGAAGTAGCAGTATCAGTATCAGCTGACATGATTGACAGCTGCCCCTCATGTGCTATGAGTCAGAATGACAGGATTAGACCACATAGCTGCTTTGTCTAGGAGATGTGGGCCGATGTGTTGATGTGTGCACATATCACATGTGTGATCATGAAGTGTTGAAGATCTCCCGGTTGACCTGTCAATGCTTAACATTTTTTTTTTCAGACCCAAGTGGGAGAAGGCAGAGTGTACAAATGCCTGTTCAACCATAAATTTGAGGAAGCAATGTCAGAAAAGGTGCGGCACATCTATAGTTATTGATATTATGGAAATGAAACGCATGATTATTCAATGTAAATGCAAATTTAATAGAAACAAGTTTTTTTTTTTTTTTTTCCTCAACCAGTTCAGTGCAACAGTATGTGCATTTAATGTCAGTGTGGGAGGGTAGTTTCTGAATTGAAGTCATAGTCTAGAAGAACCCACAGGAATGTTGGTGGTCAGTTTAGTGTATGTTTGTCCTCTCCGTGTACTTAATAAGCATCTCTGTCCACAGTGCAGAAACGCCCTGACAACTCGGCAAAAGCTCATTGCTCAAGATTATAAAGTCAGTTACTCCCTTGCAAAGGCCTGTAAGGCCGACCTACGCAAATATCATTGTAACCCGGACACCAGCATGCCCCGTGCACGAGAGGCCAGACTCTCCTACCTCCTCCTCTGCCTGGAATCTGCTGTTCACAGAGGTCTGTTAATATACATCTATTTACCCAAAATCTGTGTATGTTTGTAGTAGAATACTACAATTGTACTCATGCTACATTTTCTTTTTTCGTGGTACCATTTCATTTTAGTTTTTATTGTATTTTATTTTATTTTACGCTCAAAGTTCAAAGCAAAGGAAGATATTTGCTTTTAAAGAATTAGTTTTTTAAGGACTACAACAAACAGCTAGTAGGGACTACACGAGATTCCTCCCGGGTTAGTGACATCGCTAACCCTAAAATTTACATAAACCCCGCCCCCGGGAACACGCAACGCAGTCCGTGTTGAGAAGAGGAAGAGTTGTTGTAGTAGAGCACATTTGTGTGTCTGCTCAAGCTGTCGCATCCGTCTTTTCACATGCAATACAGTACGTAACACAAATGCAATAGCATGTCACTCTGTAGGCATCTTACAACAGTTCCCACACTATTAATTTTATAGAATATCATGACAGAATATGCTAATCAAAGTCTTGAAGATAGTTAACTCCACATCAGCAACATAAATTCATCAACTGACCATTCAGAAACGTCATTCGATATGTTGTCTCTCCATCATTGTCCGACTCCAGGTTATGTTTAAACTTTTTTATTAAACCAAATGTTATTACAACACAATAGATTAATACAAGTTATTGACACTTCTTTTTTTACAATAAGACCAAACCAAGGAAAATACACATAAACTAGAAGAGGAGAAATAAATAATAATAATAAAAAAATGAAATAAATAATAGGAAAAAGGAAAATACAAATGATAGAAAATGATAGTAATACAAGTAGGTAATATACAATACTTATGTATTAACCAGGAGGTAGGGTTTTAAGAGAATTAAAGCAAGCTATAAAGGGATGCCATTTACTAAAGAAATTGCTTTTCCGAGAAGTTCTTACTTTTTCCAGTTTCAGAAAAAACATGGTATCCACTAGCCATTGGGAGGTTGTTGGAGGCTTATTAGATTTCCAGTGGAGCCTAGCTAACAAGGAGGTAAAAGATAGAACATCCAGTTTTTTGGAATTGAAACTGAATTGGAAACCGAGACCAGATTTTTGGTACCCCAAAGATTGCTATGGTGGGGCAAACATCAATTCTAATTTTTAACACTTTAGACATAATTGTAAAATAATTGACCCAAAAATTTTGCAACATAGGACAAGTAAAAAACATATGACTCAAATTGCACAAAGGTGCATGACATCTGTCACATCTGTCTTCAACATTAGGAAATATTTTAGATAACCTGGCCTTGATTTATTCTGTTTAGTACTTTAAATTGAATGAGACCAAGACGTGCACAAATTGTACTAGAACGTATTCTGTCCAGTGCGCCCGCCCACCAGTCCTCTTCAAAACTTTCTCCCAACTCCCCCTCCCACGCTCTTTTAATTCTGTCAATAGAACAGTCACTTAAACCTAAAAGGCAACCATAAATTCTTGAGTTGCAGGAACTCTTCCCATACTAGCATCGGGGGCAGAGATGGGTAACTAAAAAATAAGGTAGCAGAGCAGTGTCTAATCTGCAAAAACCGATACAAGTGGGACTCTGACAACTCCAAATCGGAAGATAACTGTACATAACTACAAAATGTACCATCTCTGTACAGGTCTTGAAAACATCTCAAGCCTTTTGCATGGCACTGCTTAAATACAGGATCAGAAAGAGATGGGGGAAACATGATTTTCCAATAGTGGCATCAATGTTGAGGCAGAATTGAATTTAAAGTGTCGCCTAAACTGGCACCAAATCCGAAGTGTAGATACAAAAACTGGGTTATGTGTCAAGGAAGCCGAAGAGACATTACAGGATAGGGGTGAAGTAACCAAAGCCAACGGAGAGGTAGCTATACATGAATTTGCTTCCAATCTGCACCATGTTTTAGTGGACGAACTAAGCCAAAATGTTATTTTATGAATATTTACTAACCAATAGTAAAACATGAAATTAGGTAAAGAAAGCCCACCATTCAGTTGGCATCTTTGAAGCAACGATTTCCGGACTCTGGGCACTTTACCACCCCACAAAAAGTCAGTCACAATCTGGTCGATAGATTTAAAAAAACTGTTTAGGGAGAAACCAAGGAATGCACTGAAAAGCAAAAAGAAACTTGGGCAACACATTCATTTTCACTGCATTAATCCGACCTATCAATGATAGAGGCAGATTATGTTGTGGCTAATTGATGGTCTGTAGTTTTCAAAGTCTTCTAGAAATAAGTCTTCAAAAAGCTTTCAGAGTCGAAGTTCCAGGTCTCAGAAGAAGTAACTTTATTGAGCAATACAACAAAGTGAGATATTCAGCTGAGTCATCTGACCAGTGTCCAATTAGCGTTTGTACCGTTATCTCTTACACATTGCTCCTCCTCGGTATCACGCCACAATTAGGATCACATGCTCTGAGGCCTTATTTCTATTGGTAGCAGAATATCACATGTATAGTTTTTTTTAAAATGACATCATACATGTTTTTTAGTACCTTCCTGTACCTTCCCATGCATTACATGGGTTTTTAGGTACTTTTCCATCGCTACATTGCCCTATGGCCTACTTTTTCTGCTTAACATTACAGCATTCAAACTCAAGCATCAGATAGAGGAGGGGTGGCGAGATTCTCCAACACATCCCCCCTTTGGGACTAACTCTAGTCCCACCTTCACATCATTCTTACCCAGAATGTATCTCCATGAGCAGGCCTCTCTCTTGTCTAACCAACATGGTCAATTTAGACCATCCATTCATTCTACCAATAGACCTGTTATCACAGAGGTACACCCTGGAGGAATAGTAAGACCAAACATCTCCACCCCCGTTTGTCTAGAGTGGAGTAAAAGATCTCACCTTCCTGTCAAACCATCACTTTTATAGGGATAGAGCAGCTTCAAATACTCAGTGTATTCATCATACAGTGTATAGACTTGAAGTCACAATTCGTCCCACGATGCCAGAGGAACCATGCAGGCGCTTCCGGTGGCCTGTGGTGCTATCTGGGTTGCTCCATCGTTGCCAGAGGTGCCCTGGCAGTGCCTAGGGTGCTATCTGGTGTTGGAGCAGACAACGGGTTTTTAAACCACCAGTTGAGTCTGCCCTTTGTTGAATCAACAGTAGACGACCGCGCTTGCAAATAATTTCTTTTGCACCTTATATACATTCGTTCCAGTAGTTTAAATGCACATAATGTCTAGGCTTCTAGGTTTGTTACAGTAATATATATTCAAAATGTAAAAAGTGAATAAAGTGATTTAAGAATAATAATAAACGCTCTCATCTTTCCTTCAGATTTTACTGCATTACCTCATATCATGGGCAATAACCTGTTTCAAACCTTCTATTATCTCCCTCAGTCTTACATTCAAAATTGTGACAGTAGTATGATTATATATGCATGCTTCAATATGATTATAAGTATAGAATATACAGGACGGGGGTCCTTAAAAAGTAAATGCATCACTGCCCATTTAACTACCTCCCTATTCTACCCATGCATGTTCTAATAAGCTTCCTAGTTTTAACCCCAAAAAGAAAGACAGAGTATTACTAACTCTCTCTCTTTTAAAAAACAGAGTTAAAAACTTTAAAACCAAAAAACAACAGGTACCCCCAATCCTTTTACCTTCTTTTCAAAGGCTTCCTTACTAGAACTCACCTAGTTCATCCAGGCCTGGTCCAATTGTGTACACTCCTGAGTTGCACCCAATGTCAACTCTGTCTCGTTTAACTGATACATTGATCATCTGTTTGGCTGAGGTCATTGACCGAGCAGCAGCACTGGCCAACATGGATCTAAGGAAAGGTATAACACAGCAGAACAACAGAAGAAAAACAACAACAACCACAGCTATTATTATTCCCACCTTAATCAACCATTCTTTCCAGGCTCCAAATACAGAATCAAACCAGTATCCAATATCCCTGTCTCTTCCCGCGTTTTCAGCAACCTCTTGTCTTAGAACCTTCAGTTTCTTCATGGCCCTAGTGAAAGTTCCATCAGGGGCTGTGTTATTAGGAATAAAGGTGCAGCAGTCAGTCCCAAACATTACACATACTCCTACTTTGTCTGCAAATAACCAATTCAGAGCTTGTCTGTTTTGCCATGTCATTTTACTGGTGTATTTTAATTGCTGGCCTAGAGCCTCAAGTACAACCCCAAATCAGAAAAAGTTGGGACATTTTGTAAAATGCAATTAAATCAAGAATCTGTAATTTGTTCATTCTATTTAACATTTTATTAGCTGACAAAAGTACAAAGAAATGTTTTCCAATGTTTTCACTGACCAACATAATTGTATTTTGTAAATATGAACCAATTTTGATTTTGATGGCTGCAACACACCCCAAAAAAGTTGGGACAGAGACCAAATAAAAGTGAAAAGATTATCCAAATTAGATTATCCAAGTATTTTGAAACAGTCCACAATGAGCAGGTGAATTGGTAATAGTTGAGGGTATCGTGTTTGGGTGTAAAAGTGCTTCTCAGTCTTTTTAAGCAAAGATGGGTCATGGCTCATCACTTTGTGCCAAATATCTTGAGAGAATTGTCAAACAATTAAAAAAAATCACATTTCTCAATGCAAGATTGCATAGAATTTATGTATTTTATCATCTTCCATACATAATATTGTCACAAGATTGAGGGAATCCAGAGAAATCTCAGTCTGTGTTGGGTAAGGCAGTAGACCTCTGTTGAATGTGCGTGACCTTTGAGCCCTCAGATGGCATTGCACAAGATACCATCATGCTAATCCGTTAAATACAGACACATGTGCTCAGGAGTAATTTGGAAAACCATTGTCACTGAACACAGTCTGACGCTGCATAAAGAAATGCCACTTGAATCTCTGTTACGCAAGGAGAAAGCTTTACATCAGTTCTATGTGGAGATGCCGGCGAGTTCTCTGGGCTTGAGCTCATCTCAGATGGTCTAGAAGACAGTGGAAATGTCTGCTGTGGTCAGATGAGTCCATGTTTCAGCTTGTTTTTGGAAAAAAATGGACATCGAGTTCTCAGTCCCAAAGACGAAAGGGACCAACCAGACTTTCACCAGCGACAGGTGCAAAAGCAAACATCTGTGCTGGTATTGAGGTGCATCATTGCAAACGGTATGGGTAACTTGCATTATTGTGAAGGAACCATTGACATGGAGGCATGTATTTGGTTTGTATAGAGACATAAACTGCCATCAAGATGACATCTTTCCTGGGAAGCAAGACAATGCCAGGCCTCATTCAGCACATGCTAAAACTGAGTGGTTTCTAGACACTCTGCACCATAGAAGGGATGTGCCTGCCTGTTTACTGCAGTCCAGATATGTCTCTTATGGAAAATGTATGACCCATCATGAAAAGGAGAATCAGGCAATGATGACCACAGACTGTTGAGCGGCTGTCTCGTATCTGACAAGATTGGGCAAATATTCCACTAGCAAAACTCCAACAATTAGTATCCTCAACTCCCAAATGATTAAAAAGTGAAATTAAAAGGAAAGGTGATGTGACACAGTGGTAAACATGTCTCTGTCCCAACTTTTTTGGGGTGTGTTGCAGCCATCAAAATCAAAATTTGTTCATATTTACAAAATACAATTATGTTGGTCAGTGAAAACATTTGAAAACTTATCTTTGTACTTTTGTCAGTTAAAAAAAGGTTAAAAAGAATGAACAAATAACAGATTCTTGATTTTATTGCATTTTACAAAATGTCCCCAACTTTTTTCTGATTTGGGGTTGTATGTCATCTGTATAATTGATAAATCTTTGATGATTGTAATATATGTAATTTATCCATTCATTTTAATAACTTTTATTTTCCATTTTTTATAATTCTTTTTATAATTTTTTTCTTATTCTGGTCTTTTCAGATCTTACTACAGTCTCTCACTAATTGGTTCAAGTGTCCTTTGCTTCCCAGTGTATCACTGATTTATGACTGGTTAATGTACTTCTTGGCAGAATGCCCAGAAAGACCAAAGACTCCCTTCTCTCTGTGTCTCAATCTTTTCTAGTATAAGTTTATATTTTTTAGTTTATCTTAATTTTTTTAACCTTATTTTATTATTTATTTCTCTATATAAAAGCCTTTATAACAACTAATGCACTTTTTGCATAAATCTCTTAAATAATACGTTTTCTACTTGTATTTTTTCCCCTTTTTCCCTCTACTTTTGTGCACACTACTTCAACACCACAGTTTTTCTCTTTAAAGACAAACAACTAATTAAACAGTGTACTTCTTACACTGTTGGCACCTACGCACTTCTTGCGTTAATAGACAACGTACTTCTTACGCTGTGAGCGTACTTCATACGCTACGCACTTCTTGCGTTTTTAGACAAACAAACACACAGCAGCTTTTCTGGACCTGGAAATCAGACTCTCCCTTCCCTTATTTTATCTCTCAGTCGTTTAGGTTCTTTTGCAGTGAGATTTATAATTTAAAGCAGTCACCAAGCGTGTTAGCTTACCAGAGGCAATTCACAAAACAAATATAAGCAAAAATTGCTTACCTTATTTCTTTTGGCCGGCCTTTGTTTTGTGAATGCCGCTGTCAGCGCCCACACCACAGCGACCTCCTGACCCCAAGCCTGCTCCTGGCTGCCTCGCTTATTATGTCGTGGCTAATTGATGGTCTGTAGTTTTCAAAGTCTTCTAGAAATAAGTCTTCAAAACGCTTTCAGAGTCGAAGTTCCAGGTCTCAGAAGAAGTAACTTTATTGAGCAATTCAACAAAGTGAGATGTTCAGCTGAGTCATATGATCTTACAGTGGTCAGTACATAGGTCTTATACCGTTTTCTTATCGCCAGTGTCCAATTAGCGTTTGTACCGTTATCTCTTACACATTACTCCTCCTCGGTATCATGCCACAATTAAGATCACATGCTCCGAGGCCTTATTTCTATTGGTAGCAGAATATCACATGTATAGTTTTTTAAAAATGACATCATACATGTTTTTTAGTACCTTCCCGTACCTTCCACCAACGTCATCTATGCATTACATAGATTAGGTTTTTAGGTACTTTTCCATCTCTACATTGCCCTATGGCCTACTTTTTCTGCTTAACATTACAGCATTCAAACTCAAGCATCAGATAGAGGAGGGGTGGCAAGATTCTCCAACAATTGCTCCACCACTGAAAATCAGACTTGGTCTGTTCTAACAAAGGGATGAAATTACCAGATACAAGAGAGGACATAGAATGATTGATATTGATGCCAAGGTATTTAAATCTTGTTCTGCTTAGTGTAAATGGAACATCTGACTGCAAAAGACCCATAGCCAATGCATTAATCGGGAAACACTCACTTTTGTGGAGATTTTTTTTGTATCCAGAGAAAGAGCCACATTTTTGCAACATGGATAGAAAAACTGAAAAATGTAGAATTGGATTAGACGCACGTAATAGTAGATCATCAGCATAGTGTGACCGATTCCAGTTTAAACATAAAAGGCAGAACAGTTTCTGATATTTCAGTGCTTGTCTGCGTGAGGTAATCAGAGCTGCTAACACACACACACACACACTCAAAAGCTCTTGAAGCGCCACCCTCTGTGTCGAAAGCAGCAGCTCATTTGAATTTAAAGGGACACACACACAAAATGACCATTTTTGCTCACCCTCAAAAAGGGACAATTTTAACATGCTAAAAAAAATAATCTGTGGGGTATTTTGAGCTAAAACTTCACATACACACCTCTGGGGACATCAGAGGCTTATTTTACATCATGTAAAATGGGGCATTATACCACCCCTTTAAATATTCAGTGAATATTAGCACCCTATTTATTTTTGTAGTGTGCAAATTGTATACAGTATACAACTCAAGAGTTAGTCTGCACAAAATACATTCATAGAGCACACTGCATATTTTAAAAAATCATTACATGCAGTATACTGTATACTGTCCAGTATGCCATAAACAATGTGCTAGAATTCTATACCAGGCATATAGTTTCTTTTCCTTCATGCATGTTTCTCTGTTATTTATTGATTTTCTGCAACCTAATAAGCTTGTCCATTGTTCTGTTCCTTCCCGTGGTTTTCACCGCTGTCATCTCAGGCCGTACGGTGACCGGAGACTGTCAGGGTGAGATGCTGGACTACAGACGCATGCTAATGGAGGATTTCTCTTTGAGTCCTGAGATCGTGTTGCATTGTCGAGGAGAGATCGAGACGCACTGCTCAGGACTGCACCGCAAGGGCCGAACTCTCCACTGCCTCATGAGAGTTGCCCGCGGGGACAAGGGCATGGTGGACAACCTCTGTCAGACAGCAGTAAGAAACGTTGGGATTGTGGGAAAGGGTATTGGATGTTTAATAGTACTTTTTAAACAAGTAATCATTTAAATGGGTTTAATTCTACTTTTCAGAATGCTCAGGCTGCATTTATTTGATCAAACAGAGTAAAAACAGTTGTGAAATACTATTACAATTTACACTGCAAAAACTCAAAATCTTGCCAAGTATATTTTTCTAATTTCTAGTCAAAATATCTAGTCACACTTAATATAAGACAAAATCACCTAAAGAGCAAGAATTAAGTGAGAAAAAGGAGCTTGTTTTTAGACAGTGCATCTTGAATATCTTGTTCAAGCCATGTCCATCAAACCATGTCCATGTGATGTGAAAAAATAAAATAAAAAGGAAGTACAAATAAATGCTGTCATACAGTGTTTGTCAGTGCTTAAAAAAATAAATCGCTCCCAAATACCCACAGTCAATACAGACTTGAGAATGATGTCTGTGAGATCATACTTCAGTGGAATGTACTTGCTATTATTGAAGTTTACATAGTAGTATGGTGTATAATCAACAAGCTTTTCAGCATCAATGAAAATATTGGCTTGAGCTAGGTCGGGAACTTCTACCTCATAAGCTAAATAACTTTATAAAGTGACTGTTTTCTATTTGAATATATTTTAAAATGTAATTTATTCCTGTGACGTCAAAGCTGATCTCAAAAATGTTCAGCATCATTACTCTAGTCTGTAGTGTCACATGATCCTTCAGAAATCATTCTAATATGATGATTTGCTGCTCAAAAATCGTTCCGTATTATTGTTGAAAACATTTATTTTTGTGGAAATTGTGATACTTTTTCTCAGGATTTTTCAATGAATAGAAAGTTCAAAAGAACAGCGTATTATTATTATTATTATTAATTTTTTTTTTTTTTTTTTTTTTTTTTTTGTAACATTATAAATGTCTTTACTGTCACTTTTGATCCATTAATGTTTCCTTGCTGAATAAAAGTATTTCTTTCTTCCAAACTTCAAACTTCTCCAAACTTCTTTCCTGTAGCTGCAGACTCTTATCCAGTCAGCAGACCCCGGCACCGATTATCGGATTGATCGCGCTTTGAACGAAGCCTGTGAGTCTGTGATCCAGACAGCCTGCAAACACATCCGTAGCGGAGACCCTATGTGAGTCAAAGTGCATTAATATAGTGTAAATACTTTCAAGAAATGGTGTCCCATTTCCCTCCAGGGAAACGGTAATCAGTAGTAACTGTAGTTGGTGATTTAAGATTCCTGTCGAGATTATTCCACTTGGCTTCATGCTTTGTTTAATTCTTCAATACTGTCCGGTTATTGAGTTCCCTTTCGTTGTCACTACGAGTTCCGTTGTGACGACGAATGGGGTTTTGCTTAGAAAGCCTATCAACTTCGAGTATACAAAACGAGCCAATGGCAAAGAAATGCCATGGGTCTGCGGAATTTGCATGGCACAACTCCGGCCCACCTCGTGGGTATAAAAGGAGGACGCCGGCAACATGCAGATATGTTTTCGCTTAGGAGCCAAGAGTATTCTTCACTCCACAAGCCATTCTGAGATCACCTCTCTTCACTCTTCGAGACAAGCTTCTCTCCAGGTGTTGGTGTGACGGCGATTCCCAGCGAGTTTCACATTGCCTGCTGATCTGTGCAGTGGTTTGCCAGTCGTGTGTTTCTCCCTGGTCGCTTCAGCATCTGCAGAGTTTTCCCTCTCACAAAAAGAGCTTGCACGCGGCACGTCTTTTTAAAGATGCATTGAAAATGCCCGTGCTCTTCTGGGTGTGGTAGTCTGGTTGATTCTGCTGTTGGGCGTGAACGCTGCTCGGTGCGTGTGGGCTAAAAATAGATTGCGCTTGGGCAGCGTTCATGGATCGAACATGACCATCGCAATGTTGCGGTCGAAACTCAATGACCTCTTTAGAGTGAGAGTCCCCTCATCCACACCCCTATCTATTTTCTCTACACGAAGAAATATTTTGGCTGGTGGCCAGGGTGACCAGAGGCAGTTGATGTGGAAAAAAAACGACGATTTCTCCTCGGTCAACACACACCTCTCTCACATTGCAACCCGCGCGGTTTCCGGATGAGATCGCTGACCAGTCGCATTCAGTGGACGTCGGCTGGCCCAGCAACTCATTCAGTGCCCCGGCAGATGAAATCATGTCTATCGCCGCATCACAATGTGGGCTGGAGTCCTCTGGAGATGAGGATTTGGCTGTGCTGCCGCCTTCGGGTGTGCCAGCATTGCCGAGTCTGATCCAGTGTTGACAGGCATGCTTTCCCAGCACGATTGGTTTTGGAGGCGGCGCGTGCTGACACCAGCACCCGCCCTCAATTCCTTTCTTCCCGGACGTGCATGAAGAGGTCATGAGATCGTGGGAGTCTCCTTTGACTTTTCGCGACTGCTCAGCGGCCTCTTCCGCCTTCTCTGCCCTTGCAGAGGCCGCAGCCAAGGGTACGCTGGGGTTCCCCCTGTGGAGAGTTCTGTGGCTACACATCTGTTTCCCCACAGCGCCTCCACCTGGCGTGGTGACCCTAAGCACCCCTCCAATGCCTGGAGGTTTTTTGTCTACTCCGGTGGCAAAGACCTATAGAGCTGCGGGGCAGGCTGCCGCCTCACTGCATGCTATTGCCATCCTTCAGGGTGCTCAATGACGTGTACGAGGGTAGAGCTGATTCAGTGCTCATCCAAGAGCTGCATGCCGCTTCCGGCCTCACTCTGAGCGACGAAGATGACCGCACGCTCCCTGGGTCAGGTGATGTCCACATGCGTGGTCAGACTTCTCTGGCTTAACCTGGTTGATATGCGTGAACCTGAGCGAACCCGCTTCCTCAGCTCCCCTTTATCCCAGGCTGGCCTCTTCGGCGGCGCGATCGAGGCCGCCCAGAAGCAGACTGAGGCTATAAAACATTCTGCCCCGACGGCCTGCTGCTGCCTCCACAGCCGTCGGCTCAGAATCCTCAGCCTGCTCGCCGCCGAGGGCGCACTTCTGCGACCTCATCCCTACCGCCCAGCCCCAGCAGCAGCCTTCCCCGGGCCTCGCTGTGGAGGTGGTCGCAGGAAGGCGTCCCAGCCCGCTCCGACCCCGCGCCCCGCTAATGTCAGGCTAGCGGCGCCGCTGAGTGGGCTGCTCAGAGATGGGATGCGCCGATCCGATACTCAGTATCGGTATTGCTCCGAAACTACCAATATTTGTCGGATCGGGTATCGGCCAGACGAGACCATCCAAACCCGATATTGTGCGTATGTTATTGTTATACAACACAAAAGGCACAAAAACATTATAAAGCACCATAATGTTTTCATGTACTATATTCCAAGTTTTCTGAAGCCATTCCGTATACAGGTCCTTCTCAAAAAATTAGCATATTGTGATAAAGTTATTTATTTTCCATAATGTAATGATAAAAATTAAACTTTCATATATTTTAGATTCATTGCACACCAACTGAAATATTTCAGGTCTTTTATTGTTTTAATACTGATGATTTTGGCATACAGCTCATGAAAACCCAAAATTCCTGTCTCAAAAAATTAGCATGTCATGAAAAGGGTCTCTAAACGAGCTATTAACCTAATCATCTGAATCAACTAACTAACTCTAAACACCTGCAAAAGATTCCTGAGGCTTTTAAAAACTCCCAGCCTGTTTCATTACTCAAAACTGCAATCATGGGTAAGACTGCCGACCTGACTGCTGTCCAGAAGGCCATCATTGACAGCCTCAAGCAAGAGGGTAAGACAGAAAGAAATTTCTGAACAAATAGGCTGTTCCCAGAGTGCTGTATCAAGGCACCTCAGTGGGAAGTCTGTGGGAAGGAAAAAGTGTGGCAAAAAACGCTGCACAACGAGAAGAGGTGACCGGACCCTGAGGAAGATTGTGGAGAAGGACCGATTCCAGATCTTGGGGGACCTGTAGAAGCAGTGGACTGAGTCTGGAGAAGAAACGTCCAGAGCCACCGTGCACAGGCATGTGCAGGAAATGGGCTACAGGTGCTGCATTCCCCAGGTCAAGCTACTTTTGAACCAGAAACAGCGGCAGAAGCGCCTGACCTGGGCTACAGAGAAGCAGCACTGGACTGTTGCTCAGTTTTGCATGTCATTCGGAAATCAAGGTGCCAGAGTTTTGAGGAAGACTGGGGAGAAGGAAATGCCAAAATGCCTGAAGTCCAGTGTCAAGTACCGACAGTCAGTGATGGTCTGGGGTGCCATGTCAGCTGCTGGTGTTGGTCCACTGTGTTTTATCAAGGGCAGGGTCAATGCAGCTAGCTATCAGGAGATTTTGGAGCACTTCATGCTTCCACCTGCTGAAAAGCTTTATGGAGATGAAGATTTCATTTTTCAGCACGACCTGTCACCTGCTCACAGTGCCAAAACCACTGGTAAATGGTTTACTGACCATGGTATTACTGTGCTCAATTGGCCTGCCAACTCTACTGACCTGAACCCCATAGAGAATCTGTGGGATATTGTGAAGAGAAAGTTGAGAGACGCAAGACCCAACACTCTGGATGAGCTTAAGGCCGCTATCGAAGCATCCTGGGCCTCCATAACACCTCAGCAGTGCCACAGGGTGATTGCCTCCATGCCACGCCGCATTGAAGCAGTCATTTCTGCAAAAGGATTCCCGACCAAGTATTGACTATTGAGTGCATAACTGAACATAATTATTTGAAGGTTGACTTTTTTTTTTTTTGTATTAAAAACACTTCTTTTATTGGTCGGATGAAATATGCTAATTTTTTGAGATAGGAATTTTGGGTTTTCATGAGCTGTATGCCAAAATCATCCGTATTAAAACAATAAAAGACCTGAAATATTTCAGTTGGTGTGCAATGAATCTAAAATATATGAAAGTTTAATTTTTATCATTACATTATGGAAAATAATTAACTTTATCACAATATGCTAATTTTTTTAGAAGGACCTGTAGTTTAATGTGAGGTACAGATTTAAGTCGTTAAATTAATTTTCACCTAAGTGCTTCCCTCCGCTGCGGCTGTCAGTCATTCTCCATTCGGCACTCAAACAGCGCATCGCGCTCGGTTACGACAGTCAACACGATGAAACTCTCTCCAAGGTGAGTCAATGTTCCTATTATTATACTGTAGATAAAGCTCTATGGTTTGCATAAAAGGACTTTAACTTGTTGGAGTTTCACATGTTACTTTCTCCCGGGTGTCTGTTAGATCACAACACTGGAGTAGAGAGTGATATAATTGTTCTTCACGCGCACATTAACTGAAATTTAAAACTGTTAAAAGGCTCAAACTAATGAATAAATAAATAAATATATGTATATCTTCCCTTTGTGCTTTGAACTTTTCAATGCGAAGCGCAGCGCGCCGTGACTCTGTGTTGCTTCAAGCGCATCATTCTGCGCACGGGATGCGCATAAGCGTTTCGTGCCACTCTGAATTGGAGCCTTTCATATTACAATACTTTTGCGCAATGGCAGTTTATTGATAGCCTTAGTTGTTCTGTCCAATCTATCATATGTTGCTGCTTCATTAAAATGTTGCGCTTAAAATTTTAAAAGAAATGTCTTTTAATTATATAATATATATTTTGTCTGTATATTGTTTTAAGGAAAATAATATTTAAGTCAAGCTTGATGCCTTTCACAAAAGAATAATGAGTCTCTTCCCCACAGTGAGGCATACAGATACAGTTTATTAGGTAATTCGGCACTGTTTTTTTAATTATTATTTTAGTATTGGATCGGTACTCGGTATCGGCCAATACTGAATCCCAGGTATCGGAATTGGTATCGGAGGCAAAAAAGGCGGATCGTGCCACCCCTACTCAGAGATGGTGTTCAGTTCTTCCAGGAGTGGTAGCAGGTCCACTCCTTCCCCCGGTGGAGGGCCGGGGGAGAACCTCTTCTTCTAAGAACTGACTTCCATCTCTGAGAACACAGAGTTCTCGGATGACGGTGCGCGCCGCCCACGGGACTCGCCACTCTCGCCCCCCTGTCACCGAGTTCTCGGATGACAGTGTGTGTCGCGCCCGGGCTGCACCACTCTTATCCTCCTCTGTCGCCAGACCCCTGGCAGAGCAGGTCCTCGCGGAACACTGGTCCTTCCCTGGCCTCCTAACGACCGTGCCCCCACACCTGGCTGCTATGCCGTCCATGTCCGGGCCGGTCATTCCGCTTTGCTGCACCACCGAGGGGACGTCTGTGGTTCGCATGACCCCGCTGGCACAGTTCTTGGGAGCCTGGCTAGAGCTTCCCAACCTGTCCCGCTGGGTTGAACGAACCATCAGGCTCGGCTATGCGATTCAGTTCGCACGGTCTCCTCTCCGCTTCAGGGGAGTCCGCTCCATTATGGTCGGTGGCAATGCCCCTATCATAGAGCGGAGGTTGCTACCCTACTGGCGAAGGGTGCGATCGAGACTGTCCCTCCAGCCGAAATGAGGTCCGGGTTCTACAGCCCCTATTTTATTGTCCCAGAGAAATCCGCTGGGTTACGGCCAATCCTGGACCTGCTAATCTGAACCGCCCCCTTCACAGGCTGCCGTTCAAGATGCTCCTGGCCAAACGCATTTTTAAATGTGTGCGGCCACAGGATTGTGTGTGTGCGCCTTCACAAAGGTTGTCGAGGCAGCCATTGTTCCTCCATGGCAGTGGTTCCCAACAAGTAAAGCATTTCATGATTCTCGCAAGATTTGTCGGGGGCGCTCCTCTCAAACTTGCATTGCTGGTTTTTCCAGCGGCGTCCCCCCCAAGCTTTACTACCAGGATGATTCGCCCTAATATGAGTTTGTTTACCACCGAAATGACTTTGAAGCTGTTATATTAAGGTAAAATTCTTGCATAGTGTACATTATAATGTTGTGATGCCTTAAATTCACTTGAAATATTCAGTGTTTTCAGTGTTTTTATTTAATTTATTTTGACAAATAGCGACAAATATTTTGACAAATAGTTTGTGTGTGTGTAGGATTCTGTCTTGTTTAATGGAGCACCTTTACACAGAGAAGATGGTTCAGGACTGTGAACACCGGTTGCTGGAGCTGCAGTACTTCATCTCAAGAGACTGGAAGTAATCAACCTAAATTCCTTTTTCTTTACCTGACCTTACTGTACGTGATGACTCATACAAAATAAGACTCTTGAAACCCCCTTATGCTTTTAAGTAATGTTTCGAGTGTGTTTGTATAATAGCTTGTCGTTCAGTCAGTCAGAGGTCTTTGTATGTTTAATAGCTCAGCACTCGTCTGTAGTTGGATTTGCCTGCATGATGCGACCTTCACTGTGTGTTTCTCTCATCCGTTCGATTTGAGAAGGATGCCCACACAGTGCCATTATAATAAAACCATTAGATGGTCATAACTTCATTCACAGCCCATTAGATTCAAGTGGTTTTTAATTAGAGCCGTTTGAAACAGCAATTTGGTTTGATGGTCCATTGTGACAGTCTGGCCGTGTGACAGCTTTGTTTGTTACAGCCATAGAGAGACTGCTTTTTTGTTCTCTTTTGTGGCTGAATCATGACAAAAGGTGTTTGCCTTTGATGTGCCCCTTTTTTAAATGTTGATGCATGAACTGAATGTGCCCTTGAGATTTTTGTGCATGTCACATGATCCTCTAATATGCTGATTTGCTGCTCAAGAAACATTTTTATGATTCTCAATGTTGAAAACAATTGTACTGATTAATATTTTTGTTTAAACCGTGATAGATTTTTTTCAGGATTCTTTGATGAACAGGAAGTTCAAAAGAACAGCATGTATTTGAAATGGAAGTCTTTTGTAAAATAATGAAAGCCTTAACTGCTTTATAGTCACTTTTTTCAATTTAATGCATCCTTGCTAAATAAAAAATATTCATTACTTTAAAAAATAGTCTTACTGACCCGAAACTTTTGAATGGTAGTGTACTTTATGCTATATGTGTACATAAACTTCAATGAAGGATTGATTTTAGGTAAACACAATTGTGCTTTCATTTTGATAGCAGTGGTTGAGGTTAAGGTGACTGTAATTGTAACTGATTTTTTTTTCCATCAGGCTTGATCCTATCTTATACCGTAAATGTCGGAACGACGCTTCCAGACTGTGCTACACACCAGGCTGGAATGAGAGCACTGATCTCATGCCTCCTGGCGCTGTGTTTTCCTGCTTGCACCGCCACGCTTACCGGACAGAAGAGCAAGGAAGAAGGGTGAGAAGCACAAATAATGGCCTTTTTTAATGAGAAACTCCGTTCTCATTAAATGGATAGTTTACCCAAAAATTTAAATTCTGTAATTTACTCACCCTTATGCCATTCCAAATCCATTAGACTATTGTTCATCTTCGAAACACAGATCTGAGAGATCTCTGACCCTCCAATGACTAGTTTATTCAACCAAAACTCTGATACTTCAAAACATTCATAAAGAGATCATAAAATAAAACCATATCCATAGACATACTCGCTTTATATGATTAACAAGTTTATTTAATGTTTTTATTCATATATAAACATTGATCATTGAACACTGTTTATTTTCAGATTTTCACAGTTTATTTTTAGAATTTTTTTGAAAAATAAACCTTTAAATTGCACTTTCTGGAGAGTTTTGTGCAAAGAAATGGAGAAATTGAGTATTACATGATATGTGAAAAACTGCAAGGTTAAGAGCATATACTTTGCATTGTTGTAGTATCAGGTATTAGGATATTTAGCATTTACATTACTGTTAATCAGTAATCACTTGATTACATGTTGTATTACCTTGTTATGATATAGTGACCCATACAATGTGCCAAACATAATGTGCCACATGAAGAGACCGTGCAGCATATGACAGTAGCAACAGCTGAGAAGATTTGGGTCTGTGGTGACCAGGTCCACCTCACACACACTTCCTTCTCCCATTCTCTCTCTTTACTACTACAACACACACAAACACACACACACACACACACACACAGCCTACTCTGCGTCATTTTACATCAAGGTATGCACAAGTCAAAAATAAAATCAATCTATCCTTGTTGAAAGGTTGCTTGGTAGCTAAAAGTAGGTCTAGCAAGTCTTATATGTCTCTAATTCACACAGATCAAATACAAATATGCTGAATGAATATATTGCTAGTTTATTTTGAGTAGCCAGCAAGCAGTTCTCTTGGCACTTTGCTGATAATCGGTGTCTAAAGTAAAATGCTCAAAACCTCTCCTGAGAAAAATCACATGGTCAACCTCTTGGTTATTTAATTTTGATTTAGTCTTATTTTCCTTACCTTGTCATTCATGCGAATGCTCTAGCGGTGCGCGATCATGGTCGACTGACAACGAGATTAAGCAGCTGAACAAGAATACGGCCGTGTTCCGATTGTTCTCATCTCAGCTCCGACGAGACAAAATAGACATGCCATTTCAAAAATCTTTCATTTATTGTCAGAAATATGTTTTCAAAAGCATCACTTTCATCAAATGTGACATTTATGTGACATAATTTCCAGTAGGCAACTGACTGCAAACAGGCACATCAGGACACAAACGAGCAGGCTTATGTGCCGGGGCTGAGCCCTGGAGAGCCCCGGCCCAATTTAACCACTGGTTACCCCCTAACTGAAGGGTTGGGGTCAGAATCCCTTGTCTCTTCAATATGAATTTATTTTTTGATCTCTTTATGAATGCTCTGAAGCATCAGAGTTTTGGGTGAATAGACTTTCAATGGAGGGACAGAAATCTCTCAGATTTCATTACAAATATCTTAATTTGTGTTCAAAAGATGAACGAAAGTCGTTGGGTTTGGAACGACATGAGGGTGAGTAATTAATGACAAAATTTTTATTTTTGGGTGAACTATCCCTTTAAATCACGGAAGAGACAATGGAATGAAGTTTGTTCCACTTTCTGGCTAGGAACTACCCAATAGGGTATTTGACCAACATACAAAAGTCAACTGTGTTTGATCACTTTATATGAGAAAAGCATGTAGAATGGAGCACATGCAGTTATGGATTCAGCCATTGAATTTGCATGTCAAAACAGATGATTGAACTGGTATTCTGTCATAATATTCAACTGATGTGGAAAAATGTACTGACTCCTGTGTGCAGCTCACCAGGGACTGTAAGGTGGAAGTCCAGAGAATTCTTCACCAGAGAGCTCTGGATGTGAAGTTGGACCCTGAGCTCCAGAAACGCTGCATGACTGACCTGGGCAAATGGTGCAGCGAGAAGACAGACACTGGACAGGTAAAAAATGTGTTGAGTTTTGTGATGAAACTCCCCAGTCTTGCAGGAGGATCAGTACACGATGGGCATCTTTACCTCAGTGATTCACAGGTGTTTTTTTCTGCATCAGGAGCTGGAGTGTCTTCAGGACCATCTAGAGGACCTGGTGTCAAACTGCAGAGAAGTGGTGGGAAACCTGACAGAACTAGAATCTGAGGTATGTTTCATATCTTACTCCTCTGCAGATACACAAACCTCAGAGTGAACAGGTACATAATGCGCCTAAACGAAATTGCTTGCGAGGTAGGTACCGTTTTTCAATTCATTCAGCTTCAACTGCTTAACACACAAACGCCATTTGAAGTTTTATGGATCATTTTAGCATTAAGTGTGCTATACTTTGTATACAATTTAAACATTAATATTTTGCATATTTGCATGAATTGTGATTGGACTTGAACATTCCCATCCAAGCATTAATATTTCAACATCTTGTTAAATTAGTTAAATGGGTTACTATTATTATTATTTTTTCTAAAATGAATACTTTTAATAGCAACGTTGCGTTAAGTTGATCAAAAGTGACAGTAAAGACATTTATAAATTAACAAAAAAAGGTTTCTATTTCAGGTGAATGTTGTTTTCTTAACTTTTTATTCCTCAAAGAATCCTGAATTTCTATAAAAAAAAATTATCATGAAATTTATCACAATTTCATCAAAAATATTAAAAAGCAAAAACTGTTTTTAATGTGGATAATAATAATAATAAATGTTTATTGAGTGTCAAATCAGCATATTAGAATGATTTCTGAAGGATCATGTGACTGGAGACTGGAGTAATGATGCTGAAAGTTCAGCTTTGCATGAAAATATATTCAAATAGAAAACAATTATTTTAAATGAAATTGTTTTTAACAATATTACTGTTTTTACTGTATTTTTGATCAAATAAATGCTGCCTTGGTGATTGTTAGAGACTTCTTTCAAAAACATTAAATTATATTATATAATCTTATATCTTAAAAGATCTATAAATATATACATATAATTGTAAGACTTCTTATATATGGCCATTCTGTTGTGTTAACAGGACATTCAGATTGAAGCCCTGCTGATCCGAGCCTGTGAACAAGTCATCCAGAACCACTGCCACGTTAGTACTGACTGCACACATCTTATTATTTCCTTTATTTATTAAATCTGAATTTCTCATTTCGGTCCCCTTCCTCCCAGGACGTAGCTGATAATCAGATAGACACAGAGAATCTTCTGGAATGCCTGGTGCAGAACAAACATCAGAGGGAAATGAATGATAAATGTGCTGTGGGCGTCACTCATTTCCAGCTGGTAAGCCAGTCACACAACCAATTTCCCTACAGTACATTTGAATGATGACAAGTAAATGTTTTCCTAAATGTCATCCTGTCCCAGCCAAGATCGTACTGAATGGTTATGGGTTGGTTTGGGGTATTGATGCATGTGTTGACCATGCTAATTAATCATCTGACATTTGACTAGGCATGTGACGGTTTTCATGTTGCGATAATTGCTGAAGCTTTTATCACGGTATATGGTATTATCACGATAAATTGCAAAAAAAAAGTATTGTCATACTATAACAGGTTTAATAATTTTTTCTTATAACAAGAAGAACTTAACATTTAAATACAATAATATAATACACAAAAATATATATAAAGTATACAAGTGCAAAATAATTATGAAGAACAATAAGTAACCCTTTACAATAAGGTCTCATTAGCTAACATTGGTTAATGCATTAACTAACATTAACAATGAACAAATATTCCTTGATATCGTTAGCTAAAAAACAAAAACTGATTTTTGTTAGTTCATGTTAGTTCAGGTTTGGATTTTAACACTAGAACGGCCATGGCGGTCATTTTGACCGTTTTGAATTTTATATCTGCAATAACTTTGTTGAGAAAATAAATAAAATCCTGCTGGTACCTGACTTTTCCTAAAAGTGTCTGTATTTTAATTTAAAATGTTTTTCATATAAATTACACATAAGGCAAAAAAAAACAAATGAACATATTTACCTATTTCGGCCATAGACGGTCATATTGACCGCACTGAATTTCGCGGTATTATTTTGTTACATTTCCCGCGGTTGACCTTTGTTTCTCTCACTGTCAACAGAATATCTAAATAAGATACTTTTAGTTCTTATTATCTTGTGCTGAGTTATGTTGAATGGATATGAAAATATAGCCTATCTGTTGTGAATGTGTTAGGCTACATTTTCTCTTCGGTGCTCACCGTCTCAGCAGCCGTATGTGTGTGCGTAACAGTTCACTAGTTACTCAAATCCGTGCAAATGATGAGTTAGACGAAGTGTCCTGAGTATACTGCTTCATTGATCTCTTCGGCATGCATCCACATGACTTTCAATGTTGCAGTGAACATAAATACTCGGTTCATTTCCACTGAATATAACAAGAAATTAAGGAAACATATATCTCCGCTCTATTCAGTGCTGCATACACGACAATGCGTGTTTTGGACTACACTACCCATAATTCCCTCCCGCTCGAACTACAATTTCACGTCCTTACAACATGAAAGGAACAGCTTCCTATTCCCCCTTTCTCCCACAACATATGCGATAATTGCGGTAGGCTACTAATGATATTATTATTTATAAATGTATAATTAAACTTGTTTAAATGTACAGTTTTGTGTTGTTTTGTTTTTAAAAGATATCCTAATACAATAAATGCATTAATCTCTCAATTGGGTATTTATCATTAAAGATATAGAGTTTGGAATCTAGCGGTCAAAATGACCGCTTGTGGTAGTTCTAGTAGTTATGTAATTCTGGCACTTCTAGTGTTAATAATGTATTATTAAAAGTTGAAACTAACATTAACTGAGATTAAAGGGGAACTCGGCAACTCTAGCCATTTCTTCGCTGATTTTCACTTTAGATGTCACATATTGTCTCAACGAGCTCCCCCTACAGCTGTGGGGTGTATATTTCACAACACTGTCGTAAAAAAACTCACTTGCGGCACCCTCCTCCCCCTTTCTACCGCTGCTCATGTGCATTTGTTATTATCGGAGCCGGCCAACTTTATCGTGTGGAGCTATGTCTACCGAGGTGGGTAATACATCATACACAGTATCATATGGCGTGTGTGTTTGTCGAATTGCCGTAAAGCAGTTTGCATTTCTCGCTCGTTCTCGCTTCTCACAAGACTTCCTATTTCCAACTTACCGGGACGTTAGTCCCCATGTTGCAAGGTTGGTTTTCCGCCTGGGAACGCTGGGGGGAGCGGGGAAAGTCACCATTCTCACCTGAACAGGTTATTTAACCACCCAAATGATTTCTAAATGGTTTTATTAAGTTGAAATAGTTGCCAAGTTCCCCTTTAAATATGCTTTAGAAGTATTTTTCATTATCAGTTTATGTTAACTAATGGAGCCTTATTGTTAAGTGTTAGAATAATAATAAAGAATCAGAACATTTTCAATCAATATCTAAAGCATGTTGTATTCCTAAATAGTCTTTAAGTATTAAGTATTTGGTGCTGTGATGAACACACCATTGCGAATACAAAAATCTGAATGGCTGTTTAAAACATTTAAAGCGGCACTATGCAGGATTTCTGTTTTTGTCAAACAGCGATCCCTAGAGTCGCTGTAGAGTACTTGTATTTAACGTTACTGTCGTAAATACAATTCACGCAGAGCGTATCTGCACTCACGGCCTCTGCACTTCATAAAAATAAAGTAGCCTACCGCATTAGGCTTACCTGAGCCTAAAGGCCAGATGACACCAATAAAGTGTATCATGTACGTCGCATTATTTCGTAACAATGTCCGTTATGATGTTGTTAGACATGATTATTGCAATTTATCATAATAGTTTGCAAATTGCGCTCATTTACACTATTTACAACATGTAGGCTTATTTATGTCCTGATAATTATGTGAGATATTGACAACTGTTCTCATGATAATCACAGGAATCAACTTTAACAATGAAAGCCTGACTGAGTGGGACTCTTGTCCGCCGGCCCGAAGTTGCAAGTGCGTTTTTTCCGCTCACAGGCACCAGAGGGGGGCGAGACGACCACCATTCAACCCGAAAAGAGTCATATAACCATTCCAATAACTCCGAAGCTGTTCAGTTAAGCTAAAAAAACTGCATAGTGCTGCTTTAAATACTGTTCAGAAACAGAAAGTAGTGGTAACGGCTGCACCTCTGTTGTTTCATCACAGCGCCATCTACTGTCAGAGAGTGAATGTGCATTTTCATTACGTCTCCTTCACTCGTTCTGCTCGTCCGTGTTGGGCTTGTTTAGATCAGAGTGTGTGTGCATCTTTGAACCAGCATACAGCTGTGTTGTGCATTTTAAATATAAAATATTCATCAAATGCATTATAAAATCTCAATAATTCATAATAAATAATTACTCACGGTATTTTAAAGTGCCCACGATAACAATACCATGCATTTTCACTATCATGATACATCGTATTACCTTATATCGGTGGCACATATCTACATTTGACATTTTAGATTGACCACATTTTCTCAGTGAATTGTGTGTGAATTAGGGCTGTCAGTTAAACGCGTTATTAACGGCGTTAACGCAACCCCATTTTAACGCGATTAATTTTTTTATCGCGAGATTAACGATTAACTAAAATTAACTTTTTGGCCTAGCAAACTTTGTAGTTTTTTTCACATGCTTTTGCAACAGGACGCGGCATGCGCAGCGCTGCGCTATCAATCAACCCCATTCATTTCAATGGCTTGCGCCGCACGAGGACGTTTTGATGCTTCGTCGACCAAAGCGCAAGCGGATCTAGCTAGACCGGAAACAAAACAACAGTCACGCGCACACACTTGTTTGGGCTTGCGAGCCGGCCAAATAGGTTAACGTTACGTTTTGAGTGGATGACGAGCGCGAGACGCCGAAATGGATGCCAATAAGATTCTGAATGGAAAGTTTACTTTTAAAAAGTTGCCAAATGGTTTCATTGACAAGACAAAGTGTTCTGTGTGTTTTGTCGTTATGAACTGAGCTATCATCATCGCAGCACGTCCAGTCTGAAATACCACTTGATGATGGCCAAGCAGACACACACACACTGATGATGCGCATTCTCCGCCCCCTCGTCAATATCAGGCCCTCGTCAGTATTTATTTCACCCTTTTATTGATGGACAGTGTTACATTGTGTTACAAAGAGATTATTTGCTCCAAGTGAGAATGTTAGTGTGAAATTGAACACAGTATTGTCAATGTTGTTTTCAATAAAAAAAAAATGTGCACAAAGCAAGCAATCCCTTTTTTTCATGTTGATAAGAGCATTAAAATGAAAAAAAATAATGAACAAAAAGAAATCAAGAGACATTTAGAATAGATAAAAATGTGCGATTAATCGCGAGTTAACTATGACATTAATGCGATTAATCGCGATTAAATATTTTAATCGTTTGACAGCACTAGTGTGAATATATTGTGAAAATTAACTACTATCACAATTTTTTAATATAATGCACATAGGCTTTATATCAACATTACACTACTGTTCAAAAGTTCGGGGTCTTCAGTGTCATTACTCCAGTCTTCAGTGTCACATGATCCTTCAGAAATCATTCTAATATGCTGATTTGATGCTCAAGAAACATTTCTTCTTATTATCAATGTTGAAAACAGTTGTGCTGCTTAATATTTCTGTGGAAACCATGATACTGATGATACTACTGAAAGAACAGCATTAATTTGAAATAGAAATAATTGTAACATCATAAATGTCTTTACTATAGCTTTTTTTGATCACTTCCTTGCTGAATAAAACCTTATAATAAAAAAAAAGATCACAGCGACCTCAACCTTTTGAACGGTTGTGTATAGCACACTGAAATAAGGTGTATTACCCAACAGTCCTTGTGAGTTTTGAGATATGGGATGTATTTTTATTTCAAGTGTATACTTGTCTACCCTATAGGTTCAGATGAAGGACTTCCGCTTCTCCTACAAGTTCAAAATGGCCTGTAAGGAGGATGTACTCAAACTCTGTCCAAACATTAAGAAGAAGTGAGTTCACAAATCCCAGATCTACATTGCTGATATGATTTGTGGCTGTTTTGCAGGTTTTGAAACATTCTGCATAAACTCGGTTTGAAATTTATTTATTTATTTATTTATTTTTATGGTGATTTATTTATTATATAACATCTTTCCATAGAGGCTTAAATCGTCACAGCCTCACTGTGTCTCCTCTTATTTTGGCTCTCTTGCACTTGCTTGCTTTCTCTCTCGCTGACACAAATTTATACTCTTGGACCAAATGCTTTTTTTATCCTCTGCCCTCCTAGTGTCTCTTTCACCCTCTTCATATGCCATTTCGTGTTTCTCCCACCTCAGGGCGGATGTTGTCATCTGTTTGAGCACCACAGTGAGGAACGACACGCTACAGGATGTGAAAGATCAGCGCGTGTCTCTGAAATGTCGGAAACAGCTGAAGGTGGAAGAGCTGGAGATGGTAAATGCATTTTACTATTTAATGCAAGTTAAATTAGACACTCAACCTAATGTTCAGACCCTCTTTTCCTGTACAACAAAAGTAAACTGTGATCTTATACAATTAAGAACCTAAAAGCACCATTAAAATTAAATGACACTGAATTAAATGTCACATTCTCTGTCCTCTTCATTTACAGTCAGAGGACATTCGACTAGAACCTGAGCTGCATGACGCTTGTAAGAAGGATATCAACAAGCTCTGTTCCTCTGTTGCCTATGGAAATGCTCAGGTAAAGGTTTGCTTAGATAGCTGTATGCCCCCACCTATAGCTGCTGCATGCAGACACATGATGAAACTTGTCCAGCTAGTGAAAGAAGCTTTATATAACAAGATTCCCACGATCATGGAAGACCTGGAAATAGTAAAGAATTTTAAAGTTGACATTTCCAGATCATGTCTTCAGCAAATACATTTGCTCTGCATCGAAAAGATAAAGGCTTCATTGAACCACATTTACAGTAGATTCTTTATTTACATAAACTAGGATTTGTGTTAAAATAATAAAACAATAAATAAGTAAAACAAGTTACAATAAATTAATGTTCTACAGGTTTTATCGATTTTTATTACCAATAAATTTACATGACTTTTCTAGTCATTTGTAATTACGGGGATTAAAAAAAAAGAATATTTATTTTTTACTCAAAAATATAAATTTTAACCCAATAACATGTCTTAGAAAAGACAAAACTGCAAAAAAAAATGCATTTATTTTATTAATTTCCGTGACTTTTCCTGGTCTAAAAATCACATTTTTAAAATTCCCTCATATATGCTTGTTTTGCAAGACTGTGTGAACCCTGGTTCTTAAATAAAAATAACAATTGTGGAGGGAACAAATAAAAAAAATGTCAGCTTGCATCTTGATTTTTTTAATTTAATTATTGTTTTAGTTTTTCTGTTTTAGTTTTGTCAATAATTTTAAGCCATCTTGAGTCGCTTCTAAAAGGTTGTGAGGCCCCCTAATTGATAACCACTGATTTAAATCCATTGATTATAAGTATTGGTATCTAACATACAGTACAAATGGAAATCTACACCTTCAATCTCTATAAAATGATACTTAAATGACTTACTGAGTGATGATGAAAGAATGTGAAAAGTCATGGAAATCCACTGGTCAAATGTAGGAACCCTGTGGAAAACCCTACATTACAGCCAAATGGTTTTAAAGGGTTAGTTCACCCAAAAACGAAATTCTGTCATCAATTATTCACCCTGATGTCCTTCCAAACACGTAAAACTTCGTTCATCTTTGGAACATAAATGAAGATCTTTTTGATGAAATCTGAGAGATTTCTGTCCCTCCATTGACAGCTATGCAACTGAAAATTTGACGCTTCAAAAAGTTAATTGAGAGATTGTAAAACTAATCCAAATTAACTTAAATGAAGAGATTGAATTTAGGCTTTTATTCACATATAAACATTGATCAGCGAACATAAACAGAATCTTAACCGAACCTGCTTACGCGTGAGAACCTGCTTCTTACGAAAGCTCAAACGTGCTGCGTAACACATGAATGTTTTTTTTTTTTTGTGAATAAAAGCCTAAATTCAATCTGTTCCTCATATAAAGTGATCGAGTCTCTTCAGATAATTTGGACTAAACCGCTCAATTCATATGGATTCGTTTTACGATCTCTTCATGAACTTTTTGAAGCTTCAAAGTGGTAGTTGCTTAGCTGTCAACTGAGGGGCAGAAAGTTCTTAGATTTCATCATCAAGATCTTTTATTTGTGTTCCGAAGATGAACGAAAGTCTTACGGGTTTGGAACAATATGAGGGTGAGTAAATGATGACAGAATTTTCTGAATGTTTGGGTGAACTATTCCTTTAAGCATGTACAGTATGTAAACAAGCAAAGTACAAATTATATGCTAAATGGGATTTTCCTTGCTCTTTGTAAATGCATTTTCAATTTGCCACACTCTTAACTTTCTTAACTATAAAAATGATTCCACCATAAATCATGTTGACACAACCATGAGCACATTAACATATGACCACACACATTAACATAATTACACTTATTCAGTAGTCGGCAACCTGGCAGAGTCCCTTGTAGTCATGTAACAGCAATGGCTAGCCAATCATAATGAGTCTTTATAAAAAATAATAATGTGTGGAAATGCATTAAATCATGCCCTCTGACCTTCATGTAAATTTCACAAGAATTTTTCCTACCTTTGGCACAATTCCTGCTTTAACTACCACCTACAAAATGCATAAAAAGTGTCAGTTTAACTTGTTAATTTAGTGTGCTTATTATTTGAAAAAGTTAATGTATTTAGTCACGTCCCCGATGACTATAAAAGAGAAACCTTGACTAACCTTAAAGGTGCAGTAAGCGATTTCTGAGAAACACTGTTGATATTACTGCTGAAGCGAAGCAAAATAATGCTTTGTGAAAAATAGAAATCGTGTACTTGCACCTTTAACTTCACAACATAAGTGGAAAAAATAAAATGCTGGAGAAATTTAGAATTGAGCCCTATTAACAAACTCACTTTGGAGAAGCCCTTCATCATTTGTTCTTTTCTCATTGGTATCTCTCCTCTTCCTCTTAGATCATTGAGTGTCTCAAAGAGAACAAGAAGCAGCTGTCCCAGGTGTGTCATCAGAAGGTCTTTAAGCTTCAGGAAACTGAAATGATGGATCCAGAGCTGGACTATCAGCTCATGAGAGTGTGCAAGCAGATGATCAAGGTGAGGTGTTTTAGCAGGTAACTAACTTAGGGCAAGTTCTTCGGTTCCCTTCAGTCATGTCCTGACATTTTAGCTTCATTATGTATCCTTCATTAAAGCTTTCCTGTCAAACAGAGCGACCTGATGGTTATGAACGTACTCTGTATTGGCAAAGATCAATAGTAATAGCTTAACCCCCACGTTTTAATTACTTAAGCTCAATAATATCAACATGGGGCCGGAGTGAAGGGGTCGATGGATTGGACCTGATTTGGAAAAGAATGTTAAACACTCAAAACTCATCACCTTGTCTTTAAAAAAAAAAACACACGACCACAAACTTTTGAAAAGTAGTGTAGTTTAAAAAAGGACTCCTCGTTTTTAAATGTATCACTTGTTTTATGCCACATTACATCACAGAAGAGCTATGGGGTGATGCAGCGGGGCTTATTATCGCAAAATATAAGGGTTCATAATCTTGAAATTTCTGGTTTGTTTGCCAAAATGACTGGGCCATTAGCTATCACTATTTTCCCCCTGAGTACAGACTTCTGAATCTGCATTGAATCTTTATTATGGTTATTTTATTTACCTTCCATATGTTTCCCATAAATATGTCCAGTCTTTAGTCTTTCTCAACCTATTTCTCCTTGGTTTAGCGTTTTTGTACAGAGTCAGATGCTAAGAATGTTCTGCAGTGTCTAAAACTGAACAAGAACAGCGAGCAAATGGATCCAAAGTGTAAGCAGATGATCACCAAGAGACAAATCACTCAGAACACAGGTGAAGACCTTACACATCTCCACCAATAGAACCTTTCATTTCCACATATCTAGTTGAGTTGGTTAATTTGAAGCTTTGTCATCTAAAACTCTCTCTGTTTGGCTCTTAATTTTTCTCACAATTGTGAGTTATAAAGTAAACTTTCAATTCTGACTTTTTCTCGCAATTGCGAGGTTTGATCTCTCAATTCTGACTTCCTTATTCAGATTTGTGAGATATAAACTTGCAAATGCGAGTTATAAAGTCCAATTCTGAGGAAAAAATGCTTTTTTAAGAGAATTGCGAGTTTATATCTCACCGTTATGACTTTATATCTCGTAGTTGCGTGTTATAAAGCCGGAATTGTGAGATATAAACTTATGTAAACTTTCTTAAAATTGTGAGTTTATATCACAATTCTGACTTTATAACTTGGAATTGCAAATTTATATCATGCAACTTTGAGGAAAAAAGTTTGTTTTATTCAGTGCCAGAAACAAGCTTCCATAGAATTATTTAAACTTGTGTAATACTAGATTTCTAATTTTGTTGTTGTCTTGATGTATTCAGACTACAGATTGAACCCAGTGTTGAGGAAGGCTTGTAAGGCAGACATTCCCAAGTTCTGTCAGAACATTCTCAACAAAGCCACTGATGCCAACGAACTGGAGGGTCAAGTCATATCCTGCCTCAAACTCAAGTATGCAGACCAGGTATGCGTGTCACTGAATATTAGCAGCCAATAAATAAGGAATAATGTACAGTCAGCCTTTTATTATAGTCAAGTCAAGTCACCTTTATTTATATAGCGCTTTTTATAATACAGATTGTATCAAAGCAGCTTCACGGTGATAACATGAAAATAATACAACAAAATTTGTTTCTAGAAGAAAATTGCGTCATCGTCCACCTTAAGGCAGATCAATAATATTGTTGAATATTAAATGTCCCCAACTAAGCAAGCCAAAAGCCATGGCAACAGTGGCAAGGAACCAAAACTCCATCAGGTGACAGAATAAAGAAAAAAAAAACTTGGGAGAAACCAGGCTCTCTCGGGGGCCAGTTCTACTCTGGCCAACAAACGAACAGTGTATGATTATGATTCAGGCAGCATTACAGGTCAGAAGTCAGATTGGATCAGAACATTCAGAATATTTATCCAGTTCCATCTGGTTGGAAGTCAAAGTCATCACGCCGGTATGGAGACGAGTTTGTTGACTGAGAATCAGTGCCGATGGCTGTTGTGTCGATGAGGCCTTCACAGGGCTGATGATGCTGGCACTTCAGGGATGCGTTATGGTCGTGTCTAGGTGCAGGTCCACCATCTGATCTGGATGACTTCAGTAAACCTCGGAATAAACAAAAAGACTAACATTAGCATACATGCCATTCTTCTTATGATGTAACGAGTACATCAGGTGTTATAGGAAGTGTCCCTGGTTCCGGCTGACCTAGTCTATGCAGCCCAATAATCATTTAACTGATTTGAATAATAGAAATGTATAATGTTCTATATGAATGCCAGGTAAAAGAGATGCGTTTTTAGTCTAGATTTAAACTGACAGAGTGTGTCTGCTTCCCGGACAATGTTAGGAAGACTGTTCCAAAGTTGAAGTGCTAAATAGGAAAAGGATCTACCGCCAGCAGTTGATTTTGATATTCTAGGTATTATCAACAGAATTTTGAGATGGCAGTAGACATGAAGGACTATAATGCGTTCAGAGCTCGCTCAAGTACTGGGGAGCTAAACCATTTTGTCCTTTGTAAGTAGTCAGCAATATTTTAAAATTTATACCTTTAATAGGGAGCCAATGCTGTGTTGACAGAACCGGGCTATACTGGTCATACTTCCTGGTTCTAGTGAGAACTCTAGCTGCTGTGTTTTGGACCAGCTGTAGTTTGTTTATTAAGCGTGCAGGGCAACCACCCAGTAGAGCATTACAATAATCTAGCCTTGAGGTCATGAACGCATTAACTAACTGCATAAGCATATGTCGTAATTTAGATATATTTTTTAAGATGGAAGAATGCTGTTTAACAGTTGCTAGAAACGTGGCTTTCAAATGAAAGATTGGTATCAAAGAGCACACCCAGGTTCCTAACCGGCGATGAAGACTTGACAGAGCAGCCATCAATTGTTAGACAGTATTCTGGGTTAATACGTGCAGAGGTTTTTTGCACAATAATTAGAAACTGTGTTGTTGTTTTTTTCAGAATTAAGTAGTAGGAAATTACTAGTCATCCAAATTTTTATATCAGCGATGCATTTCGTTAATTTTGTGAATTGGTGCATTTCATTGGGGCGCGAAGAAATATAGAGCCGAGTATCATCAGCGTAACAGTGAAAACTAATTCCATGCTTCCTAATGATATCTCCCAAGGGTAGCATGTACAGAGTGAACAGCAACAATCCTAGTACTGAGCCTTGTGGTACTCCATACTGAACTTTTGATCTGATCTCTTCATTTACTGCTACAAACTGATAACGGTCAGATAAGTATGATTTGAACAATGCTAGTGCAATTCCACTAATGCCAACATAATTTTTGAGTCTATTCAAAAGAATGTTGTGGTCGATGGTCTCAAATGCAGGACTAAGATCGAGTAACACTAATAGAGAGATACAACCACGATCGGATGATAAGAGCAAATCATTTGTGACTCTGATGAGAGCGGTTTCAGTGCTATGGTGCGGTCTAAATCCTTACTGGAAATCCTCTCAGATACCATTTCTTTCTAAAAATGAACATAGTTGTGAGGATACTGCCTTTTCTAGTAATTTTGACAGAAAAGGTAGATTCAAGATCGGCCTGTAATTGACTAATTCTCTGGGATCAAGTTGCGTTTTTTTAATAAGATGTTTAATAATAGCCAGCTTAAAAGTTTTCGGTACATATCTTAGTGACAAAGATGAATTAATTATATTAAGAAGAGGATCTGTGACCTCTGGAAGCATCTCTTTTAGTAGCTTAGTCGGTATAGGGTCTACCATACATGTTGTTGATTTAGATGATTTAACTAGTTTAGGCAATTCTTCCTCTCCTATAGCAATGAATTATAGGGGTGGTAAAACGCATTTTTTCGAAGACTTGATTGTGTTTGTGGGGTGCACTGTAACATGTGTTCATGCTTCGTTTTTTAAAAATTGCATTATTTTTCATATATTTTACCTTTATTCTACACTGCTCTGCCCCTCCTTGTAAAAACGGTCTGATGGTTTCCTGGTTCTGTGAAGCCAGTCCCTCAAAACTATGCAATGGGCTCAGATTGGTTAGCTGGCCCAGTGTGTTGTGATTCGCTAACCGTCTAGTGCACGTTTCCCGGAAACGCCACGCCCCTTGCCTTTACCGGTACTTTGTGCTTTGGTGTATTATAAACAATGGCGTCAATAAAACCAATCGGACCCGGGGAAACGTTAGTGAAGATGATCGAGCAGAACCTGTTCAAGAACGGCTGTTAAACGACGTTTCAGAAAGGTTTGTTTTTTGTTGTTCTCTCATTACTTTTTAGATACGCTGTTATTTAATTGTACTAATTATTATAGAATTACAAAAAAATAAGCTTCATAAACAAGAATTTCATATAATCGTTATAACAAATTATACTACAGTCCTCAAAGGGATTTTTTTGAGTAAAGACTGCGGATCTATAGTGATCGTTTCTGACTGTATGACACCTTCTGTATTTTTAGAAAGATTGTAGACAAATATCTGTCGACAGAACTATTTACCCAAAACGAACACTAAACACGGGCTGCCAAATCAAACACAGAACCATGTTTAGCATGCCTGTTGATAAACAAGCATGTAGATAAACATAAAAGCTCTAATCAAAGAATAATTTACACTAATTCCAAGTTCGCTGTTGAGATTAAAAAACAGTTTGTAACGTTAGGTGTTTGTCGGATAACGTTAAGTATGAATGAGCATTTAACCAACCAGCAGAGCCAAACAGCGTTGTCATTTGTTTACTTCCTTGCTACAACATACAATTAACAATACGAACTATTACAGGAAAACAGATCGACGAAAAATAAATCATACTTACAGGTTGTGGCCCGTAAACAAAAGCTTCTGTTCTTAAAGTAGGAACTGCTCCATCTTTCAGGACAAGCCGTTGTGCGAATCCTGCATTGAACTCGCGAAGATTGTGAAAGCTTTCCTCCGTAACATGTCCAGCACAGAGAGCGAGATTTGGGTCATAATTATGAGGGACTGAGTTAAAAATAAATTTTAACCATTGATCCCTAACTCCCTCGTCCCTAGGAAGGCTGAACAAATTGGACCTGCAATCCGGATGAAAATAACAGCGTTTCGACAGCATTGCGACAACTCATCTCCAACACAGCAATATAAAATGGCCTCGCCCTGCTTATTAAGTATTCTCGGAGGAGGGGTTTATGTAAATAATGGGATATGCTGACGTCAGCAACTCCCGAGGAATGTTGTGTAGTCCAAAACCGATCGTTTGCTGTAGTCCTTAGAAATTGAATTTTTTAAAAGCAAATATCTTCCTTTGCTTTGAACTTTGAGTGCTGTAACTTTGCAGATGTTGTTTATGCTCAAACAGAAACATTACACACTAGCTAAAGTTAGAAAAGTGAAATCGTGTTTTACCACACCTTTAATTAAATTTTTCCTCAGGGAGAGTACAGTGCACTGTCTGATGTGATACTGTAGTAGACGGTTGCATGGTTATCATTTTCTCTCTAATATTATCAAATCTTGTAAGTAAAGAAGTTCATAAAGTCATTACTGCTGTGCTGCTTGGAAACGTCCGGTGTTGGAGCTTCATTTTTCGTTAATTTAGCCACTGTTTCGAATAAATACCTAGGGTTGTGTTTGTTTTCTTCTAAAAGTGTTGAAACATAAGCAAATCTAGCGGTTTTTAAGGCCTTTCTGTACGCAATCGTACTCTCTCCACGAAAGGCGAAAAACTTCTAATTTTGTTTTTTTCCCGCTATGCTCCATTTTTCTGTGTGCTCTCTTGAGGGCCCGAGTGTGCTCGTAGTACCAGGGTGTTAGACTATTTCCTTTAATCTTCTTTAAGCACAAAGGAGCAACTGTCTAAAGTGCTGGAAAAGATAGTCAATCATTTCTGTTGCAACATCGAGTTCTTCTAAGCTATCTGGGATGCTGACAAGATGAAACTGATCAGGAAGATTATTTATAAAGCAATCTTTAGTGGCAGAAGTGATAGGTCTAACATATTTGTAACACAGAGTCGGCTTTGCGACCTTGGCTAAATTAAGTATACAAAAGACTAGATAATGATCTGAGATGTCATCACTCTGCTGCAGAATTTCAACGGCATCAACATTGATTCCATGTGACAATATTAGATCTAAAGTATGATTATGACAATGAGTAGGTCCTGACACGTGTTGTCTAACTCCAATAGTGTTTAGAATGTCTGTAAATGCTAATCCCAATGCGTCTTTTTCATTATCTACATGGATATTAAAATCACCAACAATTAGGACTTTATCTGCAGCCAGTACTAACTCTGATAGAAAATCAGCAAATTCTTTGATAAAATCTGTATGGTGCCCTGGTGGCCTGTATACAGTAGCCAGCACAAATATCAAACGGGATTTTATCACTTACGCTAGATAACGTTACAGAAAGCACCATCACTTCAAAAGAATTATATTTGAAACTAGACTTCTGAGTAATACTGAATATATTGCTATGAATTACAGCAATACCTCCCCCTTTTCCTTTTAAACGAGCCTCGTGTTTATAGCATTAATCTTGCGGGGTGGACTCATTTAAAGTATTGAATTGTCTGGTTTTACCCAAGTTATGGTCTGTAATCATATCATTAACAAGAAGTGCTTTTGAAGAAAGGGATCGAATATTCAGCAACCCAAGCTTAATCATTTGTTTATCTGCATTATATTTGTTTTTTATTTGTTGAACATCAATCGAATTTTTACCCTTTAATGGGTTTGGGAGTTTTTTGTATTTCCTAGTTCGGGGAACAGACACAGTCTCTATATGATGATATCTAGGTGAAAGAGGCTTCATGTGCTGGGATTTATCTGACCTCAGTGACGTGAGACAGCTAGCAGATGGTTGGTTTAGCCAGTCTGTCTGCTTCCTGACCTGAGAGAGACTATGTGCCATATTACTAGAGAGAAGAGCAGCACCATCCCAGGAGGGATGAATATCATCTCTTTTCAACAGGTCAGGTCTGCCCCAAAAACTTTTCTAATTGTCTATGAACCCTATGTTATTTTGCGGACACCATTGAGTGAGGACAGTCTACGAACTATCTTATCACTCCTGCGAACAGGAAGGGCATTTGCCATAGCAAATTACAGTGCCTGACATCGTACTTGCAAGTGCACACACCTCTTTAATGTTAATGTTAGTGATTAATTTTATTTAATCACGTTTTATTATAGCAAAATTATAGTCTTGTATAGTTATATAATATAATTATAGTCTGCTTATTTAATTATTTAATTAATTATTGTTAATTAAAACTATTAAAAAACACTTTTAGTGATTTTAGTGATCTGAAATAAATATAAATATTAGATGAAAAACTTAAAAAGTTTACAAGTAAATTAATTAAAAAGAAATGCTGCCTAAATGGGCAAAAATTGCTCCATCTGAAAAAAAAGTTACAATTATATAGAAATATATATTTTTTAAAATCACAATAGTTATGAGGGCACATTAACAAAAAAAATAATGATGTGCATTGTGCACTCATAAATCATTCATAATAAACACTGCAATATTCCATAATAAGAATTTCCCATTTTGATTTCATGGTGACTTTAACCGCTTTAAATTGGTTAATAAATTGACATTTTTTCTCAGCGGTTGTCTGGAGAGTGTGAGGATCAGATCAGAGTGATTCTTCAGGAGTCAGCTCTCGACTACCGGCTCGATCCGCAGCTCCAGGCTCACTGCAATAATGAGGTGAGTGGAAACATGGGCTCTGCATTTTGGGATTGCATTGTCTGCTAGTGTTGGGCGATATGCTCCATTTTCCTGTCGTCCTATCGTCAGCCTGTGAGATCGGCGATACACGATAATATAGTGAGGGGGCGGGGCTTACTTTACTTTTTACTTTGATTATTAACTTGATTATTTACTCATTAATTTGCTTGTTTTATTACTTCGTTTTATATATGAGAATCTTTTTCTATTTTGCTAGCAAAGGTGGAGTGTTTATTAATAGGCTAAATCAGGTTATTTCCCGCTATAGTGAGGTAAAAAAAAAAGATCCTAATCATTCTTGTATCTTACTCAGAGTATTTCAACATGTCAGCGCGAAATTTAGACACATATCCTCTCATGCGTTACAGATGCAGCATTTTGACGCTATTTCTGCACGAGATGAGAACACGTTTTAATAGTTTCTTTTGTCAAGAAAGAGTCAGAGTTTGCGATATCCTCCAGTGCTCTCTCTGTCTGGATGAACTTCACATATGCGCACTTTTCACCCAAAGAACGCTGGTTCATGTGTTTTACATGCCGGGAGAATTCAGAGTAAGCGGCAGAAATCAGTCGATTCGTTTATATTAAATTTATGACCTGACTCCGATAAAGGAAAACAGGTTATTAAGTTTACATGTCCACATTGTCAGTTTATTCAGCATAATCGGGTTAAGAACGTGCATGTAAATGCGCTCATTCCCTGAAAGTGAAAGTAAAAATGGAGTGAGCTTTCGGCATCTCTCGGTGACGACGATGGATATAACGGTAGGCTATAGCAACTATCTTAATTTACTGGATTAATATTTCTCTTGTTGACTGACATTAATGACTGAAAAACTATATCATTTTAGTGATATTATTATTATTTAGTAATTGTATTGTTTTTAGTGTTATTAGTGCCATTAAACGTTTTGTTAATGTGCTATAGAAACAAAATACTGATGAACAACGATGCCGTTTTCATCTTGGATCTGTATAAGAATGATGCGTCTGTTAAAACAGCTCTTGACAAATTGTGAATGGATCACCTTTAAATTCAGTTTTGATGTGGGATGTAGTTTTTTAGTCTGTTTTAAAAACATTTTCTTAGAGGAGTCCTCATACGCGCGTGTCGGTGATGTCGCAAGTGTTAGTCTATGGTGATGTCGTTATGAATTTAGGCAAGGCAAATTAATTGTAGGCTAGTTCCTAATATTAATTTAATAATAATACTAGCTTTATAATAATAATAATTTAATACATTAATGGTAAACAAACCAATTATCGTGTTGATATAGTCAAAGGCATTTGCCATCGGCAAGATCTCGGACTATCGTCGATACACGATACTATCGTCTATCGGCACAACCCTATTGTCTGCTATGGATATATACAATCTGAACTTTGAACTTGGAATTTGGCCAAACTGTGGATATAAATCAGAATAATTTACTGCCTACTGTTAAAATGATGTATAAAATGCTGTCTTTTGCGAGGATTTTGCTAATGTTTGGAACAAAGCCCATGGCCTTCAACACACAGCATCTTTATGAGATCTAACAGTCTGTTTAAACATGTCAGGACACTCATTTTGAGCTATACAGAGAGAGTGAGTGGGCGTGTGAGAATCGCTCTAAAAGATCTTCATAGCGATGTTGAAAAAAACAAATAGAAGTGAAGCGAAAACTGCCTCATGAATAACTAATCTACAGTAATATTTCAGTTCTGGTTTTGAGGGAATGGGGAAATTCATCTGTAATGTCACAGGAAAGGAACTAGATTTCCAACTCGAAATAGTCATATCAACTGTCATATTTAGCACCAGCTCTTTACGTCAATATACACTATCATTCAAAATTTTAGGGGTCAGTAAAATTTTTAAAAGAAGTCTCTCATGTTTGCTGAGGCTACATTTATTTGATCTAAAATACAGTAAATGCAGTAATATTGTGAAATATTATTACAATTTTAAATAACTAAAATATATTTTAAACTGTAATTTATTCTTGTGATGCAAAGCTGAATTTTCAGCATCGTTAGTCTTTCTTATTATTATCCATGTTTAAAACAACTGTGCTGTTTAATATTTTTTTTGAAATCATCATACAATATTTTCTAATATTTGAAATATAATTTTTTGTACTTTACTGTCATTTTTGATCAATTCAATGTAATGTTCTTGCTGAATAAAAACAGTCATTTTAAAAATGTATTAAAAAAAACTGACTGTCCCCAAACTTTTTTAAAGGTCATGGAAATCTATCTCTATTTCCTTACTCTGTTTGCATGGTCTTACACAAACTATAGTCTAAATTCAATTATTTACAGGCGGGGTGGATAGATGTAATATTACAGAAAATGTTTAATATTCTTAATTTATTCATCAGTTGCTCATTTAATTTAAATATAATTTTTATTAAGTTTAAAAAGTTAGTTCACCAAAAAATAAAAAAATTGTCATAATTTACTGACCCTCATGTGAGTAAATTGAATCTGTTTATCATATAAAGCGACCTGGCTTAATCTAAGCCCTGTCTGTGAAACCAGACCTTTAAGTTTTATCTTAATTCTGTCTTTATAGGACACGACAGTGTAGAATGACAGGAACCTATTAGTATTGTATCTGGTAATGACAGTCCGAATCCAAACTGCTGTCCTATGTTATGTCACAAGATTTTGTGCTAACTGCTGCACCAAGGCTTAATTAGTTTTATTAAAGGTTTTGAAAACTGTTATTGTATTTGGACTATTTGATCTGCTATGGTGCAGAGATTGTTTGAAATGCCATGGGACAGGAACAACCTCCTCCTGCAGGCTGTCTGAGGAAAAGCCCTTTATTTATGGTCTCCATAAGCTATAGGCTCCTCATGGAGCAAACAAGCAGAAATGAGTATCTTGATTAGTCAGTAAATAAAATTGACTCTTTTCTTTTAGAAAATTGAGATTTTATACCTTTAGTCACTTCATAACGTGTGTGTGTGTGTGTGTGTGTGTGTGTGTGTGTGTGTGTGTGTGTGTGTGTGTGTGTGTGTGTGTGTGTGTGTGTGTGTGTGTGTGTGTGTGTGTGTGTGTAAGATCACGCGGCTGTGTGCAGAGGAAGCTGCCGCGCAGGAACAGACGGGTCAAGTGGAGGAGTGTCTGAAGAACAACCTACTGAAAATTAAACAAGAGGATTGCAAGACGGTACAGAACACATCCTCAAACATGCTTCATCTGCTACACACTGGTTTCCTCTGCATCAGTTGCTATGGAAACACCATCAGTGTCTTTAAACCCACATCTGCTTTTTTTATGAGCAGATATTCCCACACTAGACAAATAGGTGGTTGTTTTATATAGATGTTTAGATTTTGGCTTGCAAGGGTCATATTCAATATGTTGAAATATGTACTCTTCGGTTCAAATATATATACAGGTCCTTCTCAAAAAATTAGCATATTGTGATAAAGTTCATTATTTTCCATAATGTAATGATAAAAATTAAACTTTCATATATTTTAGATTCATTGCACACCAACTGAAATATTTCAGGTCTTTTATTGTTTTAATACTGATGATTTTGGCATACAGCTCATGAAAACCCAAAATTCCTATCTCAAAAAATTAGCATATCATGAAAAGGTTCTCTAAACGAGCTATTAACCTAATCATCTGAATCAACTAATTAACTCTAAACACCTGCAAAAGATTCCTGAGGCTTTTAAAAACTCCCAGCCTGTTTCATTACTTAAAACCGCAATCATGGGTAAGACTGCCGACCTGACTGCTGTCCAGAAGGCCATCATTGACACCCTCAAGCAAGAGAGTAAGACACAGAAAGAAATTGCGGCGTGGCATGGAGGCAATCAGCCTGTGGCACTGCTGAGGTGTTATGGAGGCCCAGGATGCTTCGATAGCGGCCTTAAGCTCTTCCAGAGTGTTGGGTCTTGCGTCTCTCAACTTTTTCTTCACAATATCCCACAGATTCTCTATGGGGTTCAGGTCAGGAGAGTTGGCAGGCCAATTGAGCACAGTAATACCATGGTCAGTAAACCATTTACCAGTGGTTTTGGCACTGTGAGCAGATGCCAGGTCGTGCTGAAAAATGAAATCTTCATCTCCATAAAGCTTTTCAGCAGATGGAAGCATGAAGTGCTCCAAAATCTCCTGATAGCTAGCTGCATTGACCCTGCCCTTGATAAAACACAGTGGACCAACACCAGCAGCTGACATGGCACCCCAGACCATCACTGACTGTGGATACTCCAGTGCTGCTTCTCTGTAGCCCAGGTCAGGCGCTTCTGCCGCTGTTTCTGGTTCAAAAGTGTCTTGACCTGGGGAATGCGGCACCTGTAGCCCATTTCCTGCACACGCCTGTGCACGGTGGCTCTGGATGTTTCTACTCCAGACTCAGTCCACTGCTTCCGCAGGTCCCCCGAGGTCTGGAATCGGTCCTTCTCCACAATCTTCCTCAGGGTCCGGTCACCTCTTCTCGTTGTGCAGCGTTTTTTGCCACACTTTTTCCTTCCCACAGACTTCCCACTGAGGTGCCTTGATACAGCACTCTGGGAACAGCCTATTTGTTCAGAAATTTCTTTCTGTGTCTTACCCTCTTGCTTGAGGCTGTCAATGATGGCCTTCTGGACAGCAGTCAGGTCGGCAGTCTTACCCATGATTGCGGTTTTGAGTAATGAAACAGGCTGGGAGTTTTTAAAAGCCTCAGGAATCTTTTGCAGGTGTTTAGAGTTAATTAGTTGATTCAGATGATTGGGTTAATAGCTCGTTTAGAGAACCTTTTCATGATATGCTAATTTTTTTAGATAGGAATTTGGGGTTTTAATGAGCTGTATGCCAAAATCATCAGTATTAAAACAATAAAAGACCTGAAATATTTCAGTTGGTGTGCAATGAATCTAAAATATATGAAAGTTTAATTTTTATCATTACATTATAGAAAAAAATTTACTTTATCACAATATGCTAATTTTTTTAGAAGAACCTGTACATACAGTATGTATGAAATTTATACTTTTCTTGAGTAAAGACACATTAATCAAAAGTGACAGTAAAGACATTTATAATGTTTTAAAATATTTCTGTTTCAAATAATTGCAGTTTTCACTTTCTCTCAGTCAATCCCACAAAAATATGAAGCAGCACAACTGTTTTCATTGTTAATAATCATAAATGTTTCTTGAGCAGCAAATCAGCATATTAGAATGATTTCTGAAGGATCATATGACACTGAAGACTGGAGTAATGAGGCTGAAAATTCAGCTGTGCATCACAGGAATTAATTATATTTTAATATATATTTAAAAACAAAACAGTTCTTTTAAATTGTAATAATGTTTCACAATATTAATGTTTTACTGTATTTTTTATCAAATAAATGCTTCCTTTCAATTTACTGATTTTACTGACCCCAAACTTTAGTATGGTAGTGCCCCCCCACACACACACACTCAGAAATAACTATTATGTTAATCAATATAATAAATATTTGTATCTTTCTTTAGTCATAATTATGTTTTTCTCAACATTTTTTTTCTCCTCTCTGATGTCTTAGAATGAATCAAGTCTTTTTTACTGCTGTTTTGTGCTTCACATGTGAAATTAGCAACAGTCCGCTCACACACAGCTATAATAGTTACATACAGGTTTAGTGTCTGCATTTCACTCATTTCATCCTCTTCTTCATGTGTAGGAGGTGTTGAACATGCTCAAAGAAAGCAAAGCAGACATATTTGTGGATCCTGTCTTGCACACAGCCTGTGCTCTGGATTTGAAACATCACTGTGCAGCCATCAACCCTGGAAGGGGCAGGCGTGAGTATTCACTGTATTGTGTGTGTGTGTGTGTGTGTGTGTGTGTGTGTGTGTGTGTGTGTGTGTGTGTGTGTGTGTGTGTGTGTGTGCATTGATACGCCGTCCTACCTGCCTGTCAACATATTATGTATTTCCAAACCTCCGCACACCTGCTCACGCAGACATCACACACCATCAGCGCGTTCTGTAAGGTTGTCCAGAGTTGTAGACAGACACCGAATGCCACAAAGAAACAGCAGCCGCCTTTTACAGTTCCTCCTGAACCAAAACAACAAGCTTATGCTGCGTTCACGTCATGTCATAACCGAATTAAAGCTACAATATGTAAGAATTGTGTAATAAAATATCCAAAAATCACTTGCACAGTGTGATATATTTCCTGCAGTTGTGTACTTACAATATCCCAAAAGTCTCCAAAGATTTTTTATTTCAGAGAAATTCCAATTTTAAATAATTGGCCGTTCCGGAAAAAAAATGTCGCCTGTCAATGACGCAATATCCGCGCTATCCTCGGTTTCTGCTCGTACTGCCATAGCCATGACGTAACCATGGCGACAGACAACTGCGTAGTGCGTAACATTTAGCGGCACGCTGTTCTTGTTTCGTTCAAAGATTATAGACCATGGCAAGCAGACTTTGGGACAAAAAAGGAGAACTAAAATGAGGATCAATATCGGCGTGGCGTTTTCGAGATGCCGAGAGCTCCACGTCCACGACTAACTTGGACTTGACAGAGCTTCATGAGTCACGACTTGACAGCGACACCGCTCTTGCACATACTTTATTAGACAGGTGATCAAATGTACATAAAACAAATCAATGTTATATAGCTCAACATGATGAAATGTTAGAATATGATCAGTATGTTATTCTAATGTTGATCTAGCTTACTGCTAGTTTCATATAGCAAACAAACTAACACATAAAATAACATTATAACTTTCAACACACTCAAATGCTGTTTAGGATGATAGTGTAACGTTAGACCAAGTGAAACAGCGCTGCGTTACCTCACAAGTTTAATTCGTCTAATAAACTGACCTGTGAGTAGTAATCCAGCACTTGCGGGTAGTTTGGTAGAATGAAATGTCCTTATTCCTTTATATCCGCAGGACTCACGTGTGGCCCAGATATCTGTCTCTTATTAGCAATCACGCAGCTTATCACTGCGTCATAATTTATTGGACTTGCTGTCAAGCTGATGGATGTTATTCTGATGTTAATGTTATTCTGATGGATGTTATTCTATGTGTAGACTTGCATAAACCTACGCTTTTGTTATTGTAAGAGGTCAGCGACCCTAGTGGCGAAAAAAAAAGACATATTGTAGCTTTAAGAGAAGGCAACCTGGGACGTATCCGGAGCTGTTCATGTCCTCAGATTCATATTTATGTGTTTCTACATCAACACTATCAATGGTGGAATGAATCTGCAGCAGTCAGGTGGTATAGCTAGAGGTCTGTAAGTTGTTTACATTCATTATCATTGTAATGTTATGTGCGTTGAGACATGAGGAAACTTAACCCCGTCTCTTCTCGTGATGCTTTGCAGACTCTGCTGTGCGAGTTGTGATCATGTGTTTTGAAGGAGGCGTGGCTTTGCAAATGCTCTGAAGGGAGGGCTGGATCTTATGCTTTCAAAGCTAGCTTGCTATTGCTAGCCTGTCTGAAATTGCCTTCCCTACCTTTAAATATCTTGCTCCACATAGCTGCATATTAAACCCCAAATACATCATTTCACACTGAATATTCTGTTTCACAGTTGAATGCATTATATATCCAATTTCATGTTTAATTCATGATGCCTAGTTAAAATAACTGTGTTAAGGGTTTATTTTAGAGACCTTATTTCTGTGTTGGTAGATAGAGAGGAAAAAATATATATGGAACTTGACAGATGGTGTTATTATGGTGTGTTGTTTTTTCTTCTTCTTCTTTACTCTGCAATTTGGAGCTCCTGACTCCCTGTGTTTGTAATCCTTTCCCAGAAATGTCCTGTTTGATGGAAGCTCTGCAGGACAAGCAGGTGCGTCTACAGCCTGAATGCAAGAGAAGATTACAGGACCGCATAGACATGTGGGGCTATGCAGCGAAGGTCAGTACACAAACACATTTAACCCTTTCACACGCAAGTTTCAAATATTCTAGCTGAGCCCCCAGCGGGAGTTAGAGTTAGGGTTAGAGTTTTAAGACGAACATAATTTTAGAATCCGTCACCTAATTATTTCTATGCCGACTCGTCATGCTTGTCACGTGACACACCGCAACAGGGATGTGTGACAGATGTATTGCTTTTACTTAATTATTTATTTATTTATTTATTCCTTTTTTTTTTTTAAATATTCATAATCTTAACTATATCATGAACTATCTGATATTCCGATTCTCAGATATGTGTAAGTAAATGTGTTTTGTCTTTTAAAAACCTTGATAATGATCATGTTAATTGATCCATAGATATCCATAATAAAGGCTATCTATGAGTTGATCTATTACGTACAATGGGGGTTAGGACCCCACGCGGTTCCATTGGCTCAAAATACTTTTAATAGGCACTCTCTTTAGCGCCTGTTTACAATTCCTGCAAAATCATGTAATGAAAAATGCTTTTTGAAACTACGTTATAAATAGGGATGGGTACCGAAACCCGGTATTAAACGGGCTGAATTTTGAAAGACCGCTGTATCGATATGTTCGGACGTTATCGGTTCTGCTGTCGGTACTGGAGACATTAAGAAAATACACGTACTATTTATTATTGCTATAAAGACGTAATCTTGAACATGTGTATCTCGCCAGCCAGTTCTATATAATAATATTAAACCATTTGTCTGTGATGCAATTTTGCTATTCGCAGTCCAGCAGAGAGAGAGTGCGATCTCTCACACGGAGCCACACCGCGCACAACACGACAGCCCTGCTTAATGAGTGACAATGAGGACAGAACTAAACATTCAAACGTGGTTACACTTTAGATCTGGGATATTATTCTAATTTTATTTTAGATTTCGGCTTTCAAAGATTATAAAAAGAAGATATTTGAGATGAAACCATTACAAACTAGACGCATTCTGTTGCGCATTTTCGACGCGCACTTCGAAATGGACTGCAACAAGACGAGAAAAGTATACTTAACTTTGGGCTTCATGTGCCATCTAAACTATCAAATATACATAAAATATAAAAATGACCAGCTCTGAGATTCACTGAAACACAGTTTATTCACTTAAACACAGTTTGTCTTAAATGGCGTAAATAGTTGGGAGAAAATGATGGTGCATCAGTCAACTATTAGATCTGCACTCGCTCTTAAAGGGGCAGCGTCTAATAAACCTGCTGACGATTGAGCCATTAATCCGAATCATACAACAAAAGGCAGAGAAAATCACTCACAGCTCTTGAATGAATAACTTAAACTTTAATAAGCATTAATCTATCTATGATAAACTATGCAGTGTTATTTTACATTTGATTACTAAATTAGATTTCTTTTCAAGTCAAGTCAAATATATTTATATAGCGCTTTTCACAATACAGATTGTATCAAAGCTGCTTCACAGTATCAATCAAAACAACTTAACAATGTTGGTTTATTACTGGAAAAAAAGACATCCAAGTTTGGTAGAGCTGATCAATGGTATGATTGGTTAGTTAATTTGAATATCCCCAACTGAGCAAGCCAAAGGCAACAGTGGCAAGGAACCGAAAAACTCCATCCAGTGACCTAATGGTGTCCTAACACCCCATCAGATGACCCAATGGAGAAAAAAAACCTTGGGAGAACCCAGGCTCAGTCGGGGGCCAGTTCTCCTCTGGCGTTTATGAACTAGAGGCCAAATTTACAGTAACTGTAAGATAAAAAATTTATATGAATGCCTGGCTAAATAGATGCGTCTTCAGTCTAGTTTTAAACTGGGAGAGCGAGTCTGAGCTACGAACAATATCAGGAAGGCTATTCCAGAGCTTCGGAGTTAAATGTGAAATTCAGACAGAAACACTTACCTGAAAAGTAATTTTAGTAGACCTTCCTGAAATTAAATTAAATATAATGTGCATCTTTGTTTAATTGTATTCTTTTTTTGACCATGTGTTTGTACTTGTTTTTGCTTATCGTGTCCTATCTCATGTATATAAAACAAAAAAGCCTGCACACTGCTGCATAACAAATATATATTTTATTGGTTTTGTTAAAGCACTGCTTTTTCTTTTGCTATAGATATTTTACATTTCAAAATATAAAGCAAATGTTAATTATTACCCGAATGTAAAAAAAAAAAAAAAATCACCAAAAAGAACCGATAAGAATACCGTTAAAGTACCGGATCGATAAGCAGTATCGGTAAGAGTAGTAATACCGTTAAAACCTTAACGATACCCATCCCTAATTAAAAATTACCCTTAATGTCTGTATTAGTTATCTTATGTACTAGCATAGCATACAGATACCCGATTAGCCTGATAGCTTAGTTTATACACGCATTTGCACTTACCCTACATGTATTCACAATAATCTTTAATGTAATTACGTGTTAAATTAAGTTTTAAATGTCAAAAGATTTTTGTTATAAAAAGGATGTAATGATTTATTCACTTAAAAGGCTATTATTATTTATTAATTAACTAAGTTTATCAAGTGAAAGAAATGTTCACTTTGTTTTATTATGCACTATATAGAAAGCTATACATATTTTAAATTAATATAATTTGTATGTACTTAGTATTAACTGATAGTTGATGAAGACCCGGTTTCGAGGGAGGACCCGATTCGTCATGACACCGCCATGTTAGTTTTACATCGTGTAAATTCACCTACTTCTCCCCGAAATACATGAAAGTAAGTGACCGGTGAAGAAGCTATACAATCTGATATGAATAAAGCACATCGTCAAATTACAATTAAAAGGATTATTATTGCTGCTTCCATAGACATCAGTGTGTATTTAACAATCTTTAAATTTTTATATTTTTTTGCTATTACTTATGCTCAATTTAGCAGTTGATCACATGATTCACTGAACGTTCTAATCACACCGGTGTGATCGTACGCGTCAAAGGGTTAACTAGCTGTCTAGATAGAATAACTAAATCTTTTTTTTATAAATATATTTTTTTAAATTATTATAAATGATAAATCTTATAAATAAATATTATTATTATTATAAAAAAATATACATTATAATTATTATTATTTATTATTTTAAACCATTATATTAAGATAAATTATTATTAATTGAATAATTAACAAATAAATTAAAATATGTATATTTATATTATATATCAACAATATTATTATTATTATTATTATTATTATTATTAATGTTTATTTATTAAAAACTTCACTTTGATAATGTCGCCTAAAGGATGTTATCTCAGGTAAATATGCATTTATTATTATTATTATTATTAATGTATTAATAAGAAGAAATTATTATATTAAAATAAATGACTTATTATTATTAAAATATAATGTATATTTTAATAATAATAAGTAATTTATTTTAATATAATTAAATTAATAATAATAAAAAATAAAATAAGTTATTATTATTAATTTAATAAGAAAAGAAAAAAAATATATATTATTCATTATTATAATTATTATTAACGTTTATTTATTAACAACTATTCACTTTGAGAATGTCGCCTAAATGATGTTATGTCAGGTTTAGCTGAATTCTGGGGACAAAGTCACTTCCTTATTATGAGTTCTAGTTTGTGATTTCCTAGGTGGCACCAGCTGAAGGTTTCTCGGACCTTGCTGTGCAAGTCATGACGTCACCTTCGAAGAACTACATCTTGTTCGTGATTGCGCTGGCTGTGTCCATCCTCTTCCTCGTGGGACTGCTGTGTGGCCGCATCACCAAACGTGTGACCAGAGAGCTGAAAGACAGGTAGAGCGAGGATGCCGCCCATCCGCCCCCTCCTGTCGCACACCTCATTTCCTGCCCTCGCTGTTCTTTGTACTTATACCTGCGAAGACTTTAGGAGCTGTCAGCGGACCTTCTGTGGGCTGGCGTCATGTTTGGAACCCTCTCTAGCCCATCTGAATCCAAACGATAAACTTTTGAAATGCTTCTCGGACAGGATCAAGATCGTTTTGGGACATTATGCCTTGATTATTTATGGTTTTTGTTTTTGTTTTGAGAGTGGCAGCCTTACTTCTTGACTGTAAAATGGTCATGTGTCAATGCAGTATTTTTGTCGTTGTATCTTTTCCAGTTTTTGAGAATGTGCGGTCACCGGTCACGGATGGGCTTTAATCAGCAGCTTACATTAAAAAGTTCAGAAGCCATCTTTAGTCATCCCAAAATTTTTAGTCATCCCTACAGTTTTTTTTGTTTGTTTTTTAATCTTAGTCCACTTGATTTTTGGATGTTTGGGATTGATTTTTGGATGTCTCCTGAATGTTTTGACACTGGGGAAGTACGATGGTTTTTCTAGTCCAATGTGATGAACTACAATGATTGGTGACATGTGAAACAAGTGGTCTTTATCAGGTAAAAGACGTTTTATTATACATTAAATATAAACTTGCAAAGATTATGACATTTGAATACACCTAGTAAACACCAGCCCCCCACCAATTAAAATGTAGTACATTGTGACATTATTTTCTTAACAATTTCACTATTTTGCTCATGTAATGGGTAATGGTGTATTTGCTCGATGTAATGGGAATTTTACTTTTGAGGTTTTGTCATTCCCACTATTCTCAATAGTGTTTCTCATTGCTCATTTTTACCGTTTTATGGTTTTAAAAGAAAGTCACTGTAATACAAATTGGTTTATTTCTATATGTAAAGGTAGTACAACAAATACAGCAAAAGAAAAGAGTCACAATGTCATAAAATGTTTAGTTTTCTTTGAACAAAATGTATTTTCATTTTGGTGGGATTTTTTTAGTGTCCGTTTTGCGCAATTACAGACATTAAGTGATACGTATACGAAGAGTATGAAATTGGAGTAGACCTTTAGAGGTGGTTTCATGTTAAAGATCTTTTTATTGTCCAGGGCCAAGTTTCCTTTGGACCATTGTTGTAAGGTTGATGGCGACTATATATCCTGTTTCAGAGGTACTTTGAATGTTCACAGGACAATTGCACTTTTTTATGTTTTGTTATGTTTTACTTCAGCCTTATTTATTGTTTACAACAAATGTGCTGATCTTGGATTCATATATATGTGTGTGTGTGCGCGCGCGCATAGAGATAAATATGTTCTAATGTTGCCTTTTCTCTTTCTCTGTCATACCAGTGAAAGGAAACGTCCATTAGTCCCCATTGATGGTGGCTCTGTATTTTTTCAAAGCTGTACCCACAAACATCTCTAGGATGAAAAGGAATTACATACTTGTCTTTGTCTATTTGTTACTAAGTTACTCTGATTATAACTGTGATGATTGTATGCATACGATTTGCTGAAGACATAAGGATTTTCTAAAATATCCATGCATGCTTTCCCCCCCAGAACTCATTCTGTATCCACTCACATAAGAGCAAAATAGTGCCAGTCAAAAGTTTGGAAACATTACCATTTTGATGTTTTTGAAAGAAGTCTCTTATGCTCATCAAGGCTGCATTTATTTGATCAAAAATACAGGAAAAAACAGGAATATTATTACAATTTAATATACTTTAAAATATAATTTATTCCTGTGATGTAAAGCTGAATTTTCAGCATCATTACTACAGTCTTCAGTTTCACATGATCCTTCAGAAATCATTCTTATATGCTGATTTATTATTAATGTTGGAAACAGTTGTGCTGCTTAATAGTTTTTTTGGAACCAGTGATACTTTCTTCAGGATTCATTGATGAATAAAAAGTTAAAAAGAACAGCATTTATTCAAAATAAAAATCTTTTCTACCAATATAAATATTTACTGTCCCTTTTTATCAATTTAACACATTCTTGCCTAATAAAAGTATTATTTTTTTTATTTTATTTAAAAAGATAAAATAAAATACTGACCCCAAACTTTTGACCGGTCGTGTATATTGTCACAAATGATTTCTTTTTTAAATAAATACTGTTATTTTTTCCTTTTTATTCGTCAATGAATCCTGAAAAAAGTATCACAGGTTATAAAAAAAAATAGTAAGCAGCACTTGCATATTAGAATGATTTCTGAAATTTATAATAACAATATTAACATAGAAAACCATTGTTTTAAATTGTAATAATATTTCACAATATTAATGTTTATTTCTGTATTTATTATCAAATAATACCGCATTGATGAGCATAAGTGACTTCTTTTAAAACATTAAAAATAGTAATGTTTCCAAACTTTTGATCGGTACTGTGTATATATATATTATATATATATATATATATATATATATATATATATATATATATATATACATAGGAATTCGTGGTGAGAAGTGATCAAAGTGATCAAAATGTCACCCCAAATTAAAAGATAAAATAAAACATATTTCTGCACTATTATTTTGAGAGGTTTTATGAGATTCACGTTTTTATTTTATTTTCTTGACAGGAGCTGTACGACCATAGAACATTAATTGTGCATTTGAATATTGTGTCTCTCAAACAGTGTGCAAAGCTCTATAAAAATCAATTTGTCCACTATCCTTGTATTAAAGGGATAGTTCAACCAAAACTGAAAAATCTGTCACAAAATAATATAATCACAAAATAATATATTTTGAAGAATGTTAGTAACTCTACAGTTTTGGTTCCCAATACGTGTTGATGATGACAGAATCCAAAATTTTAGGTGGACTAACCCTTTAACAGGTTTAAAAATCCCAGAGTCCAAAATCTGGGAACAGATTTGTACATTTCATTGTTTTTTTGTTTGTTTTTTGTTTTTTAGAGAGATCGGGAGGCCACAGGCGTACTGCTTAACTTTAGCATTGATCATCTCTATGTTCTTCTGTAAATAATAGATCTAATGTGCAAATGACAGTGTCTGAGATTTCTGGTGATTGAAATTTGGACTGTAAAATTCTACTGATCATATGGTCACGTTTGACTATATATTGTAGATAAGAAAATGTTAAAAGTTATGTTATTCCAAATATATTTCTCCTAATTCATGCTGTTTTATTTTTTGACTGATTATGATGTGTATTTTTTTTTGTTTGTTTGTTTTTTTTTTTGGGGGGGGGGGGGGTATTTTACTATTTTACATATAACTGGATGAGGTAACTTAACACATTGGATATTATTGGAGTGTTAAAATTTGAATTTGTTAAGATTTGAACTCGGTTTGATTTGTAGTAGTTTGGAAATCAAGTGATCCTTAAACAGTTTTTGGAGTATGTGCATGGACTATTGAGTCTTTCCAACTATTCCAACTTTTTTGTTTGTTTGTTTTTTGCATTGTGCATCATGTTGCCAGAGATTTGACATTTTATGACAAAATTTAGGAGTCCATATGTTGAAAGACCATTGTTTGTTTGTTTGTTTTTGTGTGTGTGTGTGTGTGTGTGTGTGTGTGTGTGTGTGTGTGTGTGTGTGTGTGTGTGTGTGTGTGTGTGTGTGTGTGTGTGTGTGTGTGTGTGTGTGTGTGTGTGTGTGTGTGTGTGTGTGTGTGTGTGTGTTTTGACGAGTCCGTGCTAACCATGCTTTCAAAAAAGCATCTTTTGAAGCCACAGGGAAGAGCAAAACCTGATTCCATTACTCTGAAAAGTGACATTGGCCGTGATAATTTCCCAAAAGTCATAGTGCAGAGCCAAAGATGATCCTGCTTTGTTTGAAATGCTCCTCTGCAAGACTCTAAGCGGCTCCAACATCTGCTGAACGGCAGTTTTTCTTGTTTCATATTAACTGCAAATTGACTAAACATTTTAAAAGGTTATGGCTGTGATAGTTTCTCAGTTTCTTCATCTTGCCATGTAACATTAATGCAAGAAATCAGATTTTTTTTATTGTTAGTTTCCCTAATTCTGTACAGATGATGAATTGTCAGTTTAATAAAATGCTGTAGATTTTCTTACCATTCTGTTTTGTTTAATTCATATGGTATATTGACTTTTGATTCAGTTATTCAGCTAAAGCTACACAAATTTAAAAAATTATAATCACTTTTTGACTGGCTGTTGTTGTTGTTTTATTATTATTAATTTGGTAAAACTTTACAAAAAGGTCCTAAATACAATTGTTCAGTGTTAGTTCAGGTCCATAATATTAACATGCAAGTTTTGATTCTTGTTGAATGTTGAATTAAATTATTTAGTTAGTTTTTTTTTAGTAAAGTATTTTGTTAGTTTATGTTTACTAATGTTAAAGTCTTTATTCTCTAGTCTTTATTCTAGTACTTTATTCTCTTTTCCCATCGGTTACTGGAATTGCCAGTCCACTGTAAACAAAGCTGATTTCATTACATCTATTTCTAGTCATTCAGGTATAGGTGTCCCTGACTGAGACCTGGATTAGACCAGAGGACACTGCCACACCTGCTGCCCTCTCCACTAACTTCACTTTCTCACACACCCCTCGCCTGACCGGAAGGGGTGGAGGTACTGGTCTTCTCATCTCAAACGATTGGAAATTTGATCCTTTACCACCTCTGTGTGACAACAGCTCATTTGAATCGCATTCAATTACCATCACTGGGCCTATTAATATCCCTTTTGTAGTTGTCTATCGTCCACCAGGTCAACTTGGCAGTTTCATGGATGAACTTGATGTGCTACTCTCATCCTTCCCTGAGGATGGTACTCCTCTCGTAGTTCTTGGAGACTTCAACATCCACCTAGAAAAACCTCAGGCTGCTGATTTCCACACTCTGCTTGCCTCATTCGACCTCAAACGCGTATGTACTGCGGCTACTCACAAATTAGAACAACCTCCTGGACAACAACCAGTCTGGTTTCAAAAGCGGACACTCAACTGAGACTGCCCTGCTCTCGGTAATTGAAGCTCTGAGACTGGCAAGAGCAGCTTCCAAATCCTCAGTTCTCATCCTGCTGGATCTGTCTGCTGCCTTTGACACAGTTAACCACCGGATCCTCCTGTCAATTTTAAAGACGAAGGGCATCTCGGGAACCGCACTACAATGGTTCAAGTCTTACCTCTCAGGTAGGTCCTTCAGGGTGAGGTGTCCAAGACCCTACATCTAGCTACTGGAGTGCCTCAGGGCTCAGTGCTTGGACCACTTCTCTTCTCCATCTACATGACATCACTAGGATCTGTGATTCAGAAACATGGCTTTTCCTATCTCTGCTACGCTGATGACACACAACTCTACATCTCATTCCAGCCTGATGATCCAACGGTTGCTGCTCGCATGCTTGTGCACCCGGCCAACCCAACACTACACCACAACTTCTACATTCAGCTAGGTTCGTCATCCATAACTCCATCAAGGTCAGCCAGGAACCTTGGAGTTGTGATTGATGATCAATTGAACTTCACAGACCACATTGCTAGAACTGTCCCCGGTCCTGCAGATTTGCCTTATACAACATTAGGAGGATCAGGCCCTTCCTATCAGAGCATGCTACACAACTCCTTGTCCAAGCACTTGTTCTATCCAGACTGGACTATTGTAATGCTCTCCTAGCAGGTCTTCCAGCTTGCACTGTTAATCCTCTGCAACTGATCCAAAATGCTGCAGCTAGAGTGGTCTTTAACAAGCCAAAGAGAGAGCACACGTCACTCCTCACAAAATTGCACTGGTTGCCGCTCGCATCAAATTCAAGTCACTGACTTTTGCCTACAGAACATTTAGGCCGCTGTACGTGAGCTGTATCGTTCAGTTTCGTTCCGACAAACGGGGCACAACATTTTCTAACGTTAATAAAAGGTATCCAAGCAAAAAGTTCTCCACGCATTATCCTGCAGTTAATGAGAAAAGTGTAATTTATTGGCGCACTATATTGACTGCGTATTGAGACATAAAACTGTTGAGCTAGATTTTCAACCAATCAGCATCGAAAATGTAAGTAGGTCAGAGCCAATTTCAGCCAAAATCAAGCCAATATCACTACGCACATGTAAACATGGAGGAGGACGTAAGCAGCGCATCTTCATCTGATAGCGGTGATCAAGCTCGATTAACACCGGTAAAGTGTATTCTTCATGTCGGAAAAGAGGGTGGGAAAGGTCCGCAGCCCTTTACTGAAGTCCGATGGGAAAAAAATCAAGCAATATGCGAAGAAATAGCTCAAAACGTCAGACACTACGGAGCTAGCTAATGATCCCATGCTGCAGGTAAGTTACTTTATAACATGAATATTTTTTCATTATTTTTGGGTGATGCTAATTTACAAACTTTTGTCACAGCAGAATCCCGATAAAAACATCGACATGATGAGAGACGTTGTCCTCCGTTGCTTGATCTGTTATCTGGGCGAAAAAGAGGATTATCTCATCCAAGAGTACAATGTAAGTGACTAGAGTTATTCTATATATTTATGGTGTTTTGAGAAATGTATTTGTACATTGTTTTTATTTATAAAAATAGAAATGCAACTTAAACAATACACTCCCATTGCCCCCCCCCCCCCAATAGTGTCACCAAATGTAATTTTACATTTATTTTATTTTTTCTTCCTGAATACACCCTCTGTCATTGGTGAAACTGTAGGCCTACTCTACTTATGTTATTGTGAAAGTCTTTGTCTTTGTGGTCCACTGAAACATAATATTTTTATGTTTCAGTGATTACAAAGAAAATAAACTATAATGGTTTACTTGTAGTTGTCTTAGCATTTTAAGCTGTTATAAGAAATTTTATAATTATGGACAGACTTTTAATGAGACAGACAAGATAAAAATACTTCTTTAATGTTTGTTTAACAGTGTGACAATGGAGATATCCTTCAGCACATAATGAAAATTGCCATCTGCAAGAGGGATTATCAGGAGGATTTTATTATCATCTTGGAGGAGATGCAATTCATGGCATGGCTTGGAAAATCTGGCAAGAGCCTGTGCTGTTCTTCTTGGACTCACGTATGCACTAAACCTCACCTACCTGAAAGAACTGAGGCACACTTTTGAGGCCTTTCAGAAGCTCTTCTTGGAACTGGATGTTTGCAAGTTTTCCCCGAAATTACTAACACTTAAACGGGTAGTTCACCCAAAAATGAAAATTCTGTCAGTATTTACTCACCCTCATGTTGTTCCAACCTCGTAAGACCTTCGTTCATCTTCGGAATACGAAGATATTTTTGATTAAATCTGAGAGCTGGATCACTCCTCCATAGGCTTCTAAGGGATTGAACTTGCCAGCCCCTAAAAGTTATTAAAGATATCATTAAAATGGTCCAAGTGACTACAGTGACTCAATCTTAAGTTTATCAAACGACGAGAATACTTTTTGTGTGCAATAAATAAATAACGACCTTATTTTCAACTATTCATTTCCTTCTCTCTGGGCCTCGAGTCAGTTCACTAGTTTAACAGCGTACGCTTCTGTGTTGTACGTCACACGCATCACCCACATGACCAGCGTCGGCCAATAGTGAGCCTACGTGTGACGTAGCTCTACGCTATCACACTACGTTAACTGACTAGAGGCCCACAGAGAAGGAAATGAATAGTTGAAATAAAGTCGTTATTTTTGTTTTTTTTTGCGCACAAAAAGTATTCTCGTCGTTTGATAAACTTAAGATTGAGCCACTGTAGTCACTTGGACTATTTTAACGATATCTTTAATAACTTTTTGGGGCTGGCAAGTTTCAATCCCTTAAGAAGCCTATGGAGTGATCCAGCTCTCGGATTTAATCACAAATATCTTAATATTTGGAAATGTGACTTTTCCAACAGAAATTTGTATGCACATGTTTTTGTGTAACAAAATGATCTTTCTCAATGACATGGAAAATGTTAGCATTTTTTTGCTTTTATTTTTCATATCTTAAAAATGCTGTCTTACATTTTATAATGATTTGTTTTATTTGTGCAAAAAATACAGAATAAAAGTATGTTTGATAACAAAAAGTGGATTATGTATTCATTATTATCTTAACCTGAAAAAGGCACTAAATGTTATAATTAAGTACATTTCATTAATACAAATGAGAAAAATTCTGCTTGATTTATTTGTGAGACAACTTAAATTAAAAAAGCACATTCCACTAATAATATTAAATTCATCATGTGCCATAGACTAAATAATTTAGGACATTTTACTTAATTTATTCGGGTAGATTTCACTAAAAAACAAACCTTAAAATCTACTCAAATATAATACGTGTAATATTGTTACCATAATTTTTTAAGTAGATAACATGTAATTTTTTTTACAGTGTACATGTAGTGCAGTTACTGCTTGTGTATGCGAATTGACAATTCACCATTAAATGTGTTATTTTGAAAAGTGTTTTTTTATATATATTATATTTTGGCTTAATTCTATTTGTTATTCAGATTTTACCTCAAATATTACCTTTGAATTGGAACAACATAATGAGAAGTAATTGGGATGTTAATGCTACAGTAGAAGTTCATTTCACCACATTTCAAACTGGTTTATTTTGTACTTCAAGTGGTAATTCGGCATTTTTGGGTTTATATGATAAACAAGTTTGAAAGTGATAAATTCCCTGTTTTCCCTTTTTTTCAAAATGGGCACCTTTAGCATAATTTTTCTCCAAAACTGCAAGGTTGTGTGCGGAGAACTTTTTCCTAAGAAATCTCTATATATTTCTGATGTTAAATATAAAAAAAGTAGGTAGTGCCCCACTTGGTGGAACGAAACCCTATTTCTATACCTCTTTTAGGCTACCGACAGCGGCCTAATTTACATTGTCATTTAGCAGACGCTTTTATCCAAAGCGACTTACAGCTGAGGACTAAAGCAAGCGAGTCATCGTGAAGAGGAAAGAACAACGCAAGAAGTGCTCAGAATACAACGTTCAGGCAAAAACCAGACAAGGGAGGATTTAAAGGAGAAGGAAAGTAAAAAAAAAAAAAAAATTATGTTAAGTAGCCTACTCACGGAAGAGATGAGTTTTTCAGTTGTCTTTTGAATGCTGTCAGGGATTCTGCATATCAGATGAGGGACAGAACAACCACTGGCTCTGCTCCCTCCTACCTCAACTCATTACTTCGGACTTACGTGCCATCCAGAAACTTGCGCTCTGCAAGTGAACGCCGTCTTGTGGTGCCATTTCAAAGAGGCACAAAATCTCCTTCTCTGACCTTTTTCTGGTCTGTTTCATGCTGGTGGAATGACCTGCCCAACTCAACCAGAGCTGCTGAGTCCGTGACCGTTTTCAAGAAACGTCTGAAGACGCATCTTTTTCGGCAACACTTGATCCATTAATACTAACACTTTATCTTCTATTCTATATCTATTATCTTTATATATATATATATATTTTTTTTAAAGTATACGTACTGCGTTAGATTAAACTGGGAAGGGTCATAGCACTTGCATATTGTTGTCCTATTGTTAGTTTAACTGCTTCTATTGTTCTCATTTGTAAGTCGCTTTGGTAAATGCTTCTGCTAAATGAATAAATACAACATCATGTAATGTAAATGTAAGTTTTTAATGTTGTTTATATGTCTATGTGGTGTTTTTAATGTGCTTTAAAGACAAACCATGTGCAAATTCATAAATCAACACCATTGCTTGAGTATTTTGTCTTTAAAACTGCAGTGATCTAAAGACAGTCTCAAAAACGCGGTTTGAAATCGCTGGTGTTTCTGGCGTCACAAACTACCTTGTAACCAATCACGTCAATGTTGATTTCAGAGTCCAGGAATGTCCAGAAACATATGACGACAAACTTGTTTTCTAAAGCAAATTAAAACAACATATTCATTAGTTACAAGCTCATGTAAATAAGAAAAACTTTTATCCTACATCAACATGTCGTAAATTTGAAATAAGACACTATAAAAGAACATTTTGCATTAATGAGTGGTTTGGGCTCTTTGGTCCAGCTAAAGGAGCAAATGAAGCAGAGATGAGGAGTTGAGGATGTCTCATTAGAGTCAATAGAGAGCAGAGATGTTCTAGTTAGTCCTATCAGCAGTCTTTAAAATACAGCCGCCAGAATGGCAAAAGCATTTTAGTTATGGTTAAAGATGACCTATTTCAAATTCTTATCATTCCCATTGCTAATACAACTGTAGAAGGCCTGAGAATTGCTGTCACTTGGGCTGCTAGCCATCAGTGATTTTGATAATGAAATACTCTATGCATAAAAAATAATGAGACACTTGTCTTAGTCAGAGCCAGTCTTCCTCTGCATTAAGAGGCTTATGTAACCCAGGAGGACTTGGATAATGAGAGTCAGTACTCATAATGGCATAACATGAATATCAGGATGTCTTAGTATGTGGTTTGTCTCCTTTTGCTTTAATGGCAGCAGCACTGGAGCACAAAACCTGATGCTCGTGTTTGAAAATGACCCGAAGAGCATCACAAGCTTCAACTGAACCTGACTGTACAAAGAGTCAAGATCAATTCATATTTGATGGACCCTTTTCAGATTTCCGGGTTTCTCTGAAGCGGAAGTAAGCATTATTTCTTGTGTTCCTTCCCATTTGCTCAAATAGCAAAAGAAAAACTTTATAAAAGTGGAAAAAATAGAGAGAGAGATTGATGTCGACTGTCGGAAGAGAAGACGTCAATTTGACCATAGCCTATTCAGCCGCATTACCACCCTTACAGTAGCGTTTCTTAGTTTCTTGAAATTTGATGCAAATGTAATATAATATAGGCTAGTGTTATACGTTAAATGTAAATACATCATCTTTTTTATTTTATTTTCTTTTTAAAAGAAAATATAAAAAACTTAAATTTACGATGTTGATGACCGTTAAAACGCGTCATTAGCAGGGTCAGTGACCTGGAAATAGGTGTTTGTTAGTTTTTAATGTTTCAGAGTTCTAAAACGTTCGATTTTGAATTCCAGACTTTTGGTCGCCAAACACTGCTCTGTCAATGTGAACTGAGTCGATCATCAAACAAGTGATCCTTTTACTGCCACCTAGTGGTGTCTGTACTGAAATGCTTTTATAATGTGCCCAAGGTTTGTGATGGACCAACGGGCAAAGATTAATGACGTCAATCCAGAAGGGCTTAGATATAAATAACTAGTGGACGGCAATAAACGTCAAATAATTTATTACCTACTACTAGTCATCCGTCATCCATCCATCCAAAATTACCAGGAGGTCAATACTCTCTCTCCTGGAGCCACATTCTGTACGCTGTTCAGCCTTCTTTTTTCTTCTTCAGGAAAACAGCCTTCCCAGCCAAATATTGCATTTAGTCCATATAAAGAAACATGCCATTTTGCAAACTTTATTAACTCAGAAGAAATGTATGAGTAAGTTAGAAGAATATGTAAATTTTTAGTCTTTATCCTACAATGTCTTAACACGATGATGTTATGAATATGTCCAGGCAATAGATAAAAAATAAAACAAGGCTTTAATAGAAACCATGTGTAGATATGATAATTTAACACAGCATTTTCTAATATAATATACTTGAATGTGAATGTGAATTTTATAAATGCTATTTATAAAATGGAAGAAGCCCACTTCTTTTTATAGGCTATATGGTATTTTCCGGTATTTTCTTAATAAAATAAATAATTGCATAGCCTAATGTAGGCCTATTGTTCTTTATTTTCAAATATCAAATATATTAGATTATATCATACACTCTAGTTTTCTGTTAATATGGGTTTCTAAAATAGTCTCGAGTAAAGCATCTACACATAGCATACATGTAAAGGTGTTTATTCAGACTTTTTTGCTAGCTTCACCATTTTACAAACCTCCATGACCCGCCCTCTCTCTCAAAAGCCCCGCCTTCCAAACACGTGTCAGCCAACCCGATGTCAGCACACCTGACTGTGCGCAATGATTGACAGGCTGATTCTAATTGGCTCAGTTTTACTCTTTTGTGTGTTGAGTACAAGGCCTTGGCTTGTTGCAGAGATAAGTTTTCTTTCTCATGACATATTTCAGTGATATCAGTCCAGTCAGGTAATTTAAGGACATTTATAGTGTGGTGTTTAAAAAACAACAACAACAACAAAAAACCCACCTTTAAGACATACTTTGGCTAGAGTTCTTAAGTCACATTTACTTCCAAATCTGAGCACAAAAGAAGATATTTTGAAGAATGTTGGTGACCAGACAGTTGACGGTAGCCATTGACTTCCATAGTATTTTTTTGGAAAGAAGAAAGAAACTCATACAGGTTTGAAACAGAAGGGGTTAGTAAATGATGACAATTTTCATTTTTGGGTGAACTATCCTTTTAATGCATTTTGATATTTGCATTTCTTATAGATAATGCAGATCATATTGAACCATTAAATTATTTAAATATTGAAAGCAATTAAAAGCCATTCATTTACTTGCAGTTACTAATTTTTAATAGTTCACGTATGGACCTTATTTTGATGCACCTCCTGTTTCACCGTCACGTATTTCTTCTTTGGTCCAGCAGATGGCAGTCTGTGTACAGATTTTGCTCGCTTTCATTTCTTATCAGCATTTTCTTATACAACAGCAGCTCATGTTCCTCACTCTGTCAGTGAGCTTATACTGTAGCTCAACATATAGTTTATCTTAGATACATAAAATAAAATGCTGCAATAACACAGACCGTTTTCAGAATCCATTCTTATCCGGCCTCAATTAATTCCATAAATCTTCCTTGTCATATTATTTGCTCTCTCAAATTCCGGTTTTGGATTTAGCTGTAATCTGATTTTGCCATATTTATTGGGGTTGACTAAACCTATTTTCTAAAAAAAAAAAACCACTAAGTTTATTTGCCTACACTGAAAAAAATTGTTGAATTTACTTAAAATATACTTGCAACATTATATACATCCAACTTGGATCAATTTTATTTAAAAATAACAAGAAAGCTTTTGTTATATGTAGGCTACTATGAGTTCACTCAACATTATTTACTTAAAATATCAAACACAATATAATGTACTAAGTAAATGCAAGTTGTGTTAACTTAAAAAAAAAATTTATTGAGTTGAACCAACATAAAATTAGGATTTCAGATTTTGAGCTATTGCTTCTACCTAATCAATTAATTTAGACTTGACAGTCCAAAATAAAAAAGATTTTATTCCTCTTCTAGGTGTGCTGCACTATTCTTTTATCAATTTTGTTATTTTGGCACAGTCAGCTCCTGAATCAGAAGTCTCAAATTAAGTCAATAAATGTATCATTTATCAAATTTACTGCATTTTTCATGTTTTCATTTACATGAGTCTTTCATGTTGCACCCTTTCCCATAGATGGGGCTTAACAGTGTTAAATAGTTTTCTTTTAAATAATAATTTGAGCAGATATGATATTGCATTTGAAGTAGGGATACATTTACATTTTTCTGATATTTATTAAACAACAGTTACTTAACATGGATAATGGTGTGTGTGTGTGTGTGTGTGTGTGTGTGTGTGTGTGTGTGTGTGTGTGTGTGTGTGTGTGTGTGTGTGTGTGTGTGTGTGTGAGGGGCAGATAAAGCCATCGGGCTGCTCTGGGCTTTTGTCCTGGGGTCATGCACTTGACCTTTTGTCTGAACTGCGGAACAGCTGCTGCACCACGAGCTCTTCTGACACTGTCTACTCCAGATATCAGGACTTGAAATCATTGACGAGAGGGTTTGACATGCTTATAGATCAGAGACTGTCCACCTCATTATAAACGTATGCGATTAAATCGAATGGCATGTGAATGAGCTTAATGTGAAGCAATAGAGGATTTGATTTTATAAGGCTCCGTTTTAAAGATTATCAAATGTTGTTAAATTCACATAAGATTCTGAGATTTTCTTTTTATTTTCTTATTTTCTTTCTTTCGTTGTAGCGAATTCATTTGTTGCTTTCTAACGAATGAATGTTTCGAGGATTCAATAGACACACATCTGAGACGATAGCCAGCCTACATTTGCGATTGTTTAAAAGCATCGGAGTCAAAAGTCGGTGAATCAAAGAGCTAATCCTGTAAAGCTTTTTGATTCCTCAACATAAAAAAAATTAATAAATAACAATGACGAACATTTATATTTCACAGCATAAAGTGGTTTTATTAATTAGGAGAATAGGGTGAATATTAGTTTAAAAATATTCTCTAAATGGTACCATGTTTCTGTTGACGCATGAAGAAATAGGATAATCATGCAAAATATTTTGTGTAGCCTATAGTTATAATAAAATAAGGGTATTAGTTATAATAATTGGCTATAAGGATAATTGTAACTTTATAATAATATAGCTTATTTTGAATTGCAATCATCTGAATTGGTATTTGTAAAACAGAATTGGGTTTAATGTGTTTTAAGAACGGATCTTTTGAAGTTTATAAAATATTGACATTAAATTAATAAAATAAATTAATTTACATTCAAAGTTAGCCTATTTCAACAGTCATTATTCGATATTATTATTATATTATTAAAAGCAGAAGAGCATCACGTCTTAAATACTTTTATAAAGATTGTATATAGCTACAGTTTGAATGTTAAAATGTTAATTGCTGAATCAAAGGCCGGATATCAAATTATAATATGCCTTGAATCGTAATTATCCGCTGCATTTTAATTCAGAAGTGGCTGTGTTATATTTCAGCACGTGGTTCAGAGGTTAAACGGTATGGACATTTAAAATAACATGAAATTTTAAAGGCAAGTAGAGAATTTTCGAACCCAGTTAACAGCCTATAATTTTCCGCATCAGGACTGTCGTTTGTTCATTAAAATTCCTCATTTTCTTAAGCTGTTCTTTTGGGATATAGGCAATTTACGTTGCATAATTCGATCTATATCAACCAACAACACACGTGAACGGACTGTATCCAAATTTATGTGTAGTTTTCTTTTTTTTAACACTGACCTGCAAAGTCCGACAATTTAAATTGCTTAAAAATGTCGCGTGAAATGACATTTATAAAGATATCAAATATCAAAGAAAATAAAGAGCAATATATAGGCCCTATATAACATCGTATTCATATACTTCACATATATGAAAATGATATTAAAATGCCACAGTAATTCATTGACCTTTCTGATCCAGTCCATCAATGCAACGTGGTTTTAGGCCGGCAATTTCCAGTCAAGTTCATGTTCACAGCACGTGCATCTCATGTACATTTATAGAGGTAGAAAAATAAAAGAAAGAAAGCTAAAGAACTTACTGTGATTAAAATGTAGAGACACCTTTAAAGGTTATTATAAATCATTTTTTCAGGTTATGGCCTAATGTTATAGCTGTAGCAAGACATAAGGCCTATTCTAATAAGTGCAAATAAATGATGACAGAAAATAGTATAATATGAAAGGACATTAAAAGGAACAATCAGAGTAGAAAATAGCCTTGAACATGAAGGAACAGAGAAATATATTCATAGAATAGAAATATATTTACAATATGGACTTACCTAAAAAAAAAATAAAAAAAAGCCAAGAAGAGAAGAGGGCTTGCGGTTGTCCCGTCTGATGATTTTTGAGAGATTTGAGGAGCAGACGCTGTGAGACAGGGTGTCGGGCTGCTGTTTGAGGTTAAGGTCATGAGGTCAGCAGACAGACAGCAGTCAGGGCTTTAAACTGCAGCACATTGCATGTCATATGGAGGGCAGAAATTGGGTGGGTTAAATAAGAATTTACAATTCCATGAATAGCATCAAGATTCTTCAATCTCCACAATTTGACATTTGTTGTGAAGAGAGTAAATGTGATTTTTTTTTCTTTTCTTTTTCCATTACAGCAAGATTAAGATGAATTTTCTGTATAAATGTGCCGCTCGGCAGAATTTCTTTCTTCCCTTTTTTCTTTCTGAATTAAGTTAATTTAGAGAGTTTAAAGTGTTTATTTTGCCCGTATTTTTCACTGATTCTCTTCAATAACTACCCTGTAAAAATAATTGTATGATTTGTTATCACTGCATTTTTTCTTGTCAAATCAACTTAGACAATTTATGTGGTTCCGATAACATAATTTTTTATCTCCTTAATTTCAATGAACTAAAAATTCTGAGTTAAGGCAACCAGGTTAATTATTTTTAAGTTACAATATTTTTTTACAGTGTGGTAAATGATCAAATGTTGTCATTGCCATGACCTTCCAAGAAGGTTCAGATGCTTTCTGAATCTTATAGAAAATAAATATTTCATGCATTTAATAATTGCACTTTTATATCAAAACCTGCCAAAAATCATAACAGCAGCATTAAATGACAAAGAATATTAGTTACATGCATAATAGATGTTATTATCGGTGAATGTATTTGTGGTATATTTATAGATATTTAAAGGCCTTATTCTGGATATAATAAACTGTGAATAAACCAGAGAGTTCATATTAGTTTAGACTGGACTACAGTATTTCAGGACGGTAGATTATCAATGAATCATTTAAACAATCATGTGTGCAATTTAAGATTTGAGTTTGTCCGTCCATCTTTTTAGATTTTAAAGCCTCTGTGTTGAACCCCAGTGGTTCTCTCCAAAAACTCAAATAGAGGAGCGTAGTTGCCATATCAACCGGCCACCTGACGTGTTACTGTGGCAACAGCAGTATTAGACAGAAACCGCTTATTAGATGTCCCATCTAAGGGTGAGAGGGAGGGGCGAAGGTGGAGGGGGTAGAGGGACATCTAGATTAAAAAAGAATGAAACGAGGAATAATACCGGCTAACGCTATACTAGTCAAAAGAGGAAGGACTGATAAAAGCTAGTGTAAAATTGTGGCGGATCTTAAATCCTTATAAACCCGTTGACTGCAGTGCTGCTCTTAAGCAGACAGTGAGGATGAAGAGGGGTGACGTTTGTGTCCATAGAAAAAGCCAATAGTGGAGTGATGCTCTATAGCTCAATCAAGCTCTGGAAGATCACTAATCATTTTTCACAGCTCTTTTTTTTTCTACGGATATTTCTTTGAAAGATATTTCTACAGTGTTTCGTCGGCAGAACAATCCAAAAACACATTAAGTAACTGTATACAACCCTCTGAAGGGATGTATCTATCCCTCACAGCCTCCCATTGAAAATCAATGATGGCGCTACTGTAAATAAGGTCTATTGTCTGTGTCACACCCACAAATAATTATAATTATTTTTGAGAACTGTGATAATTATAATATTGCTGAACAGTCAAATACTTGATAACAGGGTTACTGGTTAGTGTTTCTGTTGAGAGCTCCAGTGTTTGGAGTCTCATCTTCTCTCATTGTATGCATAAACTTTAAAATGAAAGAATTTTGTAAGAATTTTTGTACCAAGTTGTGCTTCACAGCCATATCCTTTTTAATATCCTCATATTGCATAAAACCCAATTAGTCTTTAGAAAGTATAAAACAAAAAATCCATTATTTAATAAATTAATATCTGTGATCAATTACTACTTTTATTAGAAGAATTAGGCTAAATTAGATAAGAAAATCAAATGTAACAAGAAAATGGCACATAAATATCCTTATTAAACACGTAAAGGCAAGTTGCGAGTTTAGAAAGTAACAAAGTTATTTCATTATTCAATAAACAAGCATCTGTGATTTGTTAATACTTTATTAGAAGAATTTTCTAATAACAAAAAGGCTAAATATGAATTAGACAAGGATATCAAGTGGAAATGGAATAATGCACATAAATAATGCTGTTAAAAAGGCAAGTAAGGAATGTGTGTGTGTGTGTGTGTGTGTGTGTGTGTGTGTGTGTGTGTGTGTGTGTGTGTGTGTGTGTGTGTGTGTGTGTGTGTGTGTGTGTGTGTGTGTTTAGCATGTTGGGGTAATTAACCCACATTAGATTAATCTACGAGGGTGGCATTTGTATCACAATGAAAACAGTGACCCCCAGCACTGCCGTAGGGCTCACAGACATATAGACGTCTGGCACCGGGCCAGAGACACACGCGTGCATAAACAAACACATATGCATACGCGCACATTCACACAGGCAAGATCCAAGGGATTTATGCATTCAGATCCATCCATCACACCTCAAAATGTACAGTTTTATTCTTCTTTTTCCCTCCTACAAATGGGAAAATGTAGTGTGAAATGTCAACTGTGAAATGTCCCCTTAACTGTGACCCCTTTTTTTGAGAATGGACATTCAAATGCACTATTCAAACTTAAATGGTTGTAATTCAAGAAAGCTTTGGAATATAGACCTAAGTTTGGTCTTGTTTTAAAGAAAACACTCAGCAGATTATTGCACTTCAAAAATTGAAAGTATGAAAAGGTTATGGAAGTTTAAATTTACAGTAAATCAAATATACTGTACTTAATATTTTTTTCTTTTATATGAAAAATATATTTTACAAAATATTTTTTTACTATAAAATTACTATAAAATCAAAGCTATATATCTAACCAAGTTGTGTTCCAAATTTGAAGTTGATATCACAAAAATTGAAGTTCCCATGAGATTTTGTTTAGGCGTAATACCAAAAATAGCCACCGGGTGACATACATTCCATTGAATTTAATTGTATGCATTCTGCCGTAACAAATTAATACATTTCTGTCCAAATATCACTTCTGTCACAAAATATGGAACCTTGTGACTCAGACCTTTCTGACAATATGTGTTTTGTCAAGATTAGAAAAGGTTTTGATCATAAATTATGAAACATGATTACGCCCAAAAGGGGAGGAGCCCGATAAAATAATTTAGAGTACCGTTTCTATGGTAACGCAACGTCCAATTTCAAAACAGTTTTCACTGGTTGAATTCTGAGTTCGTAAGCTTTTAAATGATACCTAATTTATGATAACTACTAAAATATGTGATGTTATAAAAAAGGCGATAAAAAATATAGTATTAGGCTATATTTTAGAGGATAATATATATTATACTTTTTAGAGGATAACATTATTTTATATTTTTTTATTGTCAAATACTTGATTATATGTTTTATTATGAACTTTTAGCAGTCGTCTTTTTGTGACAAAGGTCAGAACTCCTGTTATGATGTAGATTTTTTTAGGTGCACTCTTGTCATAAATTCATCTATTACTGTTCCTACATAATTTGTAACAAAAAACAGTGCTAAAATATCTATTTAGGAGTCTTAGACCTTTCCAACGATATATAGTTTGTCATGATTAGATTAGGATTTAATTGTAATATAGTGAAGTAAACATAAGCATCCCGCTAGCGGGACGGTGACAGTTAAGCATAGTTTTTGTGCTTGATTACTTACTGGTTCAGTAATACAGAATCTAGCAAATCTGGACTAAACATTCCCACTTGGATTATCCTAATAATTTCCTTCCAAAAGATTCAAATTCACAGAAGGATTTACCAGCTACTGAAACTTTACCCCCGATCAATAGCGACTGGATTTAGGGCTCTTGTGTTCTGTTATCCTCACAACCTCTGAAGATCCTGAACACAGGTATCACATTGGGAACATAAATGGGATTTCCCAGCAGACCATGTATTATTCCAATTCCTTTTTTTCCTCTTGCAGCTGAGAAATAGTGTTTATGCAAAGTGGCTCACACCGTGGCCCACATTCGTGAAAAATGACTCCCAGAAATGATAGCTGCTTCTGGGGTGTTGTATTGTTTTACACATAAATATATATCTAGGATGAGTCATGAAATTTACAAATTTTCTTCAACAAGAACGGGCCTTGATGCAGCCTCCCACATTTATGTAAACCACCTTTGGCTTAACCATATAAATTTACACATTTTACAGACTAGTCCGTATGAATAATTTAGCAGAATTTTTGATTTACCTGTTCCATATAAAAGATTTAAACAAATCCTTCACTTAAAATATGGTTATACAATAGAGCTCAACATGTTCTGATCTCTAAGCTAGAACAGCCATATAACAAAAATGTATATATTTTAATGCTGATTCTGCTTTTAGATGCAAAGAATTCTTGTAGGTATATTTGACTTAATCTGCCAAATGTAGACACTCAGATGAGTGAAACCTTCATAAACACTCTTCAAAACAATCATTTAATCACATTGACAGGTAAATAATACTGTTGTGATTAATACTGAAATCACATGGATTAATCATGTGAAGTATTCTACTCATATCATTTAATAATTTATGTAACATGATTTGTCATTTATTCTTAGACTTCATACATGTCTGTAAAAAATATTGTCTATAAGGCTAAAAAATCGTATTACTTTTGATCTTTGCATATTTCATTTAGACAACCAAAAGCCTCTCATTTGGTTAATGTATTTTTATACATTTATTGTATAGGCTTTATTTTTAAATCGATTAGATTTTACTTTGCTGGCTTTGAGATTAACATTAAATGCATTGTTCAGTGAGAGGAAATAAATGTTCTTTTCTTTTATAAGCGGTTGAAGAATCAAAGCAGCCATAAGGGGGCGCTGCAGAAGCACTCGCCTCTGTCGTCACCTCATACTGGCTATGGTGATCGAACACTTTTGTATATTTGTCAGAGTCCTAGACACATTTAAGTTAATTTGTAATTGTTGTGACTACATTAAAAAAAAAAACGTGGAAAATATTTTAATAATCACTCTGAGGAGCGGCAAGCGTGTGACAAAAAATAGATGCTGTTTCTTCTTTTTTACCCCTAGGCTACTTTAGGCTTGTCTTAAGAACGCATCCTCTTTTTTTTTTTGCTTGCGTACGAAATACATTTACTTATTTAAATATGATGCAGTCTGTTTGTTTTACAAGATGTATTTAACGCTAAGCTTGCACAGTGTTGTAATTGAGAAAAACGAGTATTGTAAACCATAAAAAAATCAGCACAAACCCAAAATCACTTTTCCTGCAGATGGGTGTTGAATCAGAACTTGTATTCAGCTGTAGGTCCATCTGTGGCTGATGAATTCTGCTCTTTTGTTCATAAAGGCTTTTCAAGGAAACGTCATTATATGGGCTTGAAAATGACCGTGATTCTGTGGCAATAAATGATAAAAAAAAAAAACCTCTCCTATTTTATAGGTTAATGCATGGAGAAAAAAAAATTGCACCAATATTTTGTGATGCACACACATGTATTATATTTCCACATGAAAATAAGCTAATATTCACGCATCAAATTTCCACCATAACAAACTTAGAATGTGACTGTGTGTGTGTGTGTGTGTGTGTGTGTGTGTGTGTGTGACCGGTGGTCAATGAAAAGTAGCCTATTAGCCTACATTTTGGCTCATTATAAACAAAAATAATATATTAAAAATATTATTCATTAGCATTATACGATTTCTATTTATTTATTTATAAATGGCTATTTGAAGGCAGTTAAACAAGTGTTCTCTTGGATTCTCCAGGTTGAAAATGTGCAAATTTATATTCAACTTAGAAAATACCACAAAATACATTTCGTGCATTTTAAGTAGCAAATAAGTTATCTTTATGTAATGCAGGGTCGGTTTTTATGACAAAACGGAAACCTTGACCATAACAGCAACAGCCATTCAAGCACGCGCGTGCATGGACACACACACACACACACACACACACACATACACACACACACACACACACATTCACAAAGAACACAAAAGAATTATCATGACAAAAGACACAAGTAGAGTGAAAAACACTTCAACACTCGCTCCTTTCATGTAGAAGTTTTAATGAAAACAATTTTCTTCCTGCTCGTGCACAAATGAAACGTATGCCATGTGCTAGGCTACTGGTAAAATATTGATGCGATTATTATTGAGATGCTGTTGTTGCCTATATGCAATGCTCCTTTTACTCGACATTAAAGATGTTTTTCATGCTATATGTAGGCTACCCTATTTGAATGTGTACCCTACTCTGAATTGTACAACTCTAGACATTTTATTTCCTTTGTAAAATTTTATTGTATTAATTATTATTATTAATAATAATAGTTTTTTATCTATTATTATTTATAATATGTATTTTTATTTATAGGCTACAAAATCTCCAATATACACTATTTAAAATGGGTTCAGATGAGTTTTTATTTAACGTAACGCTTTAATAGAGACACTGGGATACATTGTGTAGTATACAGTGTACAATTGTAATTATAATGCACACAAATGAAAAGCATTTATAGAATTTAAACGCATAAATATGTTTTTTTTTTCTATAAATGTAGGCATATTTATCTTTATGTCCATCCTCGAACAACGACTGCTAAAATGAACCGCTGTTTTGATGCTCAAGTTTACAATTTGCGTTAATTATCTTGAAAATCGTATCCAGTTGCATGTCTACCCAATTATCATCCACTAAATCTATGCATGAATGCACTTTTTACAGTAGTGCTACAAACTTTCCACTAGCCCTCTTGAATGTCAGATCTTGATTTTTAGGATTTTTAGGATTTGCAGGGCATGCAGGATTATGATTATAACAAAACAATGCGGTTCCTTCTCAATTGGTGCATAGCTACTCATCATGTGAGTATTAAATATTGCTATAAATGTTTATTTTTTTTCCTCATCCACCTGCTTCTCATCTCATGGCACCTTTGTTGTTTTATCCACCTTTATTGTTTTTTTTTGTTTATGTGCAGATGTAAAATTGTCCTATAGTCTAATTCCATCACTCCCCCCCCCCTCCTCCCTACACCTCCCTACACCTCCCTCCTCTCTTTCTCTCTCCCATCCTGGAATCTTATTGATCCAGGAGGAGCTAATTATCTCTTCCCCTCGTGACTGTGTAATCAGCACATGCGCAGTGTGTTAATTCCAGCCATTTTTTGCACGAAAGTAATTAGCAGGAATAAAGACCGGACTGATTTTTTTTCACTCTCTCCTCCTTCCTCGAACCGAAGCCAGGGCGCGTCTGTCGTCTGCAGTACAACCAAAAACAAACCCTTTTAAATGCTTTAAGGAACAGTCAAATACCTCGTTTAACTTCAGCAGCATGATGTGTGAACGCATGCATCTGCGCGAATGGGATCTATAAACGTGTTTACCGGAATACAAAGCGACGCGTCCAAATGTAAGTTTGTATAAGATGACTGTTCTTCACCGTTAGCCTATAGTTGATTGTTCTTTGCTCAAATTTACAAAAGTATAAAGCGTAACAATAATGAACTACACAGGCTAATGCATGATTCTTTTGCATCCCTGCTTGTTTTGTTATTGATCTTTACTAGTAGCTGTTATTACATATATATGACATAGTTGCGAATGTAAAGCGCCTCCTATTCACTTTCTTTGGTGTTAGTGTCTTTCTCGAGTTCAGTTTGAAGTTATAAAGCTCTTCTGGTGTTTTCCTACCTGTTTTCTTCAAGAGTTGTCGCCCTCTTGTTAGTTGCAACAACAACAAAAAAAGACCGAAAAGCGTAAAGAAACGTCCTTTCTGTGTATGCTTTTGCTTGGACGAGTGCTGTTGTTGCTGTTGTGTAAGTCAACACTGACACACCAGGCTCATTTTCAGAGAGTGTATCAGTATTGACACGCGCTACGGGTCCAGATCCGTCCGTGTAACGATTAGAAATGAAGGATCCGTATGAAGCCTCGAGCGTCCTTCGCGTCGCGACTCAATTGCGCGCATGTAATAGCCTTATTTTAAAATATATATATTATAAATATATATATTTTAAAGATACGAGGTCGCAAGGGTTTTGTTTTTACGTCTTAAATGAAGCGTAGATGGTATAAGAGGGAGAATTAGCCCTGATGTCCTGTGCATGCTTGGTCAATCCTGTTTGGATTTATTCCTTCAACTGTGTGTGTGTGTGTGTGTGTATTGGTGGGTTGTGTTGTTCCCAGAAGAGATAAAACCTAAAAGATATTCATAAAATAAGAGAATATATTTTATTAAATTGTACAATGCACAAATGAATTTATATATATTTTTAAATTTCATAGGATATGCTGTATGTGTTTACTAAGCTATACTTTATGATATCAAAAGTTATCAATGATAAAATATTCATAAATAAGGTTTATGTTTTTATTAACCAGTGTGTTGTAATTTTAATTCATACATTTATAAAAGCAATACAAATCTATAGTATGTCCTCATTTAAAAAGCTAGATAAATGTGTTGTGTGTGTGTGTGTGTGTTTGTGTGTGTCTGTCTGTGTCTGTGTGTGTGTGTGTGTGTGTGTGTGTGTGTGTGTGTGTGTGTGTGTGTGTGTGTGTGGATGCGCTTGTGTGTGACCGACTGACAGTGTGTTTGGGTATTGTTTTTTTCTGTCCTTTTGTGAATCTGTCACATTGTGACAAATAGTAAAAAAATGTATACATTATACAATAGTTTTTGACTTAGTTCATATCATAATAGTTAGTCATAATAGTTCAATTGTTTGTTTTTGAGCAGCTGGGCTCATAAAAAAACAAGGATGGATTTTAGGCTTGATTTAGATTTTTTTTATGCTTCAAATAGTTAATTTAGCTCTCTAAATGTCAGAATATTCAACTTTAGAAATACAATAATCTTTACATGTCTAGGTAAAAATACAGTGTTTGGCCTAAAATAGAGTGCTTACACTGGAATAACCAGCTCTACCGCGTGATAAACACTGTGTGTTTTATCAGGTACAAATCAAATGAAGCGAGCACCGACTCTTTCTTTTGAGAATGCACACACACACACACACACACACACACACACACACACACACACACACACACACACACACACACACACACACACACACACACACACACACACACACAGGAGATGGTGTTGGGCGAAAGAGGATTGGCTCACAGGTCAGAGTTCACAGAGTTAGGGAACAGGGTGAAAGGAAGAAGATGGGATGAAAGGGCACAGCTAGGGAAGAGAAAAGTGGACTCTGCAGGGTAGCGGTGTAAAAACAGATAGTGCTGAGCCAATGAGAGTGATTGAAGGAAATTGTTCCCGATAGGGTTTCATTGAACCCTTTTTTTACTGCATTAGCAAAATTTAGTGGATCTACTGTAAAAAATCTGAATATACATAAAAAAAATTTTTTCTTATTCGTATATAATTTGTATTTAATAAAAATACAGCAGTCCCATTATATGCTGTGTATGTATCTTTTTGTTTATTCATTGTGTTCGTAAAGTCTTCACCCCTTGCAGGACTAAAGATTGTGTAGTTGATGCTTGGTTTGTAAATAAGGTGTTGCAACATCTGAATACTGAATTGTGTGCGTTCGTTTGAGTCTGTGTGCACACTGCCTTCAGGGTTTGACTTTTTCTGTTTATCATAATAATAGCTGGGGTTGTGGAGAAGTGAGGCACATCGGCAGATCAGTCACTAAGGCCTCTCAAACACATACACACACACTCACGCACACACTCACACACACACACACACACACACACACACACACACACACACACGCGCGCACGCACACACACACACACACACACACGCGCGCACGCACACACACACACACGCACACACACACACACACACACACACACACACACACACACACACACACACACACACACACACTGAGCCAGAGAACAATGCATGGGGGCCCAGCCTGTCAGTTCAAATTCTGCTCTCCATCCACGCCTTAAACAGACCTTGTGTGTGTGTAATATGTGTGTGTGTGTGTGTGCGTGTGCACAGGAGAAACGAGGGTGATCAGTGATTCTGCCTCACCGCCGTGTTACTGTCAACTCTCACCAGAATTCACTGCAAATATTGAACTATATTACACTGTCTGCCTTAGTCCAAGCAGAAAGCGGTGTGTGCTGTTTGCCATGGCTGTTGAATATATAGAATGAAGGTATAGTTTATAAAAGGTCCATAAACCACAGTAATGCAAAGGTCAGAGGGTTTGTTTAACACATTTTCTTGGAAATGGACTAGAAATGGAGACAGACAGAGTCTGTAGTGAGAGACAGAGATTTTGCAGTGTCAGATAATGCTGAAATGTATTTCCATACACTATGTTTAGCATTTTTCTTAGATTAATGAAAAAAGGATGGTATTTGTTGAAAGAAAGAGAGAAAACAGCTCTGTATGACAATTTAGTGTCTTTACAGATTTAAATCTTTACATATTTACTCTTAAGTTAAATATTATTGTTATGTCATGTTTTTAGTTTGTATCTCCAATAGTAATATAAGTATTTGTGTAGTACACACTCTCTCTCTCTCTCTCTCTCTCTCTCTCTCTCTCTCTCTCTCTATATATATATATATATATATATATATATATATATATATATATAGAGTGTGTGTGTGTGCGTGGATTTCTTTTCTAGCCAGTTGTCACATTATTATTGTTTTAGCAAAAAGGAATTTCTGCACACTTTTCACAATTCAGTCAATTCCTGGTGGATGATAATGCCACTTGTATTATTATTTGTCATCAACCCATTTTCAATTATCCTCCAACAGAATGTAATCTCTTGTCATTTTGTTAGAGGTTGCATAAATCATTTGTTAACACCAATGATTAAAAACAAGATAGCAGTAACATTTTTTTTCTTCTAGCTAGTCAATTCCATTTTTGTTGTGCATGTTGTTCAGCTCTGCAGGATTATGCGTTTTGAATTGTGATCTAGCTGTTAAAAGGAGCTATTCTTGCACAAATGTTTTCTTTTTCCTTTCTCATTTCACAGTGCATATACTCCGGTAATGAATGCAGGATATTTACATGAATAATCCTTACAGACAAAAGCTTTAGTACACAGTGCCACTTTCCATTTGATATGCGTGTAACAAGTGCCGCAATTTGACTGAGGAAGAGCAGCACACACAAGCGATTCCCATGCATAGTCAGAGGCATAAGATCAAGTCAAATGAATAAGAACTCTTTCAGTGTAGCATTGATTTCATAATCCCGCTGGATCTTGCTGCAGTTTAGATCGATACGTTTACATCACGCTCAGACTTTCACACTAGAAACTAAAGCGTGTGTGACTTACTGTAAGTATACTGACAGAATGCATCACTGTGCATGTGTAAAACATTGTTCTACATCTCTGCCTATTGGAAACTTATGTAAGCAAATGACCCCCCCCCCCCCCAGAACTATAATATAAGGCTCATTTTTAAGGAGGCAGCTGTTACAACACTGTCATGGCCCTGCCATAACATCAGCATTACCTTTTGAACTTTGACCCTGCATTTTTGTCTGTCACTTCCTTTTTGCATGTCATACAGGAAGTGCATCAGCATTTTATTTCCTGCTAACGTATTTTGTTCTATGCTGGCTGACTAATCTAGAAACAATTTTAAGGCCTCAGTTTTCTAAATTACAAGTCATACATTTTCCCCACCGCTCTCTTTCGTCCACTCTTTCTTTTTTTCTCTCTCTATCGTTCTCTCTCTTTCTTTTGAAGTTTTGCTCCTGAATGGGCTAGTGTCTCTAATGGAAATGGGGCATTAAATCAAAGATCAAAGACAAGCGCACAGCAGAGAGGACAGCTGTCTAAATACAGTGGGAGAAAATGTGTCTGTGTTTGTGTGACTGCGAGAGAGAAGGGTGTGGGGTTAGCTGGTTTAAGTTTGGTTTGATACTTTCAATTTTTAGTTTAACCATTGTAACAGTTTTCGTTTTTGTGTGCTCGTGCATTCATGCATGTTGCAAGTGCTTAAAAGGATAAAAACGCTGGCACAAAGTAAGATTGTGCAGACACTTGATCGTTTTAAGTGTTCTATGATGTCTCAGGTACTCTGTAGTATAGCCATGTGCTGTGTCATGTTGTAGACATGTAAAACACGTAAGGATTAGGTGTGTTGTACAGTCATATCTGTGCAATAGAATGTTTACTAAGATACTGAGGCAATATTAGATTAGCATTAAAACAGGAAGCCAAGCCCCTGAATCAGCAATCTGTGTTTTGAATGTGAAATCACTCTCTCTAACAAAACGGGGCTTCCCACACACAGTATCTTTTTTTTTCTTTCTTTTTTTTTGTCAGGTTAATCACTTCCTTTCAGTGGATAGAAAATGTTGCTAGTCAGTCTCAGGAGGTCAAACTAAATATTAAATTTATTAAACCTTTCTCGCAATTTTCTATCAGTTAACATGAAGTAAACATTTTAGTAGACAAAATTAACAGAATAATGCACAAGAATGAGATGTTACAGCTTTCATTGGGAGCTAGATTAGTTCAGTGGTTATTAAGAAACATATTTCTTATATTTGTCTTTTTTTGTATAAACTAGAGAGGATGGAGTGGTAGTATTTCCTTGCCATACTGTAATGTTGTTGTAGAAATTCCCCCCAAAAAATTTTACCTCTTGAATGCCATAAATGTTCTTTTTTTTCCTTTTCTTTTTTTGCAAAGTGGGAGATTTATGTGGTAACAGGAATTGCCCACAACATGTGGATTAATTTTATGTTAGATAATAATTTAGTCACTAGAAACAAAAGTTTCCTGATCTCAGTGCAGTGAAAAAGGTTCCCTGTAAATGTTCTTGTATTTGCTGTTGTTGTTTAAGGGTTATTGCTGGTACTGTTAGAGTCAGGGTTAATATTAGTTTTAGTGCTGTTTTGTCTAATTCTCAGCTGACATCTTGGTCTTAATCCACACACACACTTACAGAGAGTAATTGGTTTAAGATGTGTCTTGATTCCAGCTGTGTGCCCCCTATCAGGTATCCCAGAGAGATGGGTAATTAACCTAGCAGCTAATGAGATGCATAACTAATTACCCCCCCCCCCCACACACACACACACACATCCACACACAGAGCAAAAAAAGACTGGATATTCATTGATCGGTATAGAAAGTTTAGCTAGTAAGTGTCAGCATGGCAGTTTGTTAATGAATATGTATCTCTAGCGCTCTATAAGCATTTGTTTATTTCAATGAGTGGACTCCTATGTATAAGAGCTGTTCATTAAGTTGGCTTGTGAGAGCCAACTTACTGAAATCCTATTTATTATTTTTTAAACATTTGGCCTTTTAAGTAAATTTTTTTAGGTCCAGTTTGAGCTTAAATCATGGAACGCATCCTTTAGCCTCGTGTGCTAGCATCCTGCTCTTGCTTCCAGTAAGATGCTTAGCATTCACGCTATTGATTTTCCCATTAGCACTTTAGCCCCCTCCAGTAGAGAGGATCAGAGAGAGCTCAATATAACAGCTTGAATCTCAGTTCAAGAATCTGCACTCTTAAACCTAGAAACAGAGCAATTAGCCCCTAACTACAATCCACAAACTCAGTACTGTCCTCAGACACCTTCTTTGCAAATGATTGATGTTTTTACACTATTTAGGTGACTTAACTGTAGATAAATCCAGTAATAACTATAAGCACATTTTAATTATTTAAATATAGCCCACGGTGTAACCACAAGGCAGGCTTAAGTAGCTACATCATATGTTTGTATTTGTAAAATGTGTAAGTTTGTGCTGCTGGTACAATTAAAATGCCTATCCAAATGTGAACCTGTTTCTACTTAGCATTAATGCAAATTGCAATTATTATAGACGCCTAATATAAGTTGAACCCTGTTGTGATAGGCTGCTTTAATATAATTCAATTTAATTCACTTCAGCTGCTTTACTGATCAAGGCCTGTGGGGGCCGTGTCTCTGGAGAAACCTGGGACTAGAGTCAATAGGGAACTTATTCCAGAGGCACTGTCACGGGGCAATCCCCCGTAGACACAGCCCTATGTTCTGCTCAGTTGCCTAAAGGGAAATACAATTCAGATGGAGGGGGATGGGGGAGTCAGAGACAGACAGAGACATTTAATTGAGCAGATCTTGGTGATTCCAGGAATTGTCTCTCATGTAATATTCAGCTCTCTGTAATACAGCTAGGCAAAGAGCTATTGATCACAGTCTAGACCTTTCTCTGCTTTCCTTCATTGCTCCAGAGTTGCTTCTCTCTGAATAGTGACACTAAAGTTTATGCTGCTCAAATTTAAAATAATTCATATGTCGCTGTAATTATGTATGGTGCAAAGTGATTTAGAAAATCGTAATGTAGGTATAAAGTTTGGGTAATTAAACTTTTCTCTCCCTTTCATTCTTTTTCTAGGCCATGGTGGGATGAACGTGCTCAGTAGCTCAGAGGATGGAGTGTTGTGACTCTGTCTCCAACAATGGAGCCTCTGGCCCCCACACACAACAGCCTCCTGGGCTCTGCAGACCACTGGCCCCCAATCCACTCCTACTGGCCAGAGATCAAGCCATTCATCGGAGCACAGCAACTCTGTCTAACCAGGATGGACTAGTGGGGCAGGCTGAGAGGGAGGGACTTGCTGGGAGATATGAAGAAAGATTTAGGGAAAAACAGGTTAATGAATGTTCAACTAGAGAGATGTTAAAAAAGGGAAAGAAGGCAGATGAAGAGGAAGAAGGTGAGGATGTGGAGAGTCCTATCGGAGAGATCTTGTACCAGCCTGAGGGGTCTGCCTATGTGACGGAGAGTAAACTCACGAGTGGTGTGCCCTCCTCCTCCTCATTAGGTTCCCCTTCCTCCATCATTAGAACCTGTTACATTTCCTTGTCTCAAAGCCCCGCTCCACAGATTTTTCGTGTCTTCCAAATGCATAACCTTGACGAGAGTGATAGTCTAGCTCTGGTGACCCGCCAATCCAAAGATAATGCTCCTGACGTGGCAGGATCATCAGAGACAGGGGTGACATGGTCTGGTCAAACCAAACCCATCCTGATGTGCTTTCTGTGTCGGCTGTCTTTTGGCCGTTCACACTTGTTTAGGGCTCATGCTTCTCAGCAACACAACATCACCTTCAGTGATGAAGAACAACATCTGCTCTCGTTTAAACACACCTCTGCCATTTTACAGCCTGCCGGCCCAGGCAACCGCCCATTTCTCTGTTTCCTAGAACCAAAAAGGAATTGTGAGTCTGTGGTACCACTTAACCTGGCATCTCCAACCTCTGGGAAAAGCACAGAGGACACGGCAAGACGGAAAGAGAACGAAGAGGCTCTGATCTCTAAGCCAGGACTCCCTCTCCTGCCCTCTCCACCCAGAACCTCCCCTGCTACCTCAATACCAAGCCCTGCCAAAGACCCTTCAACCCTGGGAAGAGAGGGCACACAAAGAGGCAAGGAGGACAAGATGAGGAAGGATGAAGCAAGTAGTAAGGGAGGAGAAAGGAGATTGTATTTAGAGGTAGGCAGCACTGCAGATGACAGTGCTCACGGTATTAGCAGCAGTAGCGGACAAGAGCACATTACTGAAGCTGCTCTGTCAAACCAAAGCATTTCAAAACCTCCAAACTCTGTAACAATAGCAACCAGCTTTATGAACAACACCAAAACCCTTACAGACTCTGAGTCAGAGTATGGAACAAGCTTTAACTGCCACGACCCTGCACCTGCTTCCCTTGTTGTGGTAAACCGGTCCACTGTCACTTCTACAGAACAACTTGCCAACCAAGAGAGTGCCACAGCAACTGAACCAAATGACCAGTTAGAGAATGGTAGCGCCATAGCAATGGAACCAACCACTAGGTTGTCTGAAGATGACAGACATGCTGTCACTCATTCTGACCTGCCCAATAATCATAGCCATTCCACGTCCCCTAGACTGAGTCCTACCTTAACCCAGACTAGTCAGCCTATTCTTGAAGAAGGGCACTTGGACACTGCCTCTAGAAAAAGGCTGGTGGTGGCCATTGACGGAGGCTTTGTTGCCGTTGGGGACGATGTCCAAGGATCATCTTTCAGTTATGCCGTTCAGGCCTCTATGGTACACTCCAGAAACTCCTGCAAGACATTGAAGTGTCCAAAATGCAACTGGCATTACAAGTACCAGCAAACTCTTGAAGCCCATATGAAGGAGAAGCACCCAGAGTCGGATTCTGAAGAGTGTCCATACTGCAGCAGTGGTCAGAGCCACCCACGCCTAGCAAGAGGTGAGACTTATTCTTGCGGATACAAGCCGTTCCGCTGCCAGGTCTGCCAATATTCCACCACCACCAAGGGCAACTTGAGCATCCACATGCAATCGGACAAACACCTCAACAACATGCAGAGCCTGCAGACGCAGTCACATGCACACAGCCCAGCAGCCCAGCCTAATCCTTCAACCCATTCACATCCTACTCTCACTCACCCCACCCAAGCCAACTCCCCCTCTCCATCTAAGCTTCGGGGACGTGCATCGTGGCGTTGTGAAGTCTGTGACTACGAAACCAACGTGGCACGGAACCTCCGAATCCACATGACCAGTGAAAAGCACACGCACAACGTGCTTCTACTGCAGCAGAACTTGGCACACATGCAACGTCAACGTAAGCACAATGCCACCGAGCTTTACCGCCACTGCCAACCTCAGACCAAACTGTCCGATGCCATCGCTTCTCTGTCCTGCAATGAAACCTCTTCACCGAAACTCTTTGAATGCATTCTATGTGGCTGCTTTTCCTGTGACACTTTAGAAGAGCTTAGTCAACACCTGACCATGCAGCGGTCATTACCCAATTCCTATTGGAGAAGCACAACTGGAGACACCCATCACTGTCGGCTTTGCCATTATGCCACGCCGTTGCGAGCAAACTTCCAACTGCACTGCCAGACAGACAAACACGTACAGCGCTACCAGTTAGCTGCACACCTACGAGAGGCCAGTAGTCAACATGTAAGCATCGAAGAGGAGGAAGAAGAGTGGCGCCTCAGGTGTGTCGCTGCTGGAAGCCAAGTGCAGCTCAGGTGCAATGCATGTGACTACGAGGCCAGCAGCTTGGAGAAACTGAAGCTACACACCATGAACTCCAGACACGAGACCAGTCTGAGACTATACAAGGTAAATCTCACAATTCAAAACCAGAAACGATATGTGCAAAAAGTCTGAGGCCTGGGACTCCTGTCAGTAAAATCCACAAAAGCCCAAGATGCCCTCAGTGAAGCCATTATTCCCCAAAACCTGTAAGGCCTCTATGGTAATTGAGATAGATTGTATGTTATTTCTTCCCTCCCCTTAATGTGGTCCATTAACTCAGCACATCTCTAATCAGTTTAGAGTTCTGAAAAACAAGTGGACTGGTGTTTCTCACTGTGGTTGTGTGCATGTGTTTTTGTGTCTGTGTTCATCTAATGTTTCACTGGATTCATTTGCTTTGAATCTGTCTGCTCAGCTTTCACCAGACCGCAGACAGAGGGAGAGATTTAGCGTTTATTTGAGCAAAGCATGTTAAGTAACATCTACATAGGTGTTTTTACAGGGTTGTATTGATCCTGCATGGATCTATATTGTGCTGTCCACATTAGAGGAAGCCACATATTGATCATTTATGACTATATGGTCAATATATGACTTCCGCTAAAGTACCTTTAGTATGTTGCTGGTGTTGAAATGTAAGTTGGATGAAGTAGAAGAGTGTTTTATTAATTGATATAACTTCTTTTATCCTTCCTTATATCCTTCCTTTCCGTTTACCCTAACACATCATGTGTGATTAATGTTTATCTTTACTCTTTCTCTCAGTATCTGCAGCAGCTGGATGGAATGGAATCTGAAGATGTCTGGCTGCACTGTGTGCTGTGTGATTTCTCCACTCAGAACAGCCTTTCTTTAGTGCAGCACTCCCATTCATTGAGCCACCAGAGAGGGGAGGGGCTGCTTAGACTACAGCGAATCCAGAAGGGTCTGCAGGATGAGGAGGAGCTTGGTGCCATCTTTACAATCCGAAAAAGCCCTGCTCAAGAAAATGGTATGAGACACACATGCACTATCGCTTTGTTCTGTTTCAATTTACAGAGTTATCTTCAGGGGTTTTGTAAAGCATCAAAAATTGTTTTTAAACCAATCAAATTTCAGAGGAAATAAGCTAAATCCAACATGCTCATAATCAGAACACCAGCTTTTGAGGCTAGATTAATATTGGGAAGAAAGTCAGGGAGAATTCCTTAAAACCCTAATCAAAAGACTGTCCCTTGTGTGTTGTGCTCATGACGCTCAAGGCTCTAAAATACACAACAGAACAACAGAGGGGGAGGGGCTGACAGACATGCCGAAAAACAAAAAGAATAGGAAAAGGAAGAGGGCAGATATTTACACTGGGGTAATTGAGAAAACCGGGTGGTGGAGGCAATTAGCATTTAGTTCTAACACAGAATAAGCTCAACTAATGAGTTGAACAATAGCCCGACCTTGGCACTCAGCCTGTTTGTATGTGTATATTTACATATGCATTTGTGTGTGAGAGCAAGAGAGAAAAAGAAAGCGAGTGAGTGTGCCTTTTGTACAGAATAGTAGGAATTGATTTTGTTAATTGACTTGCCAATAATCACATTTGTAACATCTTCACTAGCCAGAAAGAGGCTAAACTAGAGGGTTAGCCTGTCAATGCAGCCAATAAAGGCGCAACCCACTAACGAGGCATGAGTTAATTAACATTCTCAAATTAACATTTTAAAAGAAAGACAGAGAAAAGGTCTGATAGAGATTCCTAAAGACTGACAGGTGTTTGGAAATATTCCTGGTTTATTTTGTGCTAAGAAATGTTTTATATTTTAATGTTTTTTTCTCAGTTCTAACTTTGTTCTAGATTTGTTTAGTAATGTTTTCCAAAATTTTTGGAAAATCTAATGTAAAACTTCCTAACATGGTACATTTAAAATAAAGAAAACTGAAATACTGTATAGTAGCGTTATATTCCCGATGAGGAGAAATGGCGAACACACTGGGTACAAAAAAAAAGGTTAGCAGTCAGTGTGTCGTGGACAATCAATGCTAAAGTCAGTGAGTGAGAGTGAGTAGCTGTTTCAGTGTGAATTTGAACCTGTAGGAACATCGGATCAGCGCTGCTTCCGACCTGCTGGAGCGCCGCAGCTGAATGGCTGGTTATTGATCTCTTTAGGAACACCAGGGCATTGCCTAATTTATAATCAATACTGGATCAATGCTGCTGAGCATTTGTATATTGATCCCTGGGACGGGTAGGAAGTGCTGATGAAGTGTGTGTTGAGTGTGCGCCTGGAGTGTGTTAGCATGTGTGGGTGCATCTGATCACTTCATTACTGGCCGAAATGACCTCACCACGCTGAGCCACGGCCATCTGTTTTGTCCAAGAAGCGTCATGAACATTCTAAGTGAATGAATCCACATGCCCCCTTTGATTTTTGAAGTGCATTTTCAATGCAACTTCAAAATTAAATAAAATCTTTGTGTCTTTGATAATTAAGTTGCACGATAAATAAGTGACAGGTAAAAAAAACGTGTTTGTCTAAAACACATGTATGCATTTGGTTAAATTTGACTCATTTCTGCACTATAAATTTGTAGTGCATAATTAAAGTTTTGCATAAAATGGATCATTTGCCATTTTGACAGAATTTGAACATATGCAACACATTATGAATTTTTACTAATTAATGATTTCCTTCAGTCCCATACATTTAGTTGCCATTTTATTAATTTGTTTATTTCAATCCCTAAGCTTTTTGTTGTTGTGATTTTCCCTGTGAGAGATGCTCAACAATAGACTAATTTTTTTTGGTCAGGTTCAGCGCGGTGTGTGTGACTGAGAGAATGACTGAGCGAGCGGGCTCAATGGGGCAGTCGTAACTAGAGCGGATTTGACAGTTTCAGGTTATGTGTTCTGTGTTTATGGGTGTGTTGGTTTGATAGGAAATCAATAGCGTGTCTGTCAGGATAATTGGTGTTCAGATGGCCTTTCTCGCTCTCTCTCTCACCCTCTGTCATAATCACCTTCTCAAAGAATTACCAGAAGATACCTCGGCCTGCGTTTGATTGGTCTGTTATGACAACCCTCATGCATTTTTTTTTGTTTCCAGCTCCCCCCCTATACCCCAACCACCCCCTGCCCAAAACCCACCCAAATCAACTCCGTTCTTCTTTTCCCTTCCCCCCACGTAGCAGAACAATTACTTTGCTAAGAAAGCAGAAAGGCAGAAAGCAAGAGAGAAGAGGATGAGGAGAGGGAGGGAGGGCGCTGAATGGGGTATCTGGTTTAGTGTGTCCCGAGGCTGTGTGTTTTGTACCTACAGAGCTCAGCCGAAGCTTTTAGACGCTGCAAAAGAACAACAGAGCATCATTGCCCTTTTTGAATTTCCATCTTAATGTGTGCGTGCTCTAGAGCACTCCAAAGAGAGCTCTCTTTTTGATTTTGGAGTTCATCGGGAAGATTAAAAAATAACAAGCCAAAACTGAAGACTTGTCAAAATATTGTTAGTAAATGCCATCCCACATGTTTTGGATATGCACAGTAGTCATTTCAGTTTTCTGGGAGCGCTTAAGAAAATGCTTCTTTTAGCAAGAAAGCTATAACTAGTACAACAGACTCAAACTGAGCACAAGACCTATTGTATAAGATCATTTTTAAAGCCTGTCATGGCGGCATTGTTCGCCAATTTGTGCTTTGAAATGGACTCTTTGTGTGTGACCCTCCTGACCTCTGCTGTATTATCTTCCTCCTGTGACTTTTCAAATCCCCACAGGTCAAATGAAGCTCTGCTGACGCCACTGACTTTAACTCGTCCTCCTTCTGATTTTCTTTTCTCATATCTTTCTTTGTATTTTTACTGTAGAAGATCAATATATTTAACTTCTTTTGTGTGAATCCATAGGAGATTTTGTAGATTACTAGCTAGTGTTTTGTCGGTCTGTCCGTTAATATGTTTTAGTAGGTTGGTTGGGTTTCACTGAGCTAGTGTAGACTGACCCCTATAGGTTTGAATGTGTTCCTGCATTCAACCTTGTTTTGCAGTGGCACATGCACGCAAGATATTTTCTGCAATGACCAATTGCCTAAAAAATCAAATAGTTGTCCTGATAATTTAAATTGCAAAGCATATAGGAAACAAACAACCTTGAGTGTGTACATATGAATTTGTCTATTGTGATGTGCTCACTGAATATTATTTTTTTCTCTTCAGCTCTTCAAGCAGATCAGAATGGGATGGAGTCTCCCACTGAGGATATGACTAACCAAGAAGACCAAAGTAAACATGGAGACATAATGAGGAAAAAATCAGGTCTTTACCAAAATTATTGCTGCATTGTTGGTTTCACAGCTGGTTTCGCTTCGGGACCCAGATTTTACATTAGATGCTGTGGTGAACCCACACCAATATATTTAAAATTTAGCTTATATTTAACACCATACCACTAATTGCATTATTTGCATTGTTGTTTTTCCTGCTTTCTATGATACCAAATGCCAATGGGAACCACTGTTTTACAATAAGCTTAGTGTTGTTACTTGTTAAACAATAATGTGCGCCTCTTTGATCTATTTGCTTTTTTTTTTGCGAGTAGAAGGATTTATTCAAACAGAGGCGGAGCAAAATGAGTCGTCTTCAAGTCCTAAGCGTCCCTCATCTGGATCTGACGAGTCAGATGACCTCTCTCCCTGCAAAAGGCCACGAATACAGGAAGAGGTCTGCTGCAATGCACTCTGCACTATCTTTTTTTTATTTATAAAATGTAACCTGGTTTTGCCATGTTTATTTTACAAGTTCTTTAAAGTGCCATAAGACCACTGATGCCTATTAGTTTTCTGCACGACTAGCAGAATAGTATAAACAAGTAGTTGTGCAAGCCCTAGCAAATACAATGGAATAATAATATGGTAATCATTTAATACTAATTAAATTAAATTACTATGAACTTAATTGCTTATTATACCATAACTATACCATTGTGCAAAAAATAAGAAGCATAAAAAAAAACAAAGCCTAATATTATTTAAAGGAACAGGATATTGCAAAGACAGTATGTAATTCTTGTACCTCTGTTGTTTGTTTCCTTCCATTCAGATGCGGCAGTGTCCATTCTGTCGCTTCCGTCATAGTGATATTGAGCGTCTAAGGAGTCATGTGATGAACCAGCATGCAGTTCAGCCTGCTGTCCGCTGCCCACTGTGCCAAGACACACTGCACAGTATTGCCCTCTTGCGTACCCACCTCACACAGCTGCACAGTGTCACTGCAGACTGCACTCAGAAGCTCATCAACACGGTGAGGGGGAAAAAAGGCAGTATGCATATATCATGTAGATTCAGTATTTTAGTGCTATATAGTTTGTAATTTTTTTAGTGCTTTTGTAAAGAATTAAAGCAACCAAGGATTTTAAACAGTAACACATGTCCATTCCAGCAATTCTCACAGCAAAAATTGTTTTTCTCATTTCTGTTACCTAGTAAAAACATCTTAACTTCTTTTAAGATCAATTGCTTAGGCTATTAAGAAGACAATATGTTGTGATTTTTTTTTTTTTTATCCCTTAGGCAGTTTTTACTGATGTCAAAGCAGGATCTATTTACAATATCAGCTGATATTTGGCAATTTTTAAAGTAAAAAAAAAAAGTAGTACATTTTGTAGTGTGCTTGTTTAAATTCAGCAATTTTGTGTAGCCTGCATCCTAGTCGCTATTATTACTTGTGTTATAGCCGTCAGCTATGCTGCTTTCTAGATATTGATATTAAAAAACATCAATGGACCACTATTTTTTATATATGGGGTAAAAATTTTATTAATGCAAGAAAATGTTACACACAATGTGCATGTGCGTATAAGGAGGGGTGTTTAGACCCTCAGTGACTCCAGCACGAGCGAACGGAGACAAGTAATGACATTGAGTTGGGGGAGGGAAGAGGTAGCTGCCTCAGAACCAATGAATATTAAAATTAGCTTTTTTATCTGCAGAATATAAATTGATACTAATGCACCCAGAGCTTGTTTGAACCCGAAGCAGACATGCCTCACTGTTTCTGAAAGGTTGGACATTTTTTGCCAATTCAGTCAGCTTGCGCTGAGTGCTTTTTCTTGTGTAAAAGCCTTTTCTGTCTGTCTTTCCATTTCATGTGTTCTCCCCTTTCCTATCATTCTTGGTCTTCCTTGCTCTCCGTTCTGTCATCTCTCTTGATTTCTCTCTTCGGAACTTGCCGTTCCTCTCCCCTTCTCTAGCTGAACTGAAATACAGTAATGAAAATAATTGTGCTTCATTAGTTCTGAGCCTGTGCTAGGTGATTTTCGTTATGAACCGTGCCTGGTAATTATGTTCTAAATTAAATGTGACCTTGAAGAGGACTTGTGTGCTGCTTTGTGTCCCTTCAATACAGCACTTTCCTGAAATGGTGTGCTTTGTGATGGAAATAGCAGCCATTTTGTTTGGTTGTTCATCCCTCCCTCTCCCCCCTTAAAGTTGCATTGATTTACACATTTTAAATTTGAGTGGGTACAGGAGGAAAGAAGGAGATGAAGATAAGTAAAGTGGCTTTTTTACATCCAAAGTTAGCTAATTGTGTTGTCATGGACCAAAGAGGGCTTCCATTCATACTTAACCTTTGAACTGCTTTAAGTGTTGGTTCATGACTACGATTCCATTTTGCCTTCTGAAGTTAAGGGTCTATTCTCTTGCACGATGCATCATTAATGCACACGTAGCAGGAACACAGCATAATGACCAATCATTTTCAGAGATAACAATCAAATGACTTAATAATGAGATTTTTGTGGATTAATTAATCCACAAAATGGATTTATCAAACCTATTATGATTTCTTTTTTCCCTTGTGATCAGATGATTGCTTCAGACGTGCTGCCAGAGAAGATGTTTTTACCAGTGCACAACTCGGATACACAGCTGATAAAGGCCAATGAAACAAAGAGACTGGATGGTTAGTATAAATATAACATTTTTTTTTTTTTAAATCTAGGTTAAGCATGGTTCTTTATTTTTCATCATTTTAAAAAAGGTTGACAGTTATGATCTGACTCAAAAACTAGTCCAAAGGTGATTTATCAATATTTGTGTTTGGTTTAATTACTAAACTATGATTGTTCTAATTAATTTTGCTTCATTATGTATTCACAGCAATTCTTTTTCTGTTTATTCTTTAGAAATATCAACTGATGCTGAACCTGAGATAGGTACCACACCTCACTTGGAGGCAGCAAAAATCTATAAACAACCATCAGAGGATGCAGAATCCACAAAGGAGAACAATGCTGCTTTTCCTTGTTGGCAGAAAGGCTGCAACAAAGTCTTTACATCCTCAAGTGCACTCCAGACACACTTCAACCAGCTTCATAGCCAGAAATCTCAAACGGCAATATCTGATCGCCACATTTACAAGTACCGGTGTAATCAGTGCAGCCTAGCATTTAAAACCCCTGAAAAGTTGCAACTGCATTCTCAGTACCATGCTATCAGAGCTGCCACCATATGCTGCCTCTGTCAACGCAGTTTTCGTACAATGCAGGCCCTTCGGAAACACCTTGAGACAAGCCACCTGGAGCTAAGTGAAACCCAGATACAGCAGCTTTATGGTGGTTTAATGATGAATGGTGATACCCTGATCTCCGCAGACCAAACATTTGGTGAAGAGGAGGGATCACCAGAAGAAACTGAGATGAAAGATGATGAAGAATGTGATTTGGAGAAAAAACTAAGTCCTACAGACAATGATTCAAGTTTGGTTAAAGATAATGCTGAATGTGACCCCAAGCAGCCTGTTTTTCCACTTAGAAAGGGCCCGAATATTACAATGGAGAAATTTCTGGATCCATCGAGACCTTTCAAATGTACTGTTTGCAAGGAGTCTTTCACACAGAAGAATATTCTCTTGGTTCACTACAACTCAGTCTCACACTTACACAAACTTAAACGGTCTCTGCAGGACACGTCAACTGGATTGCAAGAGCCTGTCAATAATGCAGACCACAAACCATTTAAATGTAGTATTTGCAATGTAGCATATAGTCAGAGTTCAACCTTAGAGATTCATATGCGTTCTGTCTTGCACCAGACAAAAGCTCGTGCATCCAAGCTTGAAACATCCACTTCTAGTTCTGAATCTGTTGGCCCTCCCCCAGGCAAGGCATTGTCCAGCACCCCTGCAACCATGAAGCCTGCTCCTTCCATGAACAATGCTGATCTAAGCCACCAACAAAACACTGAACCCAATGGCACAACTGCAAACCCAGACACCAACCATCCTTCAACATCTGACATGAGGAAGAAGTTGGTAAACATGATTGATTCAGCTACCAAGCAACAACAGATGTCATTACAACAACAACAGCAACAGCAGTTAGCCCAGGCTCAAGCCCATCTCCAGCAAGAGCTCCAAAAGAACGCTGCTCTTCTTCAGTCCCATTTATTCAATCCTGCACTTTTACACCCTTTTCCTATGGCAACAGAGGCTCTTCTTTCAGTGCAGCAGCAACAGCAATTGCTTCTTCCTTTTCTTATTCCAGGAGGAGAGTTCCACATGAATCCAGACGTGAACCTTAAAGGCTCTGGTCTAAACTTAAGCACATTAAAGCCTACTGTAAATGAGGATACTGCTGAGTCTTCTAAAAAAGATGGCTCGAAATATTGTTCTAAACAAAAACAAAATGAAGGTCTTGTAATTCATCCTGAAATGAATGAACATAAACTGACCAGTGATCCACAGTGTGAGAAGGATGCAGATGAACTGAACAGTAATGAAGGATCAAAAGAAATGGATAATGTGGGTATTGGAGAAAAAACACATCATCCCAAAACACAAGAAAATGAAGATGTAAACAAAGAGATGTCAACCAGTGGGAAGAGTTTTGATGAGTTTCTTCCACCCAGAATAGCCCATGATGCCTCTGGGAATGCTTCAAAGGCTTTGCTTGAAAACATTGGTTTTGAGTTAGTCATGCAATTCAATGAAAATAAGCAGCGATATCAGAAAAATATTACTGAGGCGATACCAAATGGTGGGGATGAGACTGACACCAAAGAGGTGGATCATTCAGAAGGCAATGAGAAGCTAGAGTGTGAGTCTTGTGGGAAGCTTTTTTCAAATGCACTGATTCTGAAGAGCCATAAAGAGCAGATTCATCATTCCGTATTCCCTATCAAGTCATTGGAGAAATTTGCCAAAGACTACAGGGAGAAATATGACAAACTGTTTCCATTGAGACCTACAACTCCAGAGGCTTCTCCTGTCTCATCCCCTTCTCCTACACCACCTATGATTCCCAACCCTTCAGTGCAGCAGCCACAACAGCAACAACCAGTGCAACCAATTGTTCCTGTCTCTACACTCAGTTCTGCTCCTGCTACTGTCTCCATTTCTCAAGTTAAGGCTCCATTAGCTCAAATTCCCTTACCCATGGAACTTCCACTCTTCCCCCCACTTCTAATCCCCTCCATACCTTTGCAAGCTTTAACTCATCAGGGCCCTGTCCATCTGCCCCCAGTGGAGGCCGGTTTGAGTTCTGATTTGACACAGCTTTATCAACAACAGTTAACTCCATCAATGTTACAGCAGCAAAGTAAAAGACCTCGAACCAGAATCACGGATGATCAGCTTGTAATCCTACGTCAGTATTTTGATATCAACAATTCTCCGAACGAGGACCAAATCCATGAGATGGCCAACAAATCTGGTTTGCCACATAAAGTCATAAAACATTGGTTTCGGAACACTCTATTCAAAGAACGCCAGCGCAACAAGGATTCTCCATATAACTTTAGTAATCCTCCCATCACAACACTGGAAGATGTAAAGGTGGATTCTAGACCACCGTCTCCTGAACCACTAAGACAAGAATTTTATGGGGGTAGGAGGTCTTCAAGAACCAGGTTTACTGACTATCAGCTAAGATTATTGCAGGATTTTTTTGATGCCAATGCATACCCCAAAGATGATGAGTTTGAGCAACTGTCCAACCTCCTTAATCTTTCCACCCGTGTGATTGTGGTATGGTTTCAAAATTCCAGACAAAAAGCTCGGAAGAACTATGAGAACCAAGGAGAGGGAGGGAAGGATAGTGAACGCCGAGACCTATCTAATGACCGCTACTTTCGTACTTCCAACAACAATTTCCAGTGTAAGAAATGCAACATAGTCTTTCAACGCATTTTTGATCTAATTAATCACCAGAAAATGCAGTGTTACCAAGATGAGGAGGAGGAAATGCAGAACGATCAGAATGACACTTCAATGGATTCTAAGACTGAGTGTCATAGTCCAATATCTGGACCCTCTTGTTTTACACAAGCAAATTGTTGCTCAAGCCCCTCCAGTTCATCTGGCTCTAGTACTAATGTGAAGTCCACTGATTCTGAGCATATGCACACAACAAGTCTTTCTAGAGAGCTTAAACAACCAAATGAAGTATCCTCTGACCCTAAACAGGCTGTTAGTATCAACACTGAGTTTGAGGAATTAGAGAACAGAATGCAGCAGCCAAGGCTTCTCTGTGAAGAGAACCAAAATGTAAGCACAGAGATTCACTCTCCTCCTAAACAACAACAGGTTTCTTGCACGTCTGAAACAAACCCAACTCCATCACAGAGCTCCCAGAAGATTTTTAGTCCTTTAGAGATTCCTTCATCTGAGCAACAACTGCAACAGAAACCAGCTCAGGATATGAGCCCTTACCACTGCATCCAGTGTAAATTGAGCTTCCCCTCTTTTGAACATTGGCAAGAGCACCAGCAAATGCACTTCCTTACCCAAAGTTACTTTCCCAGCCCACAGTTCCTCGACCGTCCTGTAGACATGCCTCTTATGCTATTTGATCCTGCTAATCCCATACTTGCAAGGCATCTGCTTTCAGGAACAATTTCCCAGATAGTGGCAAATCCACCAGCAGTGACAACCATTCCAGATTCAACAATAAACTCTCTAAAGAGGAAACTTGAAGAGAAAGCAGGAACCAGTTCTATGGAGAATGATTGGGAAAATAATGGGGAGGAACCCCAGCGAGACAAACGTATGAGGACCACCATAACACCAGAGCAACTAGAGGTTTTGTATCAGAAATACCTTTTAGACTCCAATCCAACACGCAAGATGCTTGACCATATCTCTAACGAGGTCGGTCTTAAGAAAAGAGTAGTTCAAGTCTGGTTCCAGAACACTCGAGCTCGTGAGAGGAAAGGCCAGTTTCGGGCATTGGGACCATCTCATATCCATCGTCGTTGCCCATTCTGTCGAGCTCTCTTTAAAGCACAGACTGCTCTTGCTGCTCACATACGTTCACGTCACTGGCATGAAGCAAGGAATGCAGGGTACAGTATGGCAATATCTAGTATGACTCAAGATCAGGAAAGTTCTCAATTTAAATCTGATCTCTTTGATTTTGCCAATTATTCTCAGTTTTTGAACTCCACTGATGATGCAGATTCTCCAGCATGCAAAAGCATGGACCTGTCTTCACATCAGCAGCGTCTGAGCCCAAAACCTATAAAAGGTGAGAGTATGGAAGATTTTGAGATGCCTTCCATGTCAGTTTATCAGACTTTTGAACAGAGCAAGCTGAATAACTGTGAGGCTAACACAAACACGACCCTTGACCATACAACTGATGAAGGAAATGACTCTCTAGAGGGTAAGCATGGCAGTATCCACCACATGTCTCCCAGCACTGAAAGGGAGGCATCTTCTGAAAGTGATGAAAAGATGTCTTCTGGATTGGTTAGCCCTGCAATGAGCTTTAATGCTAAAGATTTTGATAATGATTTAGTCTTAGATTACAGTGAAAATTCCAGCCTGGCTGATCCAGCTTCACCATGCCCTGGTAGCTCCAACAGTCAGAGCTTTGATGACAGATATAGCCAAAAACGCTACCGCACTCAAATGAGCAATCTGCAGGTAAAAGTGCTCAAAGCCTGCTTTAGTGACTATAAAACCCCAACAATGCTTGAGTGTGAAGCCTTGGGCAATGACATTGGACTTGCCAAGAGGGTGGTTCAGGTGTGGTTTCAGAATGCTCGTGCCAAGGAGAAAAAGGCGAAGCTTAGCCTTGCAAAGCAGTTTGGTACAGAGAGTACTTCTATTGATAGACCTAAGACTGAATGCACTCTTTGCTCTGTTAAATACAGTGGCTGCTTGTCTATTCGTGACCATGTCTTCTCCCAGCAACATCTTTCTAAAGTTAAGGAGGCTCTGGGTGGCCAGAGGAAGAGGGACAAGGAATATTTGGGTTCAATATCTGCTCGTCAGCTGATGGCTCAACAAGAGGTGGATCATCCAAAAAAAACAAGTGATGCTCTGGGACTTGTCCAACCACAAGCTATACTGAGCTCAGTGGGCCTCAACCAAACTGCCCTTCAGTGTCTGAGCCAGTATCCAATGTACTCAAGCCTGCAGACGCAGAACACTAAAAGCATACGAGGTGGTAACTGCAAAATGACCGATGGTTATTCTTCCATAAAAACAGGTATGTCTAATCTACACTTTGTTTTTAATTAATTTACTTAAAATTCTGATCTTTTGTAATCCATGCTTTTTTTCTTAATTCATTATCATAGAAGGTGCCATTGACCCTCCTGTAAATGAGCTGACCCGCAAGCCAACCATGACGTCCTCTTCTGCCATATCAGCTATGGATGACAAAGATGTAGTTAGCACAACCGACTCTGTCTTGTCCCCAAAGACCACAGAACAAGAACTTCAGTTACCCAAAGAAAATGACACTGGAAGTAACAGGATTCCCACAAACAAACTTGACAGTTCTTCATTGGGAAATGCCACTCGTGCAAACCCTTCTTGCAACAGTAAAGAGAAGTCAGACTCTTCCAGACCAACAGTATCTACTCCAAATACTGGAAGGGAATATGCCATAGACCCAACTCAGCTACAAGTTCTTCATGCAGCAATGAAAACTGATCAAGCTGCTCTGTTCCCTAGTCCTCTCTTGCCCTGTCTGATGCCTGGCTTCCCTCCACTTTTTTCTGCCCATATTCCCACACCTATGCCTGGAGGCCTCCTGCAGCCCATGTTTAGCATGGAAAGCATGTTCCCATATGGTCCAGTCTTGCCACAGGCTCTAATGGGGCTGTCCCCGGGCTCCATTCTCCAGCAATATCAACAAAATCTGCAGGGTGCACTGATGCAACAAAGACTGCAGCTGCAACAACAGAAACAGTTAGTGCAGCTACCAGACAAACCAAAACCTAGCCAAATCTCTGCTCGCCTCCATGCAGAGGACACCATTTCATCCAAACGTGACAAGAAGCAAGGCAAACTCAATGGCTCAGATTCCCCCTTCATAAACTCTGTCAACACTAAGCAGCCAGATGTGAATAACAACTTTCTTCTAAGCCACTGTATTGTTTCCAAAACAGAGTGTAGAACAGAAGGCAAGGATGGTCATCTTTATGACTGTCTCGCCTGTGAGGTGTCTCTCACTGGGAATGCAGAGCTCATAAAACATCTTGAGTTCCGTCAACATAGACAAAGAGTGGCAGAGAGACTGAATGCCAAAGAGCATGCTTCTCAATTACCTCACATCAGTCCCTCATCTACCTCTCAGTCAAATCCATCCAGTGAACAGAGATCCTCTTCAACGACCCAGTCTTCTTTAGATACTCCTTCTGAAACCTCCATCCCTACCCCAACCAGTTCTGACCAGAGCAGTAGACATCTCCAAAGCTCACCCCTGACTCCAGCTTTACCTGAGGCTTCCCAAAGCTCACAGGCTTCTCACTCACATCATGTTCTTTCGCCTTCAAATGTTACCTCAAGCCTGACAAGCCTTGCAAAGACATGTCACACAAAACCAATAGACTCTGTGGATGGGCGTTGCGACGGCAACGAGTCAGAGGAGGGACAAGACTCGACATAATATATTGGAGCAAGAGGTTTGATAACACTTGTTTTTATGGCTTTGAAGCCTCAGAATAGACTCCATGGAATAAAAAATAATAAGAGGAAAGTAAAACAAAATGTATCCACTGTAGATTACACTGGGGGAAAGATATGACCAAGAGCTAGTTTGGCAGACTGTTTTAAAAGGACTGAATCCTGTAGGATCCAACTTGCATTACCAGTGCTTGTAACCAAAAACAAGTGTCAGTAGAATGTTTTTTTCCATTTCAATATGCTGGTTTTTAACAAAAACTTGAGTATATGTAAACTGTTTGGAAACTAAAGGATGTACAGCTAAAGACTGGTGAAGAACCTGAGATGGTTTCATGATTACTTAACTAACCAAAAGTCTGTTTATAACGTGTACGTTTTAACAGACACCCATAAAACACCCACACTATTTTTTTGCCCTGTCAAGTGTTAAAATATTATATTATTGGCTTAATGAAGTGATGTAATGTTTTTTGATGTTGTCTTTTCTCAGGTCAACAGCTCTCAATTTTGTTCTGTTACAAGACATACCAATAGAAAATATATTAAGCCCAAAAGAAATGTGTAATGAATGAAAACGTACAATTCTGATTTGTATTCAAAGTCCTGAAACTAAGCTAGTAGATGTTCACTTTTTTTCATGGACATGTATTTGTCCAGACACAAAACGTATTGCAGACCGTTGTAAATTGTGGAAAAATATAATTTAGTTTTTTTTTTTTTTTTTTTTTTTTGACAATTGACAAAAACATTCTGTGTTAATGATAGATAAATGTATGAACATTTTGGTGTTGCGTAGATTGTTGAATTCAGATGACTTAATTGTATGGTAGGTTTAAAACAAATGACTTGTATATTTAACTTTTGTATTGTCCCAGTCAAAGACACTTGAGGCTTTTTAGCCATGCTCATGTTAAAACATAGCATTTACCCTGTAATGCTGTTGAAAATTGTCACTGTACAACCAACTTCCTCTCCTGCACTGAGCCAAGTTGAAAGACCCTATCTGTGTATGAATTAGATCGATGCACATCTATAAGATATTTTCTATTTTTGTTGTCTTTTAAACGGAGCATTTCGATTGTGCACTTATTTGTTTTCTTCTGTTGCCTTCAATACTGTAATTTCACCTAAGGCAGTAGTTTTTAATTTTTCATTCAGTACACAGTAATTTTATTTCTTAACATTTCTGCACTTGCCATGACTAACAATAATAACAATGACGCTATTATGAAACAATAATAACTTAAAGTATTGCTTTAATGGAAAATCCAAAGATAAAGTAGTCTTACCATTGGTGCATACAAAAAACTTTATACTTTAGAAAATATTACTGTTTTTAAGGAATGGAAATCTTTTTAGATGATGGAGCCAGCTACTGTATGAGAATACTGTTTTAGCTAACTTATTAGAACATTTGTGACCTCATATATGAAACAACCAGAGAACCAAAAATAAAAAAACAAAACAGAAAGCTTACTCTGAGGATATGGGACAGCACTGTTGTGCAGCCATTGTAGTTTGTATTATAGAGGTGAACTCACATGGTTTGCTTCTCTGTGTCTGGCCTTTTTGTCTGGTTATCTCTTCTGATTTCATTTCTTATTGTTTGTTCTACTAAATGTACTGGGTCTAATTGTTGAGGAAATAGAGTGTGCTGCTAATGTAGATTTGTTCTAAGATGCATGCTTGATTTTGCTTTTTGCTGAAGCTTTAATGACGACCGTCAGTAGCCACAAACCCTGTCCCTGTTCCACCGCAGTTCTGTCCACACATGACTGTGAAGACTGTGACTCTCCATGAACTACATTATGTTCTCCTCTTAGCCAACCAATGTTGAAAACCAATGATGATATATTTATACAAAGTTTGCATTCCAAATATCACATTTGTCATTTGAATTGATTGTTTTCTTTTTTTGTTATTGTTGTATTCTGCTTCTAAGGGGACTCACTGTAACGTATTCTCTCACTCCTGAGTCTGGACCTTCTGTGAGAGACTGTTTTCTCTGCGTGCTCCTGGAAATGTTATTACTGTAGCGATCGCCAAATAATGTACGTTCATGATGCACTTGTGTTTATTCATGTGACTCACTGGGCTAATGTCTCCTGTCCTCTTATATACAAGCATTCAAAGTGAATAAAATCTGTTTCCTTTTAATAATTTGACATGTCTCTCTATGGTGCTTGGAGCGGCCAGGCAATTTGTCTTTTTTTAAAAAAAAAAACGAAAATTGACTCCCCTGTCTGACAAATTGAAGGTTGCAAATAACATATTTTCACTGAAAATGCACACCAAATTTGTAGTGACCAAAGTTCTGTGATTTGATCATGTGCTTTCTGCTATGTCCTTAATCTGATTGCATGCATCCTACTTTGCTGAGGCAGTGTAAAGGAGACGGGCAATCAGCCAAAGCACTAGAAATCAATGGAGGTTAAACGAGACAAAATCAATGCAGCTAAAGTTCAAACTGAGATTCAAGTTCATGTGTATTAGCAAGAGACTGCATTGATATCAGTGTTGGCTTGTGCTCAATATGTAATGCACTGGGTTCAGAAAAGGAAAAATATTTTGTCTATTACTTTATGTGAGAGGATTATGCCTTATAGCCAACTCTGCAAATAATCTTTCCAACAGGGAAGCTAGTAGTTCTCAATGTTGGTATATGTAATGTTAAGGAAAATGTTTTTTTTTAAGTACTTACAAAAACATTCTCACAAACTGGGTGTGATTTAAGGGATATTTCAGAGATAATTTAGAGTCAGCTGGTCATTATCACAATTAATGCCAACAGGGTGATCGGAATCAGTCTTGTATCATAAAGAAGAGGTTTATTTTGCCATATTGACCAGATGACTGTATGAGTTGTCAATTATAGTGTTTCCATGTCATCAGAAACGTTTGACTCACCAGTGAGTCAGGGACTGACTAATCAGGATTAAGTGTTCCAATCATGATGGGTAAGTAAAACAACCATTCTACTTTGTCTTATAGTTGTCACCAGGGGCGTAGCACAAGATCCCGGGCCCTATGTATAGGCAGTCCTGATGGGTCCCCATGTTCCAAATAAAATATATTCCAGACTTTTCAAGGGCCCTCTCTCCCCTTGGGGCCCTGGTAATCAGTACTGGTTTTACCCCCAGTCCGACGCCCCTGGTTGTCACAATAGTAATGTGGGTGGTTTACCATATGAAGAAGTATTTTATAGCCTACTTTTTATTTTATAGAAGGTCGTGTTAATAATCAACTATTGTTAACTGCGAACCATGAACCACTTCAATCACACAATCAACGAACTTGTAGTGCACGGGACCATTTGATTGGTTGATTATAACTGACCGTAATTCTGGTTTGTCGACGTTCACTTGCAGTGCAGAGGGGCAGAGCACGTGTGTGATTGGTGTGTGGTGCTGGGAGATGAGGACTAAATTACATCACGTCTCTGAATGACTTCTGCACATCTTATTACGAAAGATAGGCTACAGGAAGGTGATGGGCAGAACTAACCCGCATATCTCAAGAAGCGCGAGAGCTGTTTGATTGCATTTCGAGGGTTAATTTTAGACAGTTATGGCCACGATTTCAGGGGCTGTGACATAATTTTTTTTTTTTTAATTAGGCTTTGTTGTAAAATTAAAGTAGGGACTCGAGTGATGTAGCCTATTTTTCCAGAGGTATTCCAAACCTCCCACCTAAAGAGCTTCACAACCATTGTCATATAGCACTTGCCCGTACTGCGCATCATAATCCTGTCTGAGCTGAGGTAAATCAAGGCATAAACGAATCAATACGCACTAATTGTTTTTATTGTACTATTAGTCCGCGGCTTTGCGGAAAACAGAAACCATTTCCCGCTAATTACTCATGCATCTGCGTATCCATATAACCATAAGGGTGGCGCGAGGTGCAGATGAATCTATAGAATGACGCCGGTTCGAGTGGGGGCTGCACGTCATTAGCTGCCGAGTAAGGTTAGGCTAATTGACTTTGCGTTTAACATGCTAAATTATTCCAGTTTGCCTGCATGGCATTAGGGGCTGCATCACTCCCTCCCTCCTCAGCCGAGGTCAACCCAGACCAGTCATTAATTAAACTTGTGACATTTAGCCAGATGAGTTTCCTCTGAGTGAGGATGATATTATTAATATTAACGGCCCTGTGTGAATAGAAGCTGTAACCGACCGTGTTTTTTATGGCATCAAAGAGATTGAATCTTTCTCGAGCAGCAGATTTTAAAATGAAAAAGCAGGCTGGGATATGGAAATCCTGGCTTGTGCATTGCTGGTGTCAAAGCTAAATGTGATGCGTCAGGCATTTTGTGCATAAAGCTTGTTCTTTGGAAGATGACTTTAAGAGGTTTTACCTCTCTCTCTATATATTTTTTTTTTTTAAAAGAGAATTTCCAAATGCTATGCATACTTATAACTGTCTCGTACGCTTTTAAATGGTAGGCCTATAGCTAATGCAGAAATGTGTGTTTGCGTGGTTAATGGAGAATCATTTATGTAATTGCCTGAACCTAATAGATTAAAGATGCAATAGCTTCATTGGTTTTGCATGTCGACATATTAACACGGAGATCATTTGTAAAAAAAAAAAATTGCATTAAATGCCAAGCCCACCCCTGTTTCGAAACAAAGTGAATTGTGGTACCTCCAGAGAGACCCTTCCCCCATCTCATTGGTTTAATACTGGGCAGCGCAGGGCCGTTATGAGCATTTCAGTTCCTCTTGTGTTCTGATAGATGGGCCCTGCTGATACATGATCTATGATGTATGCGGAGAAAGGCCAGCTCATCTTTATTCATGAGCTCGGAGCTGTGATTTCCTCTTAAAGAGACAGAGCGCCACATTCGATGCACCTTCCTCTGCTTGCTGCTAATGTGTAACTGATGTTGTGATTTTAAAATATCACCAAGGTGCTTTAAGAGTAAAGATGATAATGTATTAAACAGATATTGTTTGCTTCAGTTTTCATGAATGTTTTTCACAGAAGATTAGCCTGTAGCGGCATTATCATTATTTTCAGTTGAGTCATTAAGAGATTCACAGACTGTGTGTCATGTTGTCCCTCTCCAGTGAAGCAGGTCGAGGCAGCTATAATGATCTCCCAGAATCTGAGAAAGTACCGGCTAGTTCTCGCTTCCTACTCATTAAAACCACTACGGTGTTCCTTGATACAATTCGCTTCCTTAGCATGGGAGCGCTGAGAGATTGGAGCAGCAAATTCTTCTGTGGATACATGCCATCTTCTATCTGTATTTCATTTAAGAACCCCATTAGATGCAAAACCACAGGACGTCACCTGTTATCTTTCTATTTCTGGAAATAGGCTATATTGTTTCTGTTTTCTCTCACGCGCCATTAAAGTATGCTTCCCGCAGTAGACATTTAGAGGGGAACCTGCTAGCTATCTGTCTCTGAAATGACTTTTTAATGGCCGACTAGATTTGCTCATCTATCACAGGTCTGCGCCGCTCTTGATTCTCCGATAAACTCAAATAGATTCGGTTACTAATGTTCACGCAGCCACCATCGCACTGTTCCATATGGAGCTCTTTATACAGCGTGGCAGAGAAATTCATCTGAGTGGGGTTTTCTCTTACTGAATCGTTCACTCACAAAGTCAGGTTGCAAAAGTAACAATAAATAACTGTAAAAACTGGGCAAGTTCATAAGGGAAATGTTGCTGTAGCAGTTTTTATCCAGAAATATGTGCTCTGGTGACATTCTGTCAAAGCCTCAGCAACGTTTGAATATATATATATATATATATATATATATATATATATATATATATTCGAGTATAGATATTTTGAGCCTCTTATTCCTCCACTAATACTCTTATGTTATGTCGCAGGCTGATGCTGAAAATAAATGTCTGCTGTCATCATATGGAAAAGAGCAGTTTGGATATTGTGGAAAAAATAACATTTTCTTATGATATTGACATTTTTAAGCTTCCAATAAAATGTGTGGGGTCAGTAAGACTTTTATTCAGCATTGATGCATTAAATTGATCGACAAATTAAGTGACAGTAAATACATTTATTCTACTTTACATAAATGCTGTTCTTTTTTGAACATGCATGTGACACCAAAGACAGGAGTATTGGCTGCTGAAAATGCAGCTTTGCCAACACAGGAATAATTTGCATTTTAAAATATATTGAAATAGAAAAATTAATTTTTATTTGTAATAATATTACCATTTTTAAATGATACTTTTGAATGCTATAGGTTAACATTGCCAAATTGGGTATATTAAGATGTAACATTCCACAGTTATAATTCAGTACTGATCTTTAATGATAATCAATACTTAAAATATATATGTCATGTTTTGATTACATTTTTTTTTTAATTCAAGGTGTGGTGTCTAGAATGTTTTTTTTTTTTAAATGTACTGCAACATATCCTAACTGCAATTGTTGTAAGCATTGTTGTAAAACTCTTAAGTACTGTACAAGTAGCGTGTCTGTAATGTTGTTCATAATACTGTGAATTGCAGAATGCCGCAATCCAAACATTTGCTGACTAAGACACTCTTTTCCCCCTTTGTGGTTTGCGCTGTCAGTTTGACACGGTCACTGTATAATATTTTGGGTGAGCATCTGTTTCTACAGGGCAGGAACTGGGCCATCATGTTTGTGGAAAGAGGGCGTAAGAGTGGGGGGATTTTTAAAAAATCAAGCCTGTGAAATGAGATGCTAATCAGAGGCAGCAGGAGCATGAATGGGCTACGCGTGGCTGCCGTGAATATCTCACACTGATATGATAAATTATGCTAAATCTTTGACCCTTTGACCTTGGGGAGTCTGGTGTATAAAGGTTTGTTATATGATTTTGAGACCCTACACCTTGCGTAGAGTGAGTGGTTTAAGACTGGTAGAGCAGTTGTTAGTTTAGGGTGAGTTACCGAAGGATTTAGAAAGTGGCACAGGTGGGCAAGCAACAGGAAAAGGTGGGCAGGATGGCGTACCGAGGTTGGAGATGTATTGCAATGGAGGAGGGGTCTATCCAAGTGAAGTCATTAGCATTAGAAAAGTATGCAGTGTAGTGGTTGCGCTGAGCTGCCCGCACTTGATAACGGCAAGAAGCGTGCCAGACAAACACACACTTAATCGTACATGACATCTCACCAGGTGGTGGCCAACACCACATGTCTTTCCCTCTTTCTATTTTCCCCCCTTTCTTTTCGTTTCTTGAAAGAGAATAAATCCTTGAAGCACCGTTTGTCCCTCAGCATTGCTTTGTGACTCGGTTCATACAAAAGCATTGGATTAGGGCTTATTTTGGGCTCTGGTTTCTGTCTTATTGTTTACCACATCATGGAAATGCTCCGGCTAGCCTGTGCCATTTGCCATTTGCCACAGCAGAGCTAATATGAGAATATTTTAAAACAATTTTATATTAGAACCCCCTGCATACACACTCTGTCACTTCTTCATTATATATGATGGATAGCCCAATTTAAAAAGCTGCTGAGGGAGTCTAATTTAGGCATGAGATTTTTAACGAGATTAAACATTTCAGATTCATAGCGGGTAATCGATGCAGACATTTCTATCATATGTAGACCTTGCTGCTCCAGTGTTTACATACAGATTTAAATATATCCGTCAGAAAGTAATTACATTAAAGTCACATACATCGGAGAATGGCCATTCTTGGGTCTGGAGGTCGGACGCTGTTTTGCACTTCATTTACCAAAAAATATGAAAGGAAAATTATTTTACAATGAGCATGAGAGGTGAATGTGAGTAATATTTTAATTACAACTTAAATTATTATTCATTTCCTTTCACTTTCCCTTTCCCATCCCGTCTTGTTCTTCCAATTTCTTCCCTCCAACTGTGTTTGTCTATATTTCTGTAATGGAAAATTTATAATTTTCCTAATCTCTCCTCTACTCCGCATGGAGTCTTCTCCTTTCTTTTATGGAAAATATTGCAGTGGTCCTCTGGTGGCCTGTTGGCTCGGGCATGATTTATTTGAGTTATGTGTGGATGTCCACTGTAGAATAGCCCATTGTGCGAAAGACAAAGAGAAAGGCCAGTCTCTGCAGCCAGGCAGATGGCACATCCTGGAATCAGAGACAATAGTCTTCACCCTGAGTTCTATTAAAGAATGCAAAGAGCTGCATACTAATCATGCATATATTAAACTTGTGGCCAGTGGTGGACTTTACATACTATGAAACATATGGATTGTTTTATATCTCAATATCTTAAAATCTCAATTTTATCCTCCCAGAGAGAATTTAATGCTACAATGCTGTGGCTTGGGGGTATTTTAGTAGATTATGCGATTAAGACAATATATAATAAATGTATGTTAAATACCATATTAGAATAATGGAATGCATCATTAAAATAACACCCAAAAACAGCTTTTTTTAAAGTGGAGTGTACTTTAAAAAAATAAATAACATTTTATAATTCAACATAAAATTAAATAACTGCTTAAGAAACGGTCTGCATTTTTGAAACAACACCCTCATTTCTCGTTGTGCTGTCCTCTTTCCCTCTCCCCTCTCTCTGCAGGTGCATGAGCAATTTAATGAGATGCAAATGAGATATGCATACAGCCAATCTCATGTGCCATGATTAAGCACAGGATATTAACCATTCTCTCTCGCTCTCTCTCTTTTCATCTAGTAAATCCCATCCTTAGCTCTGTCACTCCATGGCAAGACTGCTGCAGCAGAAATATCTAGAAGAAATAAAAAAGCACTGAAAATTCAATGCATTTGTCCTGCGTCTTGGTATGGGACGCATTGAGTAGAAAGATCCTTTCAGATTTCTCGGCAGTTTCTTGCGTTTTGGTGCTGAAGCTGGAAAGGAAGCATATCCTCCATTTTCTGCCCCCCCCTCCCACTGTTGCCTTATTCCCTCTTCCTTTGACTCGCCCCTTTTGTGTTACTGTGTGTGTGTGTGTGTGTGTGTGTGTGTGTGTGTGTCCGCAGTTTTTTTTTTTTTTTGGCATAATCCATTTACATAATAAAGATGAGGTAAAATTAAGATCCCCACAGGAGTAAAGACGAGAATCCCAGCGATACAAACCTCATTAATACAGCACGATTAGCATATCCGTACATAATTGTCCACAATCGGTACAAAGAAAGATGTAAATGCAAAAAAAACAACAACAGGCACCGCAAATTAATCGTCCCATTTCGCGAGGTTGTTAACGGCTAATTTGAACTTGTTTATCGAAGGTTACGCTGAAAACAATGCCCGTTTTGGAACAAATCCTCCGTTGCTTAACGAGAGCGATGTCAATGAAAGATTCAATGCACAAACGTCTGTAAATCTGTTCCTTCAGAAAGCATGAGAAAGAAGAGGAGGAGAGAAAATCTGCATTATTTATACTCCTCTACAATGTCAAACACATCCTGTGAGACCGAATTCTCTCACTCACTCTCTGAGTGGCATTATTTTCTCTCTGAATCAACAGGAAGCTTTGAGGATCCTCAGAACAGGTATTCAAGCACAAACCTCTCCTTGTACTTGGAAAGCTCTGCAAACGGAAAGATTTCAAAAGTTGTGCATCCATCTGGTAAACTTCACCATGCTAATACCCGTCATTTATCCTTTTGGTGTTCCCGACGTACTAATTCACTCTGGCTTCTACTGAATGTATATTTGTGCAAGCCACTGCGGAGTACGTTCTGGATTTTTGCAGTAGATTAAAAAAAAGTCATATACCATTACAATAGTTGTGATTTGATTGATTTGTTGAGTCACTGTTTAAGTCAAGGCCTGTGGTTTTCTCTAGCTCCTCCCTGTTTGCTTGTATCCTCAGTTGTTTCTTCTGTCCTGTCCACCAACTTTACCATTTCTGATATCCAACATTTGAAACTGTTTTTGGATGACAAACTCTATCTTTTCTCTTCCTTTTCTTTCCATTTATCCTTTTACAAACCCTGTTGAATGTTAAGTAATGTTGGCATTACTGCTGGCTCGCTGACTTCCGTCGACATTACTTCAGTCTGGTTTGCCCATTACTTTTGTTCACACAAGTGTTCCTGCCACATTCCTCCTCACAAAATCTGTCACACTAATTAACCCAACAAACTCTGCAAGTGTTAATTAAGCTGTCGGATCACTGTGTTTTTCAATCTTGTTTTGTGTTTCGTCCCTAGGGCTCTTTGTCTTTGCCAAGTGGCACGCGTCGGGGGCTGGTTACTGCAGGAACATGCTGGCACTCTGCCATTCCCAAGCCACCGCCAGCTTCCCAGCGGCATGCGGCGGCGCAGAGATCCTGGCACGCTGCCGAAGGTTTGTGCGTGCCAACGAGAATAACAAGACAAGTCGCATATCTCCATTAATACAAAGCAGATGCCGTCATACCCGCGTCGAGTGGCATCGACATCGGGGCATGTGCTGCTGACTCTCTGGGGGATATGCCTACTTGGAGCCTGGCACAGTCACTTAGGAGACGGCGAAACGCAGGAGGATGGCATAGCCTGCAGGAATCGAAATGTCGAGGTCGTGGCGAAGAGTTTTGCGCTTTTCTGAAACAATAAGAGGATTAAAGGTTTGTTAAGAGACACCACATCAGTTTATCGCAATGCATTGAATGAGGCATTGCATACTCACACACTTGCCATGCTGTCGAGCTGGCGGATGGATCTTCAAAGAGCTTCAACTTTTGAATCCAATGCTCGGGAACGTCTTGTTTGGAGAATTGGCAGCAGGACGATGCCTCTCTTTTCTCTCGTTATCTGTCTCTCCTCCTCTCTCCTCTGTAATGCCACCCTGCCTACACGCCCTCTTTGGCACCGGCGCTGAGTGGATGGCACCGTGCCAACCTCGCAAAACCACCGTGTTCATTCGCCACTTTGCGTCATGCTCTTCCCCCCACACACCCTCCCTCTCTAACTCTTCACCCTTTTTCTCTTTCCATCCCTCATTCTGTCGCTCTACTTTGGATCCATGTGCTCTGTGTGATGACTGAGAAGTAGAAATGATTTCTGATGTGTCATGTTTACTTCACGTCTGTACAGCGCGCCACAGTAACTTTCTATAGCGTATTCTTGTCACTGCTCTGATGTGCCTTTTATTTATTGCCATTCAAAGATCACAAGTGGGCTTTTATGTCCCTTATGATACTCCACTTCCAGAGACACGTAAGCCTGTCCGATGGGCCCCAAAAAGTTGTTCTGTTTTCTGTTCTTTCATTCGGAGAATCTAAGCATGAAGCGTTTCGCAACAGAAGGTCACCGCGATGCAAATCAAGTGGATTAGCATATCATTTAGTGGAATGAATATGCAAATGCTCTTTGAAATTTGTGAGTTTTCAGCTTTCGACAACTCAAAAGTCTCTTATGTGTGCACTGATACCTCTTTTCTTTTACATTCTCTAATTTCTTCTCACTTGCTCCCTAAACTCATTTAATCTTAATTTATCTGTCTCTAAAGGGTTTGTATAGGGGAAATTCCATGCTGTTAAGATTACCAAGGGATATTGAGAGTATTTCAGGGTAAAATAGTCCACCTTGTGAGCATGTCTGCCCAGCTGGGCATCAACTCCCAGTACACAGATGAGAACTCATGGATGTGTGGTACAGATACTTCTAGAGGAAACACTCATGGTTGTGTTTCCAATTGGCTAAAGAATGTCTTTATATTTAAATACTAGGAAAGGGCCTCAAATTGCAGACAGTTGCAGCAACAATGCAATAAACCATTCTTTGGATGCAATATGTGCTTAGATGTGCATTTTGTTCTTTCTCATCTTTCTCTTTATTGTAAATATTAATTCTAATTATCAATTTTATAATTTTTGGGATTGTTTAACCTGTAACAAAATATTGTCCTTAACATATTTTTGTTTTTACAATACTGTACTGTGGGTTTTTTTGTTTTATTTTTTGAATAATGGAAGATAAATAGCAGTGGATCTGGGTTATTTATCACTTTGATGCATAATTGGTTTGTCTTAAACATTGCTTTTACTATCATAATAGACACTCAAATGAAAAATATATTTTGACACAGTTAGAAAAACGAGGGTCATCCAAAATCTTGCATATGAATGAATAGATGAGAATATTAAACACAATTTAAAATTCCAGGCATGATTTATTATGCCAATTTAATTGCATCAAATTGATGATTTATACCCAGTGATTCAAAACGCAATGTCTTTTAAAATGGCTAATGAGGTCATTACATTGCATGTTCATTTCTAAAATATTCTGGCTAATTTGATAATACTCTATGCAGTATTCACAGTCCCGGTTAACACATTTGATCAGATTTCCCCCCACAATCAGCACAGAAAATGGGGGGTATACAAAAGCTGTGATGAGATTAACAGGGTACTTACTGCGTTTACTGCTCCCTACATATTCAGCAGGGGATATTTGTTAAATACGTGACAAACTTCATTCAATTGAAAGGCACTGCAATGTGCAGACTGGGAGTTTTCAGGTAAGCTTGTGTGTGTCTGTGTAATTTTGTAATAATAAATACGAAAACAAATGTGCTTTGGTACATTATGTAAAAAAAAAAAAAAAAAAAAATCCCTTCTTTGTGTTTATTTTAGCAACTTCCCGTCAGTGTACACTAGCATTTGCCATTTGCAGTGCCCTTCCGACTGAGCGGATGCACTTCCTGCGATTTAAAAATTGGCTTAAGATGGCAGGATATGAGATATTTGCTTTGGCAGGGCATTGTCGGGGGAATGGAACATATCCGAATTCTATGTTCTGTAAGTATATTCATAATACCTCACACATAACATCCTTGGTGGATAGACAAATACTAAGTTGCTCTGAAAAATACGTGAGGTGTGTTTTAAATAATGGCTACCATACTAATGCAAATTACATCGCACAGAAAGATCATACACGCATACACACTCGCTCTATGCACACATACATTTATGTGAGTAACCGTAATGGGAGACTGCTTGGCCACCTTAGAATATAAATCACATTTCCCATCAGCCTCTGCTCTGACCTCTGACCTTCACTTTGATATGGTTCAAGAAAGTGTGTGTGTGTGTGTGTGTGAGAGAGAGAGAGCGAGAGAGAGAGAGAGAGAGAGAGAGACTCTTGGTCGATAGCTACAGGATCTCTGCTCTTCTACACTACATTATTCTCACATCTGTCCATTAGCAGGGCCACAGAGAGTAAATCTCCTCACCTACACACACACACACACAAGAGACAGAGGTGTGATATTACTGTAAGATCACCATGGAATAAAACTTACCATGCATGTCACGGGGCTGTCAGGTAGCGTTGCCATGGAGATCACCAGCAGGTGTCTATATTATGTGGTGGTATCATCATGTCTGTCAGGCTCTAGCATGTATGTATGTTGACATGCTCACTCACTCATGCACAAATAAGCATGTGAGCTTGCAGTGCTTTCTATTTTCAGACACAAGCTCAGACTGTTTTCCACACAAAACTCTTGCTTTTATTCATTACTTCATATTCCTTCAGAACGAATGTATAATTTTGGATCTGTCTTGCATTTTATTTCATTCTCTTTCCATTTGCAGTGGGAATACTTCAGGGCACTTTTGTTTATTGGAGCTAATGGGTGAATATTAGGAGCTTCCCTCTTTCAAAATGTATTCCGCTCCGAGCTATATAGTGTGTGAAGTCGACCTAAACTCAAATGAATATCATTAAATCGGTCTTAGCTCTGTGAAACAACAACAACAACACAAAAATTCTCAGAGAAAAAATGAAATGGCATTGCTTATTCATCAGCCATTATCTAGATCATACTGATGTTTGCTGGCGGAACCGAGAGGAATCATGCAATATTAACAGATGATCCAAAGAACCAAGATAGAATAAATGTATCTGGTCTTAAAGGAATAGAATAGAATAGAATAGAATAGACCACTAAACACTACAGAAATATTATATGCGACTGTGCGCAAATGCCTAATAAATCAGAATTTATTACTCTGAGGAACTGCAAGAGGAAACATACAATATTAAAAGATAATGTAAATTCTAGAATAGAATGTAAATGATATTCCATAGAGTAGAATAACTGATGAAATACAATGTATGCAGTTGTATACAAATGCCTAATAAGTGCAGAATTTTGTTTAAATAAATGTATAAAAAAAAAAACGAATGCCGTTAATGGAAAGTCGTCCTGTAGTGTGACATGATGCGTTTTAAACTATTTTAGGCAGTGTTTTGCTAATTCTTTTTTAATTATAATGCATGCAGTGTTTATGTCCTTGTGTTAATTGAGAACCTACGTGAAATATTTGTACTTGTAAAAATTAATTTGTCACACCGCATGACTATTTAAATTGAGCTAGTGAAGGCAGGGAGGCGATTAAAAATCGAGGGAAAAAATGTACAGTGAACAGCACCAAAAATACACGTTATCTTACACATTATTTGAACTTTAAATCTTGAAAGATAAATAAATAATGAACTAAACAAAAAGTACTTTAAGTATATATAAAGTGATGTTAATTATATTAAAAATGGTATGTGTCAAATACATTTTGCATTGGAGTACAAGCCAGCATGCAGGAGAGAAAATAATTATCTTTTCATCAATATTGTGTTGATTACATTTCATTTCTATTTTTTTCATATTTTATTTTAGAATGTCATTTTTATATTTCATACTCACTGCATTTTTGCGTTTGACAAATGTCTTTATCCAATGCAACTTGCAGAGTACTCAGTTTTTGCCTGAGAATTAAATCCACTTCCTTGGATTTCTTACTACATGTCGAGGTAAATGGAACCCAAATATGCTTTTGAATTGGACCTTAAAACAGAGATCTTAAACATAACATATGACTCTAGACATGTGTATGTTCATGATTTCAAATCTCTGTATTCCTTAATATTTAGTTTAGTCCTGTATTAAGCTGCAAGTATAAGGTGTGTCTGCAGATGTAGGACCAGTGCAGTAACAATAGCTACCTAAATACATACAGAAACAGCACTGCAAGTGTGCAAAATCCATGTTTAATCCGGATCTTTTTTGTGACCTTCTCAAAAATTTCTAATCATGAATGATTTGTGTCACACATTATTATTATTCTTGCAGGCATAAGAGATGGAAAGAAATGAAAAGATTACACTTGTATCACAAGGAAACCCCCAAAATAAACTTAAGAGGGTCTGCGCTCACACACTTCATCTGAAAAACACAGGCAGAAATACAAAAAAATGATAGTGTCCCTGGAGGGCAAATTACATGGTGTTTGAGTGTGTGTGTCTGTTAGATGCTGCAAAATGAAATTCCGCCTATAGGGAGTCAGACACGCGCTCCAAGTGAATAGAGGAGAACAAAGGATTATTCTCTCCCCTGATTCCTCTTGTTCTGCCTACTGCTGTTACTCTGTTCATTTATTTATTTGCTTTTTTTTTCTTTGTCCATTTGTCCTTTAACAGCGCCTCTCGAAAAACACAGACAATTGACAAAAAGTCACAAATAATGTCTGACATTTTCTATCTTCTCTGTCTCTGCAGGCTGTGATTCAGATGCTGCACTCACTGTCAAACAGTGACCTCCAGATGACGCTTATAAAACTGCAGCCTGCTGCAAACTCATTATTTCAGGCAACCATAGGCATTAAACTAATGCCCTGTGACTATGAGGATAAGTATGAGATAAGTATTAATCCTAGAACACAAACTCTAGATGATTTTTTTCCCATCCTGACCATAGAGATGCTATACGACGCCACATCATCAGCTCCATTATAAGGCAAAGATTAATGATTACAAACTTGATTGAAAAATGTTGCTAATGTTGTAGCTTATAAAAACAAGCAACCTAATATAAATAATTCAACATATTTTTAAATAAAATACTATATTAATAACAAAAGAAATTATACATTTTAATTAAAATAATATATATATATATATATATATATATATATATATATATATATATATATATATATATATATATATATATATAAGCTTGTGTAGACTGCAAAATAATAGCTAATGATAATATAGCACATAAGAATTTTTATGTGGACTGCAAATGTTATTTTTATTATTATTTAGTAGTTAACGCAAGCTTTTGGATGCAAAATTCTCTGTTTTCCTTTCCCCCATAGTTCTATCACTTTAAAGCCTCATCTAATATGACTATTTCTCTCTCTCTCTGTCACCTTCTCTCTCTTTTCCCCTTCTCGCGTCCTTCCTGAAAGGCAGCAGTAATGTGATTTCAGTAATGTAATTTGTCTGCGTGTGTGTCAGTGTGCGGACAGTGAGGAGGAACCTGATCCAGGCTGGATGATTTATGATGTTCGTTCCATCGTTTTTCTAAAACACGTTTCTCTTCATTTATTTTTAATCTTCAGAGCGATTAGTTCTCCCTGTCACCTGCTATACAGCGTCTGAGCGGAGCGTTAATGAGAGAGCGAGAAAAAGAGGCTTAAGAGAGACGGATGCACAGACATACACTTACAGCACATGAAAACATGCAGAATAGAACCTATAGAAAATAAAGAGCGCACAGTGCATTAGATTTTGGGTTGAGATCTTCAGTACTAGAGAAATATGTCACCTCATACATACCACTGAGAATGAGCATTCACTGCAATCAGAGGTCAGACTCAAAAGCAGCCAATTGAAATCACTCCCCGCATTTCCATGGCAACACGCTCCATATGACTCCACTTGATATAGCTTCATTCCATTTACTCATCTTTTTATTTCCTTTAATTCTTTACTCTCTCCATTTTTCCAGCATAATATATTTATTGTAGAACCCCCTTAGCGTATATCTACCACATTACAATGTTTTAAATGCTGTCAATCGATTTAAAACTTAAAAAAAAAAATTCTGTAGTTAATCGCGATTAATCACACCTAACATTAAAGTTTTTAATATATTTTTATATTGTACTTTTTTTTTATATTGTATTTGTAATACATTGAACAGAAGTTAGCCTAAATCTAGTGAGAGATTTTTTCTTTGTCTTTGATTTACATTAATGACAGACAGCAGCGGGTTTATAAAGCATGGAACACACTACCGACGCCGCCGACAAACTAGTGCTGATGAAAGCCGACTGTGTTGTCGCCTCTCGTTGGGGTAAAAAGCTGCACTTTAACACACCGAGAGAACTACTGCCGACTGTTAGCTAGAATGCGTGTTCTGCGCCTGCGTGTAAATGAGACAACTGTCAATTTCTGCAGATATATGCGTATGTATTCGTCATTCAGAAAGGGAAAGGCTGCAGATACACATACCGTAAACAAAGCAGTGTGTGCTTACCTTTTTTGAATATCAGTCCTGCTAAACACTTTCTTTATTCCACTCCGCTCATGTTAATATTGAAATATTCGCCAATGAACACTTACTGAAGATGACGTAACATGAACAGCCTTCTATATGTAGCGTTTTGACTTCTTTGCTCGCCGTTTAGCTATTATCCTCGTGCACTGACTCATTCACTAAGCTGAAAGGCCAATCAGAGTTCCCTCTTTCACCGACGGCCCGACGCCGATTCAACATGTCGAATCGGCCGAAACAAAGCCGACGAGGACCAATTTCAGCCGACGGTGCGGAACACACTGAGAAAACTTAAGCCTAGTTCACACTAACGTTACATGATTTTAAAAAGTCGGGCTGAACTGTGCGGTTCACACTACATGACTTGCTCTCTGAGAAATCAGGAGTGTTCAAGTTGTTGAGCTGTTCACACCACACGACACAACGTGATTGATCCGCAACAGGAGGTAACGCACTACACGAGTCATCCAACGATTCTATCTTGTCTACAAATCTATCTGTCTAATGTCTATCTTGACGCGAAAGAGCACACGCGCCAATACACAGCGAAGAAGAACACAACACGCGAATATGGACGTCAGACAGAAACTAGTGCTGCAAACTGTTTGCACGATGATTTGCTCTGAGAAAAAAGAAAAAATAAGAGAGTATGGACGAAAGAGTGGATGTGCATACGCGAACAGCAGGTCTGTGCTACAGAGAGAGTTGGAGGTGAGTACAGCATGTTTATATTGGAGATGTAGCTGCATGTTTATGTTTGGCTGACGGCAAAAATCACGTATTTACCCGCGTATTTACCGCGTATTTATTTACTTGCTCTGATTGGCTGCTGCTCATGACATCAGTGAGATTGAGTCGTGCGACAGCTCTGGATATCTAGCATGCTAGATATATTTCTTGGCTCGACGACGCGTCTGCGAGCGTCTTTGATGCGTTGTTGGCTCTTTCATACTAACAGATTGGCAAGCCTTCATCGCCCGCTAATCCCCCACGATTTGCACGCGATAACACCCTGACCTGTCGGCGAGCTCAACGATTTGCAAATCGGGCTTAAATCGGGCTTAAAATCATATAGTGTGAACTAGGCTTTAGTCGGCCGACACACAAAACTGCCCGACGGCCGACTGTCGGCTTGGTGTGTTCCAGGCATTAGGCTGCTGTCACTTTAAGACCTGACTCACACGAGGCTATTCTGAAACGCGTTCTGTTTTCTCAACTCCTTACAGTTAATATTCATTTAACACCTTTTTAACTCATTTAAGCCTTGACAATACGGGAATTTTGGCATAATTGTGTGTGTTTTTGTACGTTCAAGTGCGAAAGAGAACTCACTGCAGCACTGGCGTGCTGTCAAGCGGTTTTCTGAGTCCTTGTTTTGTTTCTTATCACTCTTGAATGGTTTAATAGAACTTGAATGAATGATAGCGTTTAATAGCTATAGCGCAGCCAAAGGATGACAGAAAAAACGGATGCTGCTTTAATTGCTTTAAATATTTTTAATGCGTTAAACTGAAGAAAAACATATTCTCAAAAAATGAACCCGTTAATTTTGACAGCCCTATGTAAAACCCAACACTTTAACTTCTGCATACCAATGCCTTGGAAACCACCTACAAAGCCTTGCATCATGGCAGTGAGTTTCGTTTGAGCAGTGACCACTCACATTTCCTTTAGAAAATGTAAAAGTCTAGTTTATTTGTGTTTTTATGTGACATTCAGATTTTTTTCCCTGCCCCAATGAACTGGTTAACTGCTTAACTGCTATTCTGGTCACTCTCACTCTGTTTCTCTGTAATCGAGCCTTCAGTCAGCAGCCGCAGAGCTTTAAATAAAGACCTGATCAGATCATACGATGAGGTCAGTGGGACAGAGAGGGAGGGAGGTGGGGGCTCCTCTCTATTGATCTGCTGTCTGTTAGACTTGTTCTACCGTCTAAACATTATTGATTACACTGTCCTCAAACACAAGCCCCCTGTTCAATTTTCATTTTAAAGCTATTTGTTCCTCTTTAGAAAAGCTTTAGTCCACTTGTAAGTCAATACACATGAAAGAAAAAGATAGTAACACATTGTTTTACATCATGTGCTGTGTATGTGTGTCTCTCTCTGTGTGTAGGCCTATAGTGTCTGAGCTTCAGAGAGTGAATGAATGTTTTAAGGTGCACTTAAGCAACTAAGAAATTTAATTTTTATGAACTAATTAGTAATTTCTGAATTAGTGAAAAAAATATCTTTAGTAGGCCTATCTTTATTTGTATAATATTTAGGAGATACCAAAATGATTTGATATTTACCACATATTCACCAGGTATTTATATGAAATATTTCGTATTGTTAACTTTAATATTATCTTTGCCACTGCGGTACTAGCATACTTTTAGATGGTATTATTAGTCGATGACATCAGACCATGACCCCCTGCTGGTACAACCACTTAACTGCAATTTTCTGTCTTCAAATATATTAAAACACTTCAAATATCAAGCTACATGGAAAATCTCTCTCTCTCTCTCTCTCTCTCTCTCTCTCTCTCTCTCTCTCTCTCTCTCTCTCTCTCTCTCTCTCTCTAGTGAAGTGATATTTTTATGTTATATATATATATATATATATATATATATATATATATATATATATATATATATATATATATACTATAGAGAGATTTTTGTGAGAGATTATGTTATATATATATATATATATATATATATATATATATATATATATATATATATATATATATATATATAATATATATAGGCCTATAACATAAAAATGTCACTTCCTTTGCTTATTTATTTTGACAAACTGATGAATAATTTTCAGAATAACTTAATTTTAAAATCTAGTCAAAGTAAATATTTTTGAAATGTTTGTTAAATACCTGTCTGTTTCTCTGCCTAAATGCTCCTGGTTAATTGGCTCTCGTGTGTTTGGGTTAACACGTGCCTCGATGAGGGGGAGGAGCCTCTGCACTATGCTCGACCGTGATTGGTCAGTCAGCACATTCAGCACCGCCTCTCCACAGGCGCTGGAGACTATGCTGGAAACCCTGTTACATAGTCACCATACTTAAGATAACCTACTAAAGTTCATGTATTTATTTAATGTAAGTAATCAATCCAGGATTATATACATTTCAGATGTATCGATAATGAAACGTAATGCATGTTATATAAACAGAAGTGTAACCTGTGGGTTTTTTTTGCACACCCGATTGCAGTTATAAAACCCCAGCAGCGGCTTCTTTTGTAACCTGCCAACTCGTCATTCATTTGTTCGTTTTGTAACGCGACTCACGGATACATTTTAGGCTACCTGTCAGGGTTGTTTATGACGCAAACGGTTGCAAAATATTTTGATACAATTTATGTGACTATTATTATATATTTACTGCGTTGAAAAGTGACGGATTTGGTCAAAGAGAATGTCTGTAGGCAAAGATATGAAGTCCGTGTCTCAGGTCCGTGAACTCCTGAGAGAGCTGATGTTGGGTCGTGAGGATCCGGACGGGTTTTTCTGTCTGTGTTTGTCTCTGCTGGGGGACACAGACACCCGTACACACTTTCTGGACGTGATCGAACCCCTTTCATCCGGACATGAACATCTACACAGTCAGCTGACTACAATCTTTCTGGAGTACTTCTCTAAGGTAGTGTGTGTGTGTATGTAGCCTATGTATGTCTGTCTTTGTCTGTCAAATTTATTTAATAAAATAGGCTACAAATGTATAAAACAGAGACCAGTCAAATACCTAAATAAAGTATAGATCTGGGTAGATGACATGGCGTAAGGTAGTGGCAGGAGTGTCATTTTTAAAGAAATTATTAATTTTATAGGAATGTTGCCTTTGAAAGTGATCAAAAGTGACAGTAAAGACTTTTACATTGTAACAAAAGCTTTCTATTTCAACTAAATGCTGTTCTTAGACTTTATAACTTTCTCTTAATATTTTTTTAAATGTTCTTTTTAACTTTCTATCAATAAGAATCCTGAAAAAAAAAGTTTCCAAAAAACTATTAAGCAGCACACACTGAAGACTGGAGTAATGATGCTGAAAATTCAGCTTTGACATCACAGGAATGAATTACATTTTAAAATATATTAAAGGGATAGTTCACCCAAAAATGAAAATTCTGTCAGTATTTACTCACCCTCATGTTGTTCCAACCCCGTAAGACCTTCATTCATCTTCGGAACACGAATTAAGATATTTTTGATGAAATCTGAGAGCTGGATCACTCCTCCATAAGCTTCTTCAGGGATTGAAACTTGCCAGCCCCGAAAAGTCATTAAAGACATCGTTAAAATAGTCCAAGTGACTACAGTGGCTCGATCTTAAGTTTATCAAGCGACGAGAATACTTTTTGTGCGCAAAAACAAACAAAAATAACGACTTTATTTCAACTATTCATTTCCTTCTCTGTTGGCCTCTAGTCAGTTAACTTAGTATGATTGCGTAGAGCTACGTCACACGTAGGCTCACTATTGGCCGACGCTGGTCATGTGGGTGATGCGTGTGATGTACAACAACAGAAGCTTATGCTATTACACTAGTGAACTGACTCGAGGCCCACAGAGAAGGAAATGAATAGTTGAAATAAAGTCGTTATTTTTGTTGTTTTTTTGCGCACAAAAAGTATTCTCGTCGTTTGATAAACTTAAGATTGAGTCACTGTAGTCACTTGGACTATTTTAACAATGTCTTTAATAACTTTTCGAGGCTAGCAAGTTTCAATCCCTGAAGAAGCCTATGGAGGAGTGATCCAGCTCTTAGATTTCATCAAAAATATCTTAATTCGTGTTCCGAAGATGAACGAAGGTCTTACGGGGTTGGAACAACATGAGGGTGAGTAAATACTGACAGAATTTTCATTTTTGGGTGAACTAACCCTTTAAAGGTCCAGTGTGTAGATTTTAGCGGCATCTAGCGGTTCGGTTGCGAGTTGCACTAATGGCTCAGCCCACTGCTCACCCCTCCCTTTCGAAGAAGCTACGGTGGCTAATATGGGACAAACATATCGTCGTCTGAGACAGCAGAGAATATCCAGAGTAAGCCAAGAGTGTGTAACTTTGTCACTGTTTTTGTACCACAGTCCATTTTAAACCACATGGATAAAGTTTACAAAGCCATAGTCAGGTGAGGATCAAGGGTCTTAAAATAATAATAGTAATCAGCTGATTGTCTCACGAACGTAACCAGCACATTTCTCCCCACATAACAAACCCATAATACAGTGAGGGAGAAGAACCACATGAAACTATCCAACTACATATTTTTTCTAACAGGGTAGTAAAAGTTTAGCTGGCTAATATGAGCTGTTACGCTGTAGGGCTGTGGCTGAGCTAGTTAAAGCGTAAAGCATTGTTTATACTCGACGCGTCTGCAAAAATTATGTGATTGTTAGTGATGTAGTACTCGAGTCCGGTCTTGAGACCGATTTCTGCTTTCTCTGACTCGTCTCGGACTTGTTCCTTCAAAGACTTGGTCTTGACTCGGACTCGACCCTTCAAAGACTCGGTCTTGACTCGGACTCGGCATAGGCGGTCTCGTCCCCATCACTAGTTATGGGGGAATAAAGTTTTAAAAGATACTGAATTCGAGTGTATTGTCAAAATATTTAAAATTGGGAAATATTGGAAAATGTTATTAAGTAGCTAAGCCTACTAATTTAGACATGCCACTAGAAAATTTTAATTTGCTCTGCATGTCCTAACTATGATTAAAAAAGTCAGGGTGGGCTTAACATGTTGATGACAGAGCAGCACTGTTGAAGCATTTTAGAAAAATAGGCAGAAGATGATGCATGTGGTAGGGATTTTTTTTAATGATAGTAAAAGCATAGTCCATATTAAGACGTTAAGACTGCTCCTCTAAACAATTCCCAATCTAGCTTAGTCTGTAGGCCTAACTGTTGATAATTAACTGGGGTGATATTAAATCATGAATATCAAAACTGACATGTCGAGACAAAATCTCGACTCGGACTTGCTTCCTCAAAGACTCGGTCTTGACTCGGACTCGACTATATTTAAAAAACAACGGACTCGGTCTCGACTCGGACTCGACCCTTCAAAGACTCGGTCTTGACTCGGACTCGACTGTATTTGAAAACCAACGGACTTGGTCTCGACCCTTCAAAGACTCGGTCTTGACTCGGACTCGGCATAGGCGGTCTCGTCCCCATCACTAGTGATTGTAACAGCGCGCGCGCCTCCGCATCCCCTAGACACCATTTACTACACACAAATTAATAAATAATAATGAATAAAAATATATTTTTTTCTCTGGTTTTGAAAACTCTTCGCGATCGACTTAAAATGCTTCCAAGATCGACTTGTCGACCGCGATCGACGGGTTGGTGACTCCTGTAACGTTGTTTTACGGTCAATAGTACTAATCAGCTGATTGTCAAAGCCATAACACAGCGAGGGAGAAGAACTAAGTTACATGAACAATCCAACTACATATTTTACACCACTGACAAGGGAAAAGGCACTACTCACGGTGTCTATGGCTAGCTTCTAGCTTTCTGCGGCTTCTCTTTCAAGGTAATGACGAAACGCGCTCTGTAGCGCTGTTTGTTCGCTGTCGGCTACGGTAGAAACATGACGTCACAATATGTCTACCTTCATAGAAGGGGGTGCCCGCGGTTATGTAGATATAAATGTCTCATTCTAAGGTAATAAAAACATAACGGTTCATTGAGTAAGGTCTTTATACACCACTCAACACATAGTTATGGATCTTATATTGCATTTCTGTCAATAGATCCTCAGAAATATTACACATTGCACCTTTAACATAGAAAAGTGTTAGAGTAATATTGTGAAATATTTTAATTGAAAATGTTTTTGCTGTATTTTTGATCAAATAAATGTAGCATTGGTGAGAAAGAGACTTCTTTCGTATCTACATTTCAGGGGTTTTCAATACAGATTTAAATATCTTTTGCGTAATATAGGCTAGAGAATAATAAGAGTTAGCTGTTGTTTGTATAGGCTAATGTTAAAGATATTTTGTTTTGTTTGTTTTTCAGGATGAAGCAGATGAATTAGAGTTGGCCTTAACACTGTCTCTTAATGAAACCAAACACATCAAAACAGATTTTAGGCTGCAGAATTCAGACCATCAGAGTCATATGCCTCCCTGTTACAAAAGCTATGCTGACATGACAACAGTAACTTCAGGTGGTGATCAGCCAAAAGTCAATGCAGCCGTAGAACCAGAGAGCCAGACTATTACAAAATGGACACTAGATACTGAATTACATAAAACAACATGTGCCATTAATAACATAAATAAAGAAAATGATGATCTCAAAGTCACAAAGTCAAAGAGGTCACAAAGGCGTCTGCGTAAGAAGGAACTTCTGTTGAAGAACCCATCGGGACCGCGACCCGTTCTGATGTGGTTCAGAAGGGACCTCCGCATGTGGGATAACCCTGCTCTGATTGGCTGCCTGGAGCTTGGTGGACCAGTCATACCAGTCTTTTTGTGGAATGCAGTGGAGGAGGAGGGTCCAGGGGTTACTGTGGCATCCGGCGGGGCCTGTAAATACTGGCTGCATCAGGCACTAGTTAGTCTGAACCTCTCTCTAGAGCAGCTTGGAAGCCACTTGATGACCCTGAAGGCAGAGCCCTCATCTTTGACAGCGCTGCAGGGGTTGATCGCTGAGACGGGGGCAGCATCAGTCGTGGCAACGGCCCTGTATGAGCCGTGGTTAAAGGAAAGAGATGACAGCGTGTGGGAGACACTGGGGAAACAAGGTGTTAATTGTCACATCTACCATTCCTACTGCCTCAGAGACCCCTATGCGGTTACCACACGGGGCATTGGACTACGAGGTGAGTAATGCAGTGCAGCAGCTCACCATATTTTCCCCTGTTGATTAATCAGTTAATTAAGAAAATTGTTTTGTATTACAAGATTTCTGAAATGTTGTTTAACCTGTTAACTGTCAGTGTCCTGCTAGCAGGATGCTTGGCACTCTTTTTTTTTTTTTATTGCCTTTCCCCCCATATTTTAAAGATCATCATAAATGACATAATTTGAAGGCTTAAACAGTCAAAATTCATTAGACCGGAAGTAAAACTAACATTGGATTCGGATGTGTCTTGATGCATCCTCCATAGGCAGCATTTTTAAGCTTATTACACCTCGATGGCGGTGACTTTTGTCAGGGCAAGTACCACCCAAATCTTTTAAAGTGCTAGAAATTTTCTACATTTATTTGCAGGTATCGGCTCTGTCTCTCACTTTATGAGCTGCTGCCAGCAGAACCCTGGCAGTGGACTGGGAGCTCCACTGGATGCCCCCGGTGCCCTGCCTGCTCCCTCAACATGGCCGCAGGGATGCCCGCTTGTTGATCTGGAGCTTGCACGCATGCCACGCAGGAAAGATGGCACAGAGGTGAAATATTCAAACCACCACTAACAAACAATGCTTAATCCTAAACTAAGGATTAGGCCTTAGTTCCGTTAGGACATACAGTATAAGTAGCTTTTATAAAGTTCCTTAGAAATAAACGTCACTGCTGTGCATCTTGAGACAAAACAATGACACTGATATATTTTAAGATATGACAGTGCAAGTTGCTTTCAGTTAAAACCGCGTAAACATGCATTTTAGTCTGGGACTAGTCTTAAGCCTTGTCTGTGAAACTGGGGGTTCATGTTTTAGAATAAAAAATATCTATGTTGAAATGTGTATCACATTTGACTTTTAATATTTCCTTTTGAATTATAATTTGAATTAACTATGATAAATTTGTTTTATTGTTATATAAAAACAAGTGTTTGAAGATAGCAATGTGCTGAAACGTTTACTCCTGTTAATTTTTTTTTTAATTCACTTTGCACTTTTTGCATGATGCAATTCATAAAATAAAAATAAAAATGTTTTGATAGACTTCTGTAGTCTGTACTGAATCCAGTGTGCAGCCAGCCGTCTTCTTGCCTGTTTTATATTAGTTATATATGCATCAGAAAGATCTCTCTTCATGTAACTTAAGAGGCCATTCACACAGGGACCGTTTTTTTTTATTGAAAAACACGAGACGCAACCAGTAAAATGGAAGAAATCACAAGGTCTTGAGGCACATTTTTTAAAAGTTTAACTTATTTTAACCTGAGTGCTGGGTTTTTTAGAACACCATGTCATGCAAATGATGCAAGTCATGATCGCAACTGTCAAAGACTACCATCTAGCATGTTTACACACAATGCAAAAGTAACGCGGTGGAATGCAAAAACACGTCCTGTGTGAACGGCCCCTAAGATCTAATTGCTGTTGTTATATGGTATTGACAGATTGACTGGGCCGTGAACATTCGGAAATCATGGGACTTCAGTGAAAAAGGAGCTCAGGCCCATCTTGAGGCCTTCCTGCGAGATGGTAAGACACATTTCCAAGGTGCATGTTTACAATTACAAGTATTACAAGGCCATCCATCATTTTGCACTCATCAATTGACTTTATTGTAGGTGTGTACCGTTATGAAAAGGAGTCAAGTCGAGCGGATGCCCCAAACACCAGCTCTATATCTCCATATTTGCACTTTGGGCAGCTGAGTGCACGTCGCCTATTATGGGACGCCCGTGGAGCTCGCTGCAGATCTCCCAAATTCCAGCGCAAACTGGCCTGGAGGGACCTGGCGTACTGGCAGCTGTGCCTTTTCCCAGACCTGCCCTGGGAGTCCATCAGACCACCGTATAAGGCAAGATTCCCATTTATTATTCCCACTCAATGCTTGTACTTGTATTGAAAGAGCAAAATCATGTCTAGCCAGTATCGTTGCAGTTAGGATGGGATTTTGGTGTCAAATCAATCATGTGACTTGAGGAGATATTTATATAGCGCTTTATACTAGATTGTTTCTAAGCAGGTTTTCAGTGATGAACAGGAAAATAAAGAAATGATTCAAACATAATTGAATTCTAGTGTAAAGCAGCTCTAAGGCAATAGTGTCATTATTCAGCTGAGGTCAGTTCAGTGTTGATTCAGTTCAGTTTAAAAACTGCGTAAACTTCATCAATTAAGAAATGAGTTCAATTAAGCTATAAAACAGCTGAAAATAGTGATGTTATCATCCAGGTCAATTCAGTTCAAGTTTTGTTTTCATCCAATACTGTCAGTGCAGTCAACTGAATAATACTACAACTAAATATTAAGTGTCCCCAGTGCCAGAGCACTGTGCCATCAGATGGAGAAATGGAGAAAAAAACCTTTGGAGACAGTAGGCCCAATTAATGAACATGGTGTGATAATGATTCCAGGCTGCATCACAAGTCAGATTGTGGATTTTATTAATGCACTCTCAGAAAAAATGGTACCCTTTAAAAAGGTTCTAATATGTGCCATTCAGGTAGGCTACTAATATGTACACTTTTGATACCAGTATGTACGTTTGAGGTACTAATATGCACTCTTTGGGTACAAAGGCATACATTTTGAAAGGGTGCCGCCCCAGTGACAGCTTTTTTACCTTTTTTTACTGAGAGTGCAACCACCGGCAACATCCTAGAATCTTGGTGGCGACTTTTGCATTGACAATCATCAGAATTTGTGCGTCTAGTAATGAGATTATCATCATGATTACATTTGTATGCTCAAAATGTTTTACCCAATGCAGGTTTTGCGCTGGAGTTCAGACCGTGCCCATCTGAAGGCCTGGCAGCGTGGATTCACAGGGTACCCGCTGGTAGATGCAGCAATGAGACACCTGTGGCAAACTGGCTGGATGAACAACTACATGAGACATGTGGTGGCCTCCTTCCTCATTGCTTATTTGCATTTTCCCTGGCAAGAAGGATACCGCTGGTTTCAGGTGACACATACAGAAGACACCAAATTTATTCTCATAATTCTTTTGATTTAGAGCTGACTATATAATGTTATGCTACAGCTAATGTAATACCCCTAACTGTAAGTATTAAAGGTTTAGTTCACCCAAAAATGAAAATTCTGTCAGTAATTACTCACCCTCATGTTGTTCCAACCCTGTAAGACTTTCGTTCATCTTTGGGGAACACAAATTAAGACATTTTTGATGAAATCTAAGAGCTATCTGACTCCTTCATAAGCTGCTAGGTAATTGCATCTGCCGGCCCAGAAAAGTTAGTGAAAATACATCGTTAAAATAGTTCTACTGTGACTAAAGTGACTACAGTGGCTCAACCTTAAGTTTATCAAGCGACGAGAATACTTTTTGTGTGCAAACCCCCCCCCCAAAATAACGACTTTATTCAACTATTCATTTTCTTCTGTGTGGGCCTCTGACGTTAGTTCACGAGAGCGCCACGACGCATGCGCAGGAACTGCGAAGATGACGCTCACAATCATTTGATTGGACGATACTCAGTCATACTACAATGTAGCCAAAAAGATACCAAAGTACAGTAACTAAGTACATTTACTCAAATACTTTACACCACTGCACCTAGCAACATACTAGCAACCAGCCAAAGTACCCTAGAAACCAGATAGCAACACCCTGGCAACCACCTGCATTACAGTAACATTGTGCTGGCGAGTTTAGCATTCACTCATTGAGTTTCTGGTTTATTGATAGAAAATGTGTCAACACTGTGAGAAATGACCTGTAATGGACCATTGAACACAGCATCTCAACACTTTTTCTATATTTTATAGGACACGCTGCTAGATGCTGATGTTGCCATAGATGCCATGATGTGGCAGAATGGAGGAATGTGTGGACTGGATCATTGGAACTTCGTCATGCACCCTGTTGATGCAGCACTGACCTGTGACCCCTATGGCACCTATGTGCGGCAGTGGTGTCCTGAACTGAAGGCCCTTCCTGATGACCTCATCCATAAGCCCTGGAAGTGTCCAGCGTCAATGCTGCGTAGGGCAGGTGTGTTATGCTAATCTGCTCACGGTTATCTCAAACTGAGACAGATTAAATGAGATGTACTGTTAATATCACTTATAAAATGGTCATTTTATAATGCTTTATTTTAAAATTACTGCATTGGAAATGAATAAAAGACAAATTTCATCTAGTGAAAATGTTTGGAACTGGGGCCAAACAAAATCTTACTGAAAGCTAATTTTTTGAGATATCAAGCTCAAATTTGCAACATAACTTGTTTAAATTTATGGCTTTGATTTTCTTGCAGTTTTAGAGTAAAACGTGTTTTTGAAAATATATATTTCATAAAAAAATAAATTTTCATAACAATAATTGAAAAATTCTGCAACCTTTTTAAAGTTCACTTTTTTTACAACTTTTTTCACTTCAGCAATAATTTGCCAAGTGTCGTCTTTGAAAAGAGATCAAACTTAAGTCTGTGCTTTTAAATCATTCAAGATCACTTAAGTGCGATAAGACCTGACAGAGAACTAAACAGAAAGCCGCCTGTCCGACAGCATGTAAATACTGAATTGCGTTAATTTTTGCGGTTTATTGAGCTTCGAATACTTATGTCTAAATGCCCATCATGGTGTGTATTTACATACTGTAAACACCCCTGCTATAAAAAATTCATATAGTACTGGTCAGATATAGTACTGGTCTAGCTGGTGGACCAGCTGTTCTCAAGCAAAACTGGTCCACCAGCACTCCCGCTTCCCATGATGCTGGTGACTTGCAAACCAGCATAATGTCTAAATACCATTCTTGAGTATTAAGTTGAGTCTAAAGTGAACACAAATATTTGGGGGAAATTTGGATTTTGACGCTTTAATGTAATCTAAAATAATTTACTGTAAAATGTTGGCGGCATCATCATAACCTTATTTCCAGCAAAAAAATTACTATATTGTGATAAACATATTGTTATTCTGTTTCACTCTGAAAGATGTCACATTACAAAGGTAAATGCTTTCTGTTCACAGGTGTGGTTTTAGGGGGTAACTACCCAGAGCGGGTTGTTACTGACCTTGAGGAGCGACGTGCACAGTCTCTACAGGACGTTGCATCAGTGCGGAGGCGTTTCAGACAGTTTATAGACCAGCGATCAGGCTGTGATCTGGTGCCTCTGCCTGCCAGGCTGGTACAGGAAGCTCTGGGCAGTATGGGGGATGTTGTGAGGCAAGAAGGAAATGGGTTCCTCCTCCCAGTCATCACCCGCATGGAGTTTAAACACCATTCGGAGGATCCAGACAGGCAGGACAACCCATACAACGCTGTGCTAAAGGGCTACGTCAGTCGTAAACGGGATGAAACCATTGCCTTCCTCAACGAGCGAGACTTCACAGCCAGCGTGATGTGTGAGACTGCACAGCGTAGAGAGAGGTTAGAGAGGGACTGTTGTCTTCTGGAGGGTCTACCTCAGCCCACAGCCTCACGTGGCCGAGCCAGACGTACCCCAACCAGAGACCCTTACAGCAAAGTGCCTGGGGGTGTCGCTATTCCCCACAGATAACAGAATGACATGTTCTAAGGCTGGAATACAGTAAATGAATTCTGCATAATTTTTTTCCCCACGATTTGCAGTCTGGATCAGTCGATTACAGTTGGTGAAAGGCAGCCAGTCTTCAGATTTTCGAGAGTTGACAGATTTCACACATATTCACGCAGTGCATGATGGGCACAAATTTACCGTTTTTTTTTTTTTTTAGCTTCATACTATGATTTCATCCAGTCAGAGGATATCAAACATATTTTGAGCCAGTTTTTACATACTGTTTTTATTTTTCACACGTCTCCTAGCAATGAGGCTCCTGTTTCTGCCATAGCTTGTGTTCAGAATGAAAGTCTGGTATGAAAGTGTGATGCCAGGTTTTGCTTTGTTACTGAATAACGAAATCTGATTTTAAGTCGTGTAGTGTATTCCAGCTCTTAGTGCCTTTAACTTTTACAAAAAATACTTTTAGATAAGACTATAAAATAGACTTTTTACAGTCTTACTTTGGTAAATAATTCCGTACAAATAACCAATTTAGAATCCATTTTGTAATTACATGTGCTATCATTATTGCTCATGATTTCATATAGCATACTATTACTTTTCTAAACTGTCTGATTTAAGATTTTCACCTGGTGGTTGCAAAAAATAAAAGGTCCTTTTCAGTCATTGCAGTGAAGGAGGGACTTGATATTTAGAAATCAGAACTGAAACCTTTTATGTTATTTTGACTTGTAAGCAACTATATTAGGAAGTAAATATTGTGGATTTTGTTTGCAATGAGCAAATTTCTTGGCTTGTTAGCACATCCATCATGGTATTGAAAACTGTTCTATATTTAACATTTATTACTTTTTTTCTTTAATGGTATTTCTTAAAACAATAATACCCTTAATTTGCAGACATTGGGTAATATATTTCATATATTAGATCTGAGAAGCACATTCGACTCCAAAAGAAACATTTATAATGCAATAAAACCATTTAAATCCGGGAAAGTTTAAAATAGTTGTTTAATGATGTTAATCACTTTCACTCAATTGTGAGTCCTCAAAAACAACAGATTTCATAACTGTCCTAAAATTGGACTTTAAGTGTTATTCATACTTCCACATTTTATTTGTAGCTTATTCCAAGTGATGACAAACTTTCACAGGAACAGTGTGACATCTACAAAAGAGATGAAACTGTTACATAAGCTGTGCATATTTGATCTTCAAATCTCCGTGGCTAGAAAACGAACAAAGTAACGGGCTCAATCAAACCAGGTCTGCTTCTTGTTTTCCAAGCGAAGTGCATAATGTTGTGACATTGGTTGGGTGTGGTTTGAAGGGAAAATATATTTTAGAAGAATATCTCAACTAAATCAACTACAAACAAAATGCATTTGATGAATAAATAAACATTCCTTAATTTATTATTTTTAAATTCTCCCCCTTATGCAACATGCCAGCAGAACGATCTAGTCCTCTATAGACTTGATGTATCTCTCATAAGCAGCTTCATCCATCAATCCATTTAATTCCTCAGGAACAGATACAGTCATCTTCATCAGCCAGCCTGCGAACAAAATACACACTTAATGATGACAGAATTTATATTTTTGAGTGAGATATTCCTTAAACCTTGTCACAAGAAGTTAAAAGAGTTCAGGCTGGTTTGTCTCAAAATAAGTTTGGAGGAATGTCACACCATCTTTATAGCAAGATTTGTTAACCAGTCCAGGGTTGTCCGCCAGGGCATCATTGACTTCTGTCACTTCCCCCGTTAGAGGAGAGTACAACTCACTCGCTGCTTTAACACTCTCCAGAGTACCGAATTCATCTACAATACAGATTATCAGAACATTCACAATTTATCATATCATCTGCTTAATTAACTACATAAATTAACTCATACTGAGAATGTACTCTCTTACGCTTACATAAATATAGTTTTACCTGACTGTGATAAATTTGCACCAACTTCAGGGAGCCCACAGTAGACAACGTCTCCCAGAGCCTCCTGGGAACAGTGAATTATAAACATGAAAATACAGCCTATATAGTTTATATACCTCTTTCTATATATATATATATATATATATATATAAAATAAGCATTAATAACCTAACCTGAGCAAAATTACTGATGCCCACTGTCGCCACACCACTGTCCACGCGAACCCACTCGTGTTTGTCTGTGAACTTTAGTGCTGCATGACACAGAGAAAACAGATTTGTTTGGGTCTCAGACGAATCAGGTAACAGCGTTAACAATCCAGATTTATAAATGCACATTAAGATGCATTAAACTGTAATGCAAGGCAATTCAATTATAACTGGGTCGATCGTTTCCGTAGTGAAGCAAATGAAATGATTGCAAGATCAGGGCCTATTACAGATAGATAGACAGACAGACAAACTCTAGCGTATCTGGCATTTGAAGGTACTCAATACCAATGTGATAACAAACTTCCACGCGTGGCGCTTGTAAACTTTCATAAGTGTGAATAACTTACCTGCGCAAAATGGAGCGGTTGTGTTCAGGAACCTTTTATAGCATATCCTCGCCAGTAGTCTAGCTCGAGTCAGAGAATTTCTGTTTGAGAGTCGAGGTAGAGAGGAGGTCAAACTAACAGAAGCACATCGTAATATTGTGCACATCGCCATTATTCCCCGTACGCAAATAACAATGGACGCCGGCGCGCATCGATGATGTCAGTATTCGAATGGACTATGCGCGCTAAAGCAGTTCTTTGAGATGCGTGTTCGGTTTTGGTTTAGACTTAGAGGATAAATGTATCTACTGTAAAAATTGTATTATATTTAGATTATATTTGACAGTTAATATGGACATGAACATTTTAGATATTAACATCAAGATTTTGCGTTCAATTTACGTGTACGTTTATATGATTATCTAGACGTAGCTTAACTGATTACTGTTTAATCAAATTATGTTGTTGTAAAATTCACTTAAATAGTTCTGTGGTGTGACAAATTACACTTTTAGTACAAATAGCCCTAATATCTTATGAGATCATAAAACTATAATAATAATATAGATTTATTATTTTTAAAATGGCCTATATGACTATTTTTATAGAGGGAATATTTAATAGAGTGAAAGGAATGGTGGAAATCAGTTCAGAAGGTGAATAACGTTACCAAAAAATAAAATGATCAATTTAGTACAAACTATAAAAGTAAATTTGTGTGCAATATTCGTTTTATTTGACCAGCACATTGAAAAAGACATAAAAGTAACCACAGTAACTCTTAAAGCGACATAGCAGATTTCACCCGAAAATTATACTTACAGAAAAGATCTTAAAATGTAGACCCCTTTATAATCATTTATTAATTCTTTCTTACCCAAATTTGAATAAAAAAAATGTATTATTAGAGGTTAGCACAGTCGCGAACAGAAGTCGCGTTCACCTCAGGAGGAAACTCAATGAAACAGGCTGCTCGAGCTCTTTCGTTTTATGATCTGTAACGGACGGGTACACCGACGAATTGTATATTACGATTCAATTCAGCAAGAAAATATCCTCAGTTGGCTATAAGGATAGGCTACAAATATGAAAAATCTAATAAACTGTGAACTGTCCAAACCATTGTGAAGTTAAAGTAAACTTATGGTCATACTTCACCAGCAACTGAAATAGGCTATCTATCACCTGATCTATATGCCATTCCATATATCAGGTATGAGTGCTCGTGCGCGCAGGTGCGCTCCGTCCTCCTGATGCCGCAGGTGCGCGCAGGTACATCATCCTCCTCTGACTGTACAGAAGATGGACGTTTGTCCTTCACTACTCTGGGACAAATAATAGTAGTTTGTTAATCGTACCTCCTAGAGTTTAACTTGATTAATCCTATAAGAATCTTTTTCCAACTGAGAATTTCAATCGATTCTCCTAAAATGAAACTCGTAATTTCATGATCGTTGAAGGACGTCCGTCGCTCTGAGATGAACGATCAGCGGGACATTAAACTGTTTTCACTCTGTACACTTTTCATTTTCAAGCTATTTGTGCTTCAAGGTAAGTATCATTTTAATTCTAAACTTTGCTTCACCCCCATCCCCCAATTTAGGTAACCTTTCTAAAATTTCCTGAAATATCCTTCTATTTATTTATCCTACAACAGTAAAATTGTGGTTATAATGTTTTAGCCATAATACATTTAAAGATGTACATATATACAGAATTGTGTATTATGTAAATCAATCTTAAGCTTTGAAACATTTGCAATTTACTTACAATTTACAAAATCTTAAAGTTTTCAGTATCCTAAGTAGACTAAAGATGGAGCAGCTCTTCTACGTAGTTATAGCCTACAATGGTTTATTTAAAAACATAGTGGTTTTTTGATCTAATGCAATATTTACAGTCTAAACTTGGTTAAATAAATATGATATAAAACTTGGTTTAAATAAATAAATATCCATAAATATGATTGATTTTACATTGATATAATTTTACTTTTGACAGGATTTATTTGCCAGGAATCAAACTCAGAAAATAAACTCCCCAGGTATGTGTTTTTATAGGTATTAAACCTCTTGTTGTGGCGTTTCATGACTTTTACAAATGTGTTAATAGATTGCAGTTTGATTGTACCTTTAAAAACTGGTGAACTTTATTCATAAACATCCATTATTACATGGAGCTTTTAAGTAGAGAGACAGTGTCAAGTTATATATGTAACCACTGATAAGATGTTAAGTGTTTGGTCTAATGTTTTGCTGTGTAACCATTAAACCATTTCCTTAAGAATCATTTAGTCCATCAACGTGACTGTGTCTGTATGGCATCTTAAGTGTTTCTGAACCTTTAGTCTCACAGTCACCGCACTTTTAATACTGCTCTCTTTGTGCTACTTTTAAAAGGAGGGTTAATGCACTGCGGCAGAAACGGGATCTCTTCCGTGAAGAGGTGAGTATGCCTAAGAGAAAGTGACAAGGGAAAGAGTGGAGTAACCACACACGCACACGCACACAGCACACACAACACACACACACACACACACACACACACACACACACACACACACACACACACACACACACACACACACACACACACACACACACACACACACACACACACACACACACACACACACACTCACTCACTCACTCACTCACAAATACTGAGATACACTCTCGGTGCTGACAAAGCTGTCTTTGTGGAGTTTACACAAATGCTACAGACACTGAAAGCTCCATTCCCAAATGTCTGCAGTGGCAAAACCATGTGAGGGAACGCCAAGACAAGTTCACCAATATGGCTTAGTGGTCAGACATGGTACTGTAGCCACTATAGCTCGTAAGACACAAATACTTGGCAAATTCTCTATACAATCTTTTTTTTTCTCTCTGCAGACCCTTAGTGCAGTGCTGTCTGATTCAGCTCTTCCTCGAAGAGTTCTTCATAATTATACAGCGAGAGATGCATCAACAGGTATTGCACACTCAAAAATATACAGTATACAGTCTCACTTGATCTTGGATGCTAGAAGTATCAATTATTACAAAAAGATCATCTAGAGCCAACTTTGATAAAGATTGGTGGGTGGCTCTGGAAGCTTTGAGCTGAAGAACCCAAAGTTGGCCAGACAACTATTTAAAACCAACTATGGTTCTATGGGTTTCTTTAAGGCGATTCACACTGCACCGACAGATGCAACCAACACGCTGACGCCGACAGAGGTGACACACTGATCCGGCCAAAACCTGACTAAGTTTTCGGCATCTGATGGTGTAGTGTGAATTGAGCTTTAGACTCCCAGGCAAAGGAAATATGTCCAAACAAAAACATTGGGGGTGTGCTAATTCAGTGCTTGGCCCCATACTTTTAAGTTTTCATTTGCTTTATTGGTAATACTTAGTGAAATTTGCCTTTTGTGTTTGTGGGTTTTGTAGAATATTGTGGGTGTCTTAATGGGGGCTGGTGCCAGGAGGAAGGACGCTGTGATTGTGCTCAATTCCAGGGTCTCGGGGAACGCTGTCAAATCAGTAAGAAACACACACACACACACACACACACACACACACACACACACACACACACACTGACAGGTTATATTAAATTCAAAATGAAGCTTGCTTCGATTTAATTATAGTGAGGTTCGTATGGTCTGATATTATCATCTGCCACCCAGTGCTGACCATTAAATGTGGATGAAAGAACCCTGAATTTAATTACTAGAAATCAAATGGCATTGCTCACTGGTTCCAGATAATCTATGTGACTAAGTTTTACTTCATTTGGTAGCATTGGATTACAGATGTGCTGGGAATATATTGCTTGCCACAAAGAGCTTCTGTATGTATGTTTAATTAACCAGGCACTGAAAAAGCCAGGCAGCTGGTGTGACCAACACAATAACAGGTTCCTGCATATACTGTATTTGATATAAGCCATACTGATTACATGCCCAACGGGGAATTGATTACATGGGGCACAAATATTGAGTTAAATGGTTTAATAATCACTAACAAAAAAAGTAACGAGTTGCCTTGATACTAATGGTTTTTGGGCATATCCCCATGTACCATGTATTATTTGAAATACCATGTTAACTACCATTCAAATATTTGGTGTCAGTATGATTTAAAAATAAATAAATAACTTTTATTGAGTGAGGATGTATTAAATTGATCAAAAATGACAGCAAAAACAAAAAGAAATTATTATGTTATGAGAGATTTCTATTTAAAATAAATGCTGTTCTTTTGAACTTTCAAATTCATCAAAGAATCCTGAAGAAAATTATTACAGTTTCCACAAATATATTAATCAGCATTTTCAACAATGATTCAAATTTTCAACATTTTTCTTGAGCATCAAATTGGCATATTAGAATGATTTCTGAAGGATCATTTGACATTGAAGACTGGAGTAATGAAGCTGAAAATTCAGCTTTGCATCAAATAATAAATTACATTTTGAAATATATTCAAATAGAAAACATATTTTAAATTGTGATAATATTTCACAGTTTTACTGTTTGTACTATATTTTTTTTAATCAAAATATGCATCTAGGAGAGCATAAGAGACTTCTGTCAAAAACATTTAAAAGTCTTACTGACCCCAAACTTTTGAAGTTTAGTGGACATATTTTTTTATCATTCAGTCCCATAATTAATAAAAGGTATTTTCACCATCTACTATCACGTCTTATGGACCCACCACAGTACTTTTTTGTATAGGTTTTTAATGTTGTATTTTTTGTATCAGTTCCCAACCATGGTCAGGATAGGGATGGGATTTGCCGTTCGTGGGGTCAGCATCATTTTGAGACCTTTGATGGAATGTATTACTACTTCCCTGGAACCTGTTCATATATCCTGGCCAAAGACTGCCATTCCACAGAGCCCCAGTATACGGTGTGGGTAAGTTTACAGCTACACCAGAATTTCTGCAATAGAACACAGGTCTGTTTCCTTTGTACAATTTTCTTTTGATACCTGCATTGCAAGTTTATTTCTTTTTGGCAGGTTCATAACAGTCGTTCATGTAGAGGTTCGGTGTATTCATGTCCACGTGGTCTGAGTCTGTTCTTCCCAAATGAAGAGGAAATCTATATTAGTGGTTATCAGGTGCTCAAGGATGGACATAGGTGAGTTTGGATATACTTTACTGTTCTAAATTAATCATTTTATTTTGAAAGGATGCATTAAATTGATCAAAAGTGATAGTAAAGACATTTAAAAATATTCTATTTTAAATAAATGCAGTTCCCTATCAGTCAGTCATGTTCGATGTTGTGTCAGAACTGAGCTGACAAATTGAGATCTCACCTGAGAGCCAAATCACCTTCAAGTATTAACTAAACGAGCCAATGGACATTGGCCTCCAAGATTTGCATCGTGCACCCCGTCCTGCAATTTGAGTATATAAGGAAGCACGCTTGCATCGCACATTCAAGATTTTGCTTCAGTGTATTTATGGATTTTGCTTCGTTTCATGGCTCCGTCTGACAGTCACGATCACTGCCTAACCTGCCTGGGCTTAAAGCACTTAGATAACTTCGCCCAGCAGTTCTCAGCTACACAGAAGCAGATGGAGGCAATTAAGCACATCCTGCCCTGGTGGCCAGCTGCTGTCTTCACCCCACCGCCGGATGCATCCCCCCGCTTGAGGGTGCCCCCCTGGGCGACCCAGTGATAGAGGGAACTAGTCTGGCTATCACCAGACCAAGCTCAATCTTTTAAGATTGAACATTAGTCTGGGGAGTTTGCTCTGTATTTTCTACTGCACAAGAGGCTTGATCAACGGGCATAGTTCAAATGACTCTGTACGCAATTGGATAGTCCTTCAAACAAACAGACCAAAAAGCAGGATAGAAAAATTTAAAGGTTTCCAGTCTGAGCTGCAGGGTGAAATCAAATTGCCGGCAGATAGGGCTGGGTTTACCCAGTCTAAGGGGGAACAGCTCTTCAGGATGCATTCTGTTGAATGCACCACTCCTTCCCCCGGAGGAGGGCCGAGCAGAGAATACTTTGATGAGTTTAATTTCTGTCCCCACTCCGGGACGCTGTGCCTTCTGGGCCAGGCCCCTGTGCTCCACCTCTCTGCCCCACTGCAGGTACGCCTGTAGTCCCTCTGACCCCACTTGCACTGTCTCTGGAGGCCTGGATAGTACTTCCCAGGCCGTCTCGCTGGCTCAGTCGGACCATCAGATTCCGCTAAGCGATTCCGTTCACGCGGGTTCTTGGTTCAGGGGCATCCAGTTAACCTCAGTGCTGGACAAGGATGCTCCTGTCCTGTGTGCAGTGATCGGAGTCCTACTGGTGTAGGACAGTAGGACTGCAGTAGCACTGCAGTAGCACAGGACAGTAGCACTTGTTCCCCTAGAACAAGTGTCCAGGCATGTTGTTGTCTCAACAACAGGCTCCTGGACAGGACCTCGACTGCAGTGGCACATCAACTGCCTACAGTTGCTAGTAGTACACCTTACTCTGCGCCGCTTCAAATCGCTGCTACAGGGCAAGCATGTACTGGTCTGGCTGGACAACACTGCGGCCCTTGCGTACATAAACCATCAGGGTGGTCTACGCTCCAGTTGCATGTTGCAACTTGCCCACCATCTCCTCCTCTGGAGTCAGAAGCATCTGAGGTTGCTTCACGCCGTTCACATTCACATGTTGTGAGCTCTCACAACAGCCCACGCTCCCAGGAGAACGGTCCCCCAGACGGTCCAGCTGATTTGGAGACGCTTCGGGGCCGCACAGGTAGACCTGTTTGCCTCTCCGGACACGTCCCACTGCTGGTTGTTTTACTCCCTGACCGAGGGGACCCTCAGCACCGATACGCTGGCACACAAGAAATGCCCGATCAGAGCTGTGCTTCCTTCCTGCAAGAAAGGCTGGAGCAAATGCTGTCTCCCTCCACCCTGAAAGTGTATGTTGCCATTATTGCCACACATCACGATGCAGTAGATTTGTAAGACTGTGGAAAAGCATGACCTGATCATCAGGTTCCTGAGGGGCATGAGGAGGCTGAATCCTCCCTGCCCTCACCTTGTACCTTCTTGGGACCTCTCCTTGGTCTTAGCAGCCTTACAGAGAGCGCCCTTCGAACCACTGCAGTCAGTAGAGCTTAAAATCCTGTCTCTTAAGATGGCGCTCCTGACAGCATTGACTTCTGTTAAGAGGGTAGGGGACCTGCAGGCATTTTTGATCGATATGAGGGCTCATTCCACTCGAAGTGTCGCCTCCTGTGGCCTTCTCGTAGTTTTGTTGGTGCACGGCGGTTCGCTAGCAGACATTTGTAGAGCTGCGGGCTGGGCGACACCTAACACGTTTGCAAGGTTTTACAATCTCCTTGTAGAGCATGTGTCCTCCCGTGTACTCGCCGCAAGTAGCCAGTAACATTGGGGACCCGCTGGGTGTTTCGCTTGCAGCGCCACTCCCCTCCTAGGACGGAATACATGCACTATCTGCTCTACAGATGAGTTCCCCACCTGGTAAACCCTGCATGAAGTTCCTCCAGCACCCTCTGCAGTCAGATGCTACGGAGGCGTCCGACGCTAAGTCTAGCATTTGTGTGTATGCCCATAAGAACAGCCCTTATACTAGACTAGGTGCCCATGTGTTGTATTTCCCCTACGTGTGATCCCACATGTGTATTCTTTTACGGTATGGCTAACCTGTCGGCGAGCCCATGTCTTCCCCTTGGCAGAGCCCACCCTTCCGTCTCTGCTCGGTATTAACTTCACCATAGCTAGGCTGAATCTACCTCAGAGACCTTCCATATGTAGCTCTGCCCTAATGGTCAGTCCATGTGTGTAATCTCCACGTTACCTCCCTACGGGCAGGATGTGATCTCCGTAGCATCCCTTTCCATTGGTACGCTTTCCTAGTGTTATCCAGTAGTCTCACTGTGTGGGCCAGAAGGAACAGCAGTGATCAACACTCTCTGCGTTAAGTCCTGTCCTTTCTCCGCCCCAGCAGATACGGGGGAATTAAGTGGCTTTCACGGGGTGCTGGAAGTGGCAGCAATTGTGGCGTTTTGGTAGGGATCCCAATTCGTCAGTTCAGTTATGATGTAATGTTGAACGTGACTGACTGATAGGGAATGTCTAGGTTATGTCCCATCGCCACAATAGCTGTACCACTGCTGAACAGTTGGGACACACCGTCTTGGCTCCTCAGTGGCAAACTTGAATGTGCGATGCAAGCTCGCTTCCTTATATACCCGGTTTGCTGGGTGGGGTGCTCGATGCAAATTTCACACGCCAATGTCATTGGCTCATTTTGTTTACACTCAAAGGTACACCCAATTCGTCAGTTCAGTTCTGACGTACCTTCTCCATTCCCTCCTTCAGGGAACTGTGGTTACATTAGTAACCTAGACATTCTGTTCTTCTATTTTCATCAAATAATCCTAAAAATGTATTACAGTTTCCACAAAAATATTAAGCAGCACAAGTTTTATTTTAATAGAGAAATGTTTCTTGAGCAGAAAATTGGCATATTAGAATGATTTCTGAAGGAGCATGCACTGAAGACTGGAGTAATGATGCTGAAAATTCAGCTTTGCCTTTACATGAATGAATTACACTTTAAAATCAATAAAAATAGAAAACAGTTATTTATATTGTATAATGATATTATAAAATATTACTTTTTTGCTGGATATTTGATCAAATAAATGCAGCCTTGGTGAGCATAAGAGACTTCTTTTGAAGCCATTAATAAATCTTACTGACCCCAAATGTGTTGTGAATCTTTGATGATTTAATGAAAAAACAAAATAATAAATCTACTGACGGAGGGAATAATAACTCTGTTTGATGTGTATGGTTTGTCAGAAAACATTAGAAACCTTGTCCACTTATGGTTTTAAATAGATTTTAGGTCACGATTGCATGCTGATGATAAAATGAGAGAAAAGGTCCTATGGCAACACATTTCAATATCAATACCACTGTTATTTGTCTGTTTCATGTGCATGTTTTCAGGCTGAGTCTGCCACAGACAGTACGTAATGTTTTCATTGAGCGGTTGGCTGACTACATCCTGGTGAAGAGCACGTTTGGCTTCTCTCTGGCGTGGGACGGGAGCTCTGGAGTCTACCTCAAAATGACCGAAGCACACAAAGGAAGGCCTTGTGGTCTGTGTGGAAACTATAATGATGACGGATCGGATGATCTCAGCAGCAGCCACGGTGAGACAAACAGGCCTGTACACACACTTATCATCTCAGTCAGCAGCAAATTCAGGACAATTATATCAAAGCTGAGCAGAGTCTGAACACACCTGGCCTGGCCCAGTGTTTTCTATTTAGAGATGAGTTGTAACATTTTAGGGACAGTTTAATTCTCAGGAAACAGTGCTAAAATTGAATTAGCTGCAAATCTATTAAGGTGACTTTATTGCTTTGCATTTTGCATCTTCAGGTATAGTCTCTGACGACATTGCTGAATTTGGGAACAGCTGGGCAGTAGATTTGCCCCAGGAGAGACCCTGTCCTAAGGTTGATGATGATTTCCCTGGACCATGCTCCTCTGAGTCCGATATGGATGTACGCTTGTACACACTGCATTCTGGGTTTGAACTGAGCTAAATGGGTCTTATTATATGATAGTTTAAAACAAGAGTGTGTAAGAGAAGTCATACATGCTTAAGTGTGAGTGTGCATTCAGTAAAATGTGAAAATTGCATGCAGAGTATTTTTGGTTATCCACCTTAAAACCTGTTTTAGCAACGTTGCTTGTTTGTGTGTTATCTAAGCAGGATGCCATTGAGAAGTGCAGTGCATTGCTTTTCTTTCCTTTCATCTCCTGCCATGAGAACATTGACCCAAATCCATTTGTTGCCAGTTGTGTTTCGGACATGTGTGTGTAAGTCAAGTGTGGTGCTTTTGTCTAAATATGGTAACTGAAGTTGAAGCCTGCTGAAAAAAAAACAAGCTAAAGATGGATTGCTGATCTTAGCTGGATTAGGCTATTCTAACTGGCCCCTCAGTCTGTCCAAATTTGATTTTGAGACCAGCTAGCCAACCAGCTAAACTCTCTCTAAAACCATTTATATTGACTAGTCTAACCAGCTTGGCCATACTGAGAGATCAACTAAGCACCTTAGACTGGTTTCATATAATTGTATCTAAATTAGTGTTATTTATTATTATTTATATAAATATTATTTATTAAGATTATTAATATTATTTGAATTATATACAAATATTCAAATATTATTTGAATTATATACATTTTTAAATATATTTTCAGTTTTAAATTTAGTTTTAGTAATTTTGTGCTTTTTGTCATTTTTATTAGGTTTTTCTGTGTGTCAAGTCAAGTCAAATATATTTATATAGCGCTTTTCACAATACAGATTGTATCAAAGCTGCTTCACAGTATCAATCAAAACAACTTAACAATGTTTGTTTATTACTGGAAAAAAGACATCCAAGTTTGGTAGAGCTGATCAATGGTATGATTGGTTAATTAATTTGAATATCCCCAACTGAGCAAGCCAAAGGCAACAGTGTGTATATATATGTATACAGTGATGTGAATAAGTTAGAACACCCATGCTAAAGTTGCCTAAAAAGAGGAATAAAAAATCATCTTTTGGAAATTGATCTTAATGCCTTAATTAGAAAAATGAGGAAAAATCCAACCTTTAAGGACACCAATTTTCTTTGTGTATGAATAATGTATCATAAGTAAATAAATGTTCTTCCTTAAAATACAGGGTGCATAAGTCAGGACACCCCTATGTTAAATTCCCATAGAGGCAGGCAGATTTTTATTTTTAAAGGCCAGTTATTTCATGGATCCAGGATAATATGCATCCTGATAAAGTTTCCTTGGCCTTTGGAATTAAAATATCCCCACATCATCACACACCCTTCACCATACCTAGAGATTGGCATGGGGTACTTTCCATAAGATCGTCTCTCAATGCAAATCAAACCAGCTATTAGGCTAACTGAAATAACACCATGCCAATCTATAGGTATGGTGAAGGGTGTGTGAAGATGTTGGGATAGTTTTAATTCCAAAGGCCAAGGGAATATATATAGCTTTATTTTTATTTCTGTTTTTAGTTTTAAATAATTAGTAAGTAACTAGTAATTAAATACTTCAGCCTAAACTTATTCATTCAACTTATTTTAAAATGAGTTTAAAAAAACTTATTTATTTAAACTCAGTTATTCAATTATTTCATCTAATATTTATATTTTATTAACAAAAATGTTAATTAAAAAATAAATAGATAAAAATATTAATTGTTTAATAGTTTCAGTTAACAATAACAAACCTTATTTTACTTACAGCAATGTTTGGATCACTAAAATCTTAAGACCAGTTGTCTTCTAAAATTCATTGGGAATTTTGTAATTTGATCTTTTTCAATTATTTGCTTAAAAATGTGGGAGTATAGTTAGTTGTAACTAAAATTTACATAGTGAAATAAAAACATCCGATGACTAATTGTAGAATACTTTCGGTATAATGTGATATTAACTTTTGTGCTAATGTCAATATTGAACATTTCTGTTTATTGCATTTAGGAGTTTAAGTAGACTTTCTCTCTCTCTTCCTCTCCCTTCTTGAATGTTTTTTTCTCCCTAGCCTCTTTCCTGCATTCTACACCTCCCAATTCCAACAGGATTATGTTAATTATAGTAATGAAAATATCTTGAATATAGCAAAAGCTGCAGAAAGAATGTTTGTGAACATATGTAGCCTATATGTATCTGTGTGCATGCATGTAATTATACTTGCACTAGTATTCGTAAGAATGTGTGTGTGTGTGTGTGTGTGTGTATTGATTACAGTGATGAAATAGCTGCTGGAGTTTATGAACAATTTCAGACTCAACTGTTGATTGAAGAGGTAGTATGAGTATCAGATTGCAGGAACAAGTTGAACTTGAAGCTGTACTGCTCTTACAGTTTCATTCAGTCTTATATCACCATACTAAAATAGATTTCTTTAGTATTGACTTTCCCCCCATCTTCTTTCTTAGAACTATTTGTATTTATGGCTGTTTTGTGTTTATTAACATTTAAATGTTTTTTTTTATTTCCAGATCAGATGATGAGGAGACCTTTTGTCGGACTTTGGTTGAGTACACCAGGGCTTGTTCTCATGTGGGCTACCCCGTCAGAGAATGGAGGGACAGTTTTCCTACATGCAGTTAGTCAGCTTTCTTGTCATGAAGATAATACATGGCATAAACTTCGCAGCTTGTCATGTGATATGTTTGCGTTTCAGCGGATGGATGTGAGGAAAGTTTTGTCCAGAGAGACTGTATCAGCTGCTGCCCGCCAACATGCACTTTTGAGAAGGAGTGCTTGGGCACCAATCTACACTGTCTGGATGGATGCTACTGCCCAGATGGTGAGACTGATAATCAGATGCTTAAATGGGGGTGTAATTATTCATTTTCCTGAATGTTTGCTATCATGAGAATGCAATTCAGAATACATGTTGGAGTGATTTGTTGATGATTTTAATTTTTGTATGATTTTTATGACTACAGCTGACTTGTTTCACTCATGGCTTCTCTTTCTGTATGGCCGCTCCTAGGTCTGATTTTGCAGAATGGCACCTGTATTGCAGTGTCTCAGTGTCCTTGTGTGTACCATGGTACAGCTTATCCTCTGGGTCATGTATTGGAGCAGGGCTGCAGTGTCTGGTTAGAAACATCCAATTTTCACTCTTTTACACCTAAAACACTAAATAAAACATATGTTTCTCCCATTTTTTAACCAGTTGATAATCACAGTAGCTGATAAAAGAACGGTTCCTTATCAAATGTGTTGAATTCATGAGTGAATCCATCTAATGTGAATTACATTTTCAGTGTCTGTATGGGAGGATTGTGGAACTGCACTGAAAACAATTGCACTGGTAAATAACAACCTTTGTATCGTACAGTTTTACATAATACCATACCAAAAACATTGTAAAACTAGGCATTTTTGTGTTTTATTTAAGTTTAAAGCAAAGTTTATTGGCTGTATATAAGTTTTGCGAGCAAACACAGTTACTCAAGTTAACATAAAAGTTTTGCTAGCGAACACACATTTTTTTGGGGCGAACGCAACAGTTTTGCGAGCAAATGCAAAACCATTTAAATATAAATTTTCCTTCCATCTAATTTTTTCATCACCATGTCTCCTTACGAGCTCTGTAACTTACAAAATGAGTGTGTATTCAAAGATTATTTTAGAATAATATGATTTTTTCAACCCCTAGCGGAATGCACAGTAATGGGTGACACGCATGTGACAACATTTGATGGGCGGATCTTCATGCACATGGGCTCTTGCCAGTATGTGCTAGTGAAGAGCCGTGGCAGCACCAAGTTTACTGTCACACTACAGTACACTGCCTGTGGAGAGGTAAAAAGAGTGCGCCTGGAAATGTGTGTGATCAGAGATGTCTTGTGTGTGTTTAATTGTGGCTCTCGTCTCTCAGTCTCAGGAACACTCCTGCATCCACTCAGTGGCTCTGGTGGTGGATGAAGACGTAAGCAGACAGCTCACTCTCACAAGAGAGGGGGAAGTTGTCATTGGGGCTAGTATGGCTGTCAATTTGCCTTACTCAGATGGTAAGGACAAGTTCTCAGTTTAACGGTACTGGGTCGCTTTAATAGAAAATGTTTCTTATACCTTAATCAAGGTAGATGCCATATTTAATTTGCTGCAAATGAAAACAAGACTGTGAGGGACAGTCCTAATTTTTGTAATCTAAACCAGTCCTAAGTTCTCATTTTTACTATGGATCATTATGCTTTATTTCACATTTCCAGGTTAAATGCTGAACCTAGAAATGCAGTAATAAATGTAATATGAGAGTTAAATGAGTTAAAATATACATATATATGTAACCAAAAATATTACAATTACCTATTAAAATATTTCTGCTACCTAATTAGTAATAAAAGTGTGTCTACTACATAGATAAAAAATAAAATAAATAAAATTAGAATACATTTGAATAAAAAAGAAATAAAATTTGAATAAATTTGATGAAAATGTATTTCCCATTTCTTTATTTCTGTTTGTTTAATAGACATGGTGAACGTGCGTCGGTTGACGTCTCTGTTTGTGGGTCTGCGATCTGTCTTTGGCCTGAGGTTTCAGTATGATTGGCAGGGTGGACGAATCTACCTTCAGTTGGATAGCATCTGGATGGGCTCCACTCTTGGCCTCTGCGGGACCCTCAACGGAAACCTACGGGATGATTTCCTGTGAGAAACGGAGACTGATCCTTCGAATTTCTTTCTGCAAAACATTTTACATGTCTCTCAGTATCTCTCAGTATCATTATGTAGTTCTTTAACTTGTGTGAAGAACTAAGTAAATGTGTTTTTACTCTCCAGTTCTCCTGCAGGCATGATTGAAGGAACTCCTCAGCTACACGTCAACGCCTGGAAAGTGTCTTCAGCGTGCATTAGCCCTGTCAACATACCCATTATCGACCCCTGTGAAATGAACCAACAAAATGGTATATATGTTAATCCTTTTGCTTGTTCACAGAATTAGGTCCAAAAAAAGAGAAAAATGCACACTGTAGCCTCCAAAAAAAAAGCAATGCATGATTTCTAGAAATTCATGCATGATGCTGAAAAGGTGTTTTGTTTCAGTGTATTATGCTGCCCAGTGTGATGTGTTAGTGGAGGAAGTGTTTGCGCCGTGCCATGCATATGTTAGTCCCAGCTTGTACCACCAGCAGTGCCGCTACCAGGCCTGTCGATGTGGCAGCGTCTGCCTCTGCACTGCTCTGTCCCACTATGCATACATCTGCAGCAAGCATCACATCACCATCAACTTCAGAGCGCACGTCTCTGAGTGCGGTTCGTTGCTCATCACTACGTGTATTTGTCTTTACAACTATCTATTACATGAGTATGTTTAGAAAGTAATTTGTCTATGCTTGTGTGTGTAGGTATGGTGTGTTTAGGTGGGATGATGTATCACCCGTGCACATCAGCATGCGGGAGGACATGTCAGTCAATCAGCAGTGCTGAAGTGTGTGACGGTGACTGTGCTGAAGGATGCAGCTGCAATGAGGGATCATTCTACGATCATACTCGCCAGCGCTGTGTGCTTCTGTACGTCTGAATATACCAAACACCAATACCACCTTGTAATGTCTGAACACTAGCATATAAATGGTTCCTTTTTTTAACTGTCTTGGGTTTAATTTCAGCTCCCAGTGTCACTGTTACTTCATGGGTTCGGTGTTTCAGCCTGGTGAAGTGTCCTTCAGTTCATCTGGACCATGGTGAGTGTGTGGACATGGAGGATTTTGTTGTCAAACACGTACAGATTTATAGCTACAAGTGGGTTTGGATGGTCTGATACATTATGCAATAACTTTCCCAATTGATCAAAAGTGACTGTAAAGACTTTCAATCAGAATCAGAATGAGCTTTATTGCCAAGTATGTTTACACATACAGGGAATTTGTCTTAGTGACAGAAGCTTCGACAGCACAGACAGAATGACAGCGACAAGACTTAATAAAAATATATAAAAATACACAATATACAAAATAGAAATTAGACAACAATATGTGTATTTACAGGTATGTTATATACAAAAGGATAGGGAGCAAATTCCCCTTTTTTCGCTTGTCAATTTTACTTTTTCTAGAATTTTTCAATGATAAATGCTCATTTGCTAGATATTTATAATGTTACAAAAGCTTGAAATAATAATTTCAAATAAATTATGTTCGTTTGAAATCACAAAAATCCTGAAATCACTGTGTTCATAATAATAATAATAAGAGATGTTTCTTGAGCACCAAATCAGCATATTAGAATGATTTTTGAAGGATCATGTGACTGAAGACTGGAATAATGATGTTGAAAATTCTGCTTTGCATCACAGGAATAAATTATATTTTAAAATATATTCAAATAGAAAACAGTAAATTGAATTTATATTATACATTTTATTTCAGAATAATATTACACAAAATTACTGTTTTTACTGTATTTTTGATCAAATAAATGCAGCCTTGGTGAGAAGACACTTCTTTCAAAAGACTTGCAGACTGTTAAAATGCTAAAATTGTTAAAATTAGATTATCCATTACATAAGAATATGTATATACTGTATATGTATATTGGTAATGTATATTTTGATTTGTCTTTTTCTTTAGTCTCTGCAGAAATGGTCGTATGGAGTGTGTGCCAGAAGAAAGAGGTAAACTTTTACTTTTTACTTTTTCTTTGCTCCATTTCATCAGTCTCCCTCTATTCCCTTTTACCTCTGCCTTCCCCAGGAAAAGAGTGTTTTCATCTTAGAGGGTCAGCAGTACATTCCTCAGAGGTAACACATTGAGCAGACTGAATGCCTGACAGATCTGAACCGCAGATACTCGGATACACATGCACAAAGAAAGAGGGAGACTTGGGGAGAGACCAATTCCACTTTTTGCTTGCCGATTTGACTTTTTCTCGAATTTTCCAATGATAAATTGTAAGGCATTGCTCATTTGCTAGATATGGCTGTGATTTGAATTAGTAGGAATAGTAATAGTCATTTCAATAGTAAATTTGATTTCAATAGTATTGAGGTGGCTGTATTATTAATGTGTGTCCATTTTTTGTTTTTAGATTAAACTGGTTGCCTGTTAACCCTAATTCCTTTTGATAATTATTAGTGGTGCAGTCATCACTATTATGGGTTTGAACACACAACTCAAATTGTTAAACTTCGGCACGTAACTCTTTCTTTATTGTTTTAAATTACACCTCACATCATGTGTCTTATTGAGGTGAGTGGAAAGTTGACTAGTCAGACTAGTGATAAAACAGGTTAAAAAAAAAACACACTGAAACTAGGATTCATATCCAGAGAACTACCTAGAAACCTCAAACCAATGCATTAAAACAACTTTTGCATGAGCAAGCACCACTTGAGTTCCCTATACAGTTTCGTTTAAAGGAATAGTTCACTTCAAAATGGAAATTCTGTCATTTACTCATTTACTTAAGTTGTTCTAAACCTGTATGAATTTCTTTCTTCTTCTAAACACAAAAGAAGATAGTTTGAAGAATGTCGGTAACCAAACAGTTGATGGACCCCATTGACTACCCTAGTATTTTTTTTTTCCTGCTGTGGAAGTCAATGGGGTACATCAACTGTCTGGTTACCAACATTCATGACGCAGAGTAAATGATGACAGAATTTTCAATTTGAAGTGAACTATTCCTTTAACCATTCTCTCTCCATCCATTTTTTCAGAGCCTGAGAGAGGAGATTGTCCAAATGGTAAAGTCTACTACAGTTGCAGGGGTCAGAGTGGGCGTGGACCTTCAGGTGTGGGCATGGCCTGTGAACTCACCTGTCGAAACCTGATGCTGAACCTGACCTGCCCTCCCATGACCCCATGTGTACCAGGATGTGGATGTCCTGCTGGGTAATCGCTTTCTTTTTTGCATTTGGAACAAATGTTTTGAATAGTATGCATGTCTATTGACACAAGAGCATGTAATATTACACCATCTTCTTTAATTGGTACAGGCTAGTGATTCATAATGGAGACTGCTATTACCCAGAGAACTGCCCCTGTGCATGGCTCGGTCTAGAGTATCTCCCTGGAGAGACAGTGGACACTCCGTGCTACCGCTGGTCAGTGTGTTTGTTTTTTTGTTTTGTTTTTTAGCTTCCATAATTCTGTTTCCTGTTAATGGGCGATTCTTCAGTTAGTGGAGCTTTTCTATTCTCTAGCATGATTTTAAAGAAAGGGGAAATTTATTAGGACAGATTGTAAGAGCTTTCAACATTTTTCATTGTGTCTCTTATACCTAATAGCTCTTTCCTAATTAAGAGTGTTGAAAAGTTACATTTGAGAGAAGTATTTGTTTTGGGCTTGTCCTCTACCCAGACCTTTAAAAGTGTTAAAATCAGGACAATTCTACATTGCAATTTTCCTAAGAACCTTACAACCATTTTACATTCTGTTGGAATTCTGGTGTACAAATATGGTACACCTTACTCATGTATTCTGAGTGACTAATAACTCTGTCGGTCATTTGGAATTCACAGAACCACAGTTACCTACGTAACTAGCACTCTGTTTCATTCCCCCTGACTGCCAGAAGCGGTGCTTAAGCACTAGTGGATGACTCCTAATATCATAGTCATGAGGAATGCCACTCACCTGAAAAATAGTCAAGGTTTTTCCTGAAGAACTACTAATCTGTCAGCTTGAGGGGTAGCAATGTTTTAAATTGTAGAAGCGGAAAAAAATACAGAGAGAAGCCCTAGTGGCCTCTGCACATATATCCGACATATAGACTCCTCTAAAAGCAGCCCTAGATGTATTGTAGACACAGCCCCAGGACCGGATTCTAGGCACATGCCTATGCTCACACGTCCAGGAGAAGCCCAATTACAATGAGGAGAAATAATATATTTTTAATTATTGTTATTATTATTATTTCACTTTAATGCTAAAACTACGTAAGAAAATTACTTTATACTGTAAATTACTACAATTTTAAATATCGTAATTTTGAACATAAATCATTACTATGGTCACCATTTATATCTGTCTGTGAGTTTTGCAAATATTTAACTAATGAGAAGTATTAAAAAGAGCTTTTGACCAAATCTCGTAACTCCATTGCCTCCTCAAACTGTCAGTGAAACCTCATAACACTGTCCCATCTCTATCGTGAATGAAGTGCCACGAGCAGTTTGAAGCATCTCTGCTTATTTACAATGCAAGGGTAAATAAAGAACTGGTACTTTAAAGAAGTACAGCATTTTCTTTTCTTAAGTAACACTTAATATATAAAGGGTAATCTTTTATGTATTTGAGGAGCGGAGAAGAGTGTCCTGTATTTTGTTGTCGTCGTCGAGTCACAGCGCTACATTATAATGTGAGATTTTGGCCAAATGTCAGAAAAAAATAGCTACTGCTACAATAATCTTCATAACCTTTAAAAGGTATTTAAAATTTAAATCATACCTTTAAGCTGATGAAAACGTGACATGATAGACTGACTGCCTCAGATGAAGCCGTTCTAATGACGAAAATACACGACATTCACTGGACAAAAACTTGAGCCCCATTTCCTTTATAACTGGCGGTTTTGGTCATACGGTGTGAGGTGTGTGGGGGGCCCAAAATTTGCTTTTGCCTATGTCACAATACGAGGTAAATCTGGCCCTGCACAGCCCTAGTGGAATGATAAGAAATACCTCCCAGCAGAGGCTTTTGGGCTTTCCTGTATGCCATAGTGATCACCTCCACAATCCAATTTGACAATTTCTACTTTGATACACCAGCCTCTTTCCAGGCACCACCATAACAAACAAAAAACTGATCTGTTAATCTAAGGTTAATAGTAGCTGCCACATAGCACTTCAAGCAGTGGCTGCTAGTGTACACAGATCTTTGCGGGGACAGAGGCGAAATCACGTTCCAGGTCAGGGGGAGTGATGGGAGTCCTTCTCTGTAGCAATCGCATAGTAGCAATACTTGATAGTATTCGGTGGCTAGTGTTTTTCAGCTGGATCTAACTTTGCTATGCCACCAGGCAAGGATTTTGTGTCAGAATTTTTTAATGCCCTTGTGGGGTCTAGTACACCTAAGCAAAGACTGCTTGTACACTACCTTCTATGGTAGATGCGGATACTATTTGGGTGAATCAACTGTCTCAGTGGAATTCTGCTTTTAAGGTGCCGGCCACTCAGGGTCGTCATCTCTTTGCAATGCCAGAGCAACGATTCCTCCAGCGTCCTACTCCACAGCCTCAGGGTTCACTAAACCCTGTGCTGCTGAGGGGGGTCCACGTCAGCGCCCCTTCCCCCCACTGCCGTTAAAAGTCGCACAAATAAATCTTGAACTGGTTGGTTTTTTCAAGACTACACCTGCAGTACTAGAAAGAGACAACAATACCCTTGGGATTGGACTACACTGAGCAAGGTGTATGCTCTGCAGTTTCGACGCCAGCCCCCAAAGTTTTCAAGGATTGTCTCTAATGTAATAGGGGATCCTCTGAGGAAATTTGTTCTCTGTTGAAGAAGGAAGCCATATAAAGGGTTCACCCCGAAAGACATGGTTTTTACTCAACTTACTTCCTTGTTCAAAAGAAGGACAGTGGTTTTCATCATCTAAACTGATTTAAGTTTTCTAAACTTGTTCCTGAAAACTCGTCCCTTCCGGATGTTACATGCAATCGGCGTTCTTTGGTCTGTCATTGAGAAGGATTGGTTTGCAATCATTGATTTAAAAGATCCATATTTTCATGTTCTGATTGTTGCTCCATTACAGTTAGGTTCTTTAATTCAGTTTCAAGAACCAGTCCTACCAATTCAAGGTCCTACCATACGGTCTGTCTCTGGCCCCTCGTGTCTTCACAAGGTACATGACTGCAGATCTGTATCCGCTATGGTCAAGGGGGATGCAAATCCTGCCTTATTTGGATGACTGGCTGCTGTGTGCCCCCACAAGACGGCAAGCTGTCCACAACACCAGACTGCTTTTGAAGCAGAAAGCTAGGTCTCGCATTAAACAAAGTAAAGTGTTGCCTGATTCCAGTGCAAACAATTACTTCCATTGGAATGACTCTGGACTCCAGTGCAATGTGTGCCACCCTGTCACATCCCCAAGCACACAATATTCTATGGCTCCTTGCTCTTTTCGACTGGGAGCGAGCATGCCATACAGAGTGTTGTTACAACTTTTGGGGATGCTGATTGCTGCCACTCATGTGATTCCACTTGACTTGCTCCACCTCAGGCCTCTCCAGGGGTGGAACAACAGTTTGCAGCCTGCCAGACATCGTCATTAGTTGATTGTTGTCTCACACCATTGTATTCAGACATTGACACCATGGAATCACTGGGAGTTTCTGATGTCAGGTGTACCCTTCTCGTCGAGAGGTGGTCACAACTGATAGTTCCCTCTTTGAGTGGGGAGTAACGTGGAATCACAGGGGTATTTGTGGCCATTGATCTCCAGTTCGTTCACTCACAAGATTCTAACATGGTCTATTCCTCGATTAGCATCGCAGAGGGCAGTTCACTTTACGGAGTCGAGTAATCAGGTAGCAGATTCTCTTCCTCGGCATCCCAGGGGAAGCCACAGAGAAAGCCACTAGGTGGCTTTGGATTAAGTGGGCAGAACTGTGGACAATTGCTGTTGGGACACAGGCCGGGCTCTGATCAACTCCGGCCAGGTCTGCTGGGCGAGGGTGTCTGATGTTGAAAGACCCGAAACACCCAATGACCCCAGGATACATTACTGAGAATGTGTCCCAGCGCATCGGCATTATGTATCTTTTACAAGGGATCTTTTGCACCGTGGAAAATGGAGGCTTCACCCGGATGTGGTGTAGAGATATGGCAGCAGTTCAGCAAGGCAGAAATGGATATTTTTGCAATAAAGGCGACCATTCACTGTTGCTTGTGGTTTACGAGAACCAAGACATCCAGCCTATTGGGGCAGGGTGCTCTGTCTCACGAGTGTCCAAACTGTCTACCTTAGGCATTCCCTCCTTTTCCGCTGTTGTGGAAAACATTACACAGGATATCTGTGTGCAACCACAGAGTGTTACTTGTAACACCCCGGGTGGGATTTTCCTGGGTGGGATTTACCACTTGTACTTGACTTGTCTGTTTGCCACCATTTAAGCCTTTGCAGGCAGCTGACTTTAAATGGATATCTTTGAAAATTGCTTTTTGTTGTTGTTGTTGGCCATTGCTTCCGCTATATGCGTGCTAGTGAGTAACATTCTTTGTCTGTTAGTGAGTTATGCATGCGTTGGCTGCCGGATGATTCTGGCGCTGTGCTTCAACCAAATCCATGTTTTATACCTAAAGTTATGCTTCCTCAGTTTATAAATCAGACGATCAATTTAGCTGCTTTTCAGTCTGCTTCTCAACCAGTCAGGGGAACACTGGTTTGTGTCCTTTAGGTGCTATATGGCGGCTACCATTAACCTTAGACAAACAGATCAGCTTTTTGTTTGTTATGTTAGTGCTCAGAATTATAGGGGATGCTGTATCTGTATATAAGCAGAGATTGTCAAATTGGATTGTGGAGGGGATCATTATGGCATTCAAGAAATGTATGGTCTGGTCATTCCACTAGGGCTGAGTATCTATGGCAGATATCTGTGCAGCTGCTACTTGGGCTTCTCCCTGTATTTTACCCACATCTACAAGTTCAACGTTCCAACCCCTGAAGCTGTCAGATTAGCAGCTCTTCAGGAGAAACCTTATATATTTTTCTAAAAATAGTTAAGGTTGCTCCTGAAGACTGTTATTAGGAGTCATCCACTAGTGCTTAAGCACCGCCTCTGGTGGCCAGGAGGAATGAAACAGAGTGCTAGTTACGTATGTAACTGTGTTTCTGTGAATTCTGAATGACCGCCAGAATTATTTGTCAATTATGTGAAAGGCTTAAGTCGACCTATCTAGCTGGCACTGCGATAATCCACTAGTGCTTAAGCATTGCCTCTGGCGGTCATCCGGAATTCACAGAACCACAGTTACCTACGTAACTAGCGATATTATATTTCTGAATGAACATGTGACACTGAAGACTGTCACATAGTAATGATGCTGAAAGTTCAGCTTTGCCATCACAGGAATAAATTACTTAAAAATATATTCTAATAGAAAGTTTTTTTATTTAATAATATGTCACAATATCACTGTTTTTACTATATGTTAATCAAATAAATGCAGTCTTGATGAGCATAAGTGACATTTTTTTAAAAACAAACAAAAAAATTAAACTATTGTATATAACATTTTCTAAATGACGTCGTCACAAGTCATTAATTAACGCCATCACACATTACAAAATCCACTTGAAGGTTGATGAAGGCCATGATCAGAACATGTGATAAATATTTCAAAACAGATGAAATATAGTTAAAAGAATATTATTTTTAAATAATTGCAGAATTACCTGTGTATGTATGTTTTAAGTAATGTTTAATTTGGTCTCTCTCTCTCTCTCTCTCTCTCTCCAGTGTTTGTCATCGCGGGTTCTTTAACTGCACATATTCACCGTGTCCAGCAGTATGTACCATTTACAGTGACCGTCATTACCACACTTTTGATGGCCTGGAGTATGATTACGTCAGTGACTGCCAGGTCTACCTGGTCAAGGTACTTCCTGAGTGTGTGTTTGGGACTTTGGGCACTCGAGCCAAAAAGTAAAATAATTTTTAGTGATAGACATTTAAAACAGCTGACATTTGTCCTTTTTGAGATTCATAGCCATTGGCTAATAACCATGCGCAATTCTTTTGTGAATTATTAGTAAAGTAAATATAATAAGTAAATATTGTCTGAAAGAAGCATTCATTTAATTTAAAAAATGTTATGCATACTATGGAAGTAAAATAATGGCAAATGTTTTTGAAACAAAATAGCCTGTTGAATTGCACTACTTGAAAGTAGGCATAACATTAACCATTTTTGCATTTTAATGCTTTGTATTTTTAGGGCTTGCATTTTTATGGGCTGAAATTCAACATGGTTGAATATTTAAGCTGTGGATATTTTAATTCAAAACATTTCAAACACATTTTCATTATAAAAAAATAAATAATCAATTTTCACCTTTCATATTTCACTTCCAAAATATTAGAACTGTTTAAAAATACAACCTATAATATCCAACAGGCAATTTTCGGTCCATTTTATTTCGCTTTGCAAATTCGCTTTCACAAATTCAGTGGTTCAAATTCGACAGTAAATTCAACATTGTTAGTCTAACTGTAAGTCGCTTTGGATAAAAGCGTCTGCTAAATGACTAAATGTAAATGTAAAATTGGCTTGACACTGAACATTCGTACATTTAGGGACCATCTCTACAGTTGCATACAACATTGGTATACACGTTTCTAACTTCAATAGCAAACTTCAATTTATTTGAATAAATATCAAAAATCTAAAAGGTGCGCATTATGCCTGAGACCTACATGAACACTTTACAGTTGGTTTTGTGACTAAGTCGTTCTCTACAAATGCTATTGAAGTTAGAAACGTGTATACCAATGTCGTATGTAACTTTAGAGACGTTCCCTAAACGTGCGAATGTCCAATGTCAAGTCAACTTTTTTGCCAGTATATCACTGGGAAACGCTCAGCATTAAACTTTGCGCGTTGAGTTCATATTCTGAGTCTGCTTGCCTGCGAGTTTGGTCTTTTATATCACTGTATTAGTCCATTAAGCTACGTTAAGTGTTTTATATGTCCAGCAGGGGAACTTTATTGAGGGAAACCCTAGTAGCCTACTGCATGCAGCACATCGCCACAATATAAAGTTAAGGCATCTAAACAACCAAGAGAAATATATGTCTACCTCAAATGTAACATTGGATCTGTACATCCGCATCGGGGGAATAACATTATAATCTTGTTCACGGTAGAGAAAGATGCATGTAGGCTACACAGAAAAAGTAACTGTGAAGACACTGAATTTAACACAAAACAGCCATCATAATAATCACAAATACACTTACATGGCTGTAAATGAGTTTTTATGAATGAATGGCTTGCTCTAACTGTTGCTCTGGTCTTCGTCAACAACACACGCTTGCACCAAGGGGGTAATCCATCAGCCGGAAGTTGAAGTCTCGCGGGAGCCGCCATTGTAGCAGAACTTCACCTGCTGTTAGCATTCCATTGACTCCCATTCATTTTGGCGTCACTTTGACAGCGAATAACTTTACATCTGAGGCGTCCAAAGACTTCATTTGTCCATTATTTATTTCTAAATAAACACGAAAATGTATAAAAGGCTCCATTACTTTGTATCTTACGTTATGGCCCCGTAGAAGCCGTTTTTGTTAAAAACAGGCTAACGATTGCGTCATAACCACGCGACTTTATGTCGCACAATAGAGACATTACCGTATAGAAAGGAGGAGAAGCTTAAGCTCGCAGGCAATCGGGGGGACGTTCCGTCAAGGGAGAAGCCCATAGATAATGAGTCCATAAAAGCAACGGGACAAAATATTTCAACAACGTTTTTGGGGAATTGGAAATAATTCGGTATGTGGCAGGTGAATACATATGAAGTGATTAACATTGGCAATTTTCACGCACAGCTACTAGAAGATGTACGTCTGTCAGACAGGTTGCTCACGTCATCAAGCTTAGTTTGAGTCGGTTTGAGTCTGCGCGTCAGGAACGGAAGTGCTCAAAAATCGCTAAAAATGGGCTTCAACTGTCTCAACTGAGTTCCAATGAGATGGCTCTGTCCACTTCTTATACTGTCTAAGGCTTGCACCCCTTGCTGGTGAGGTCGACTAACAGCAGATGGAGAGTATGCTCGGTAATCTACTGCTTTTCCTGCAGTTCCTGGATGTCAACGTTGAATTTAATGTCGAATTTGAACCACTGAATTTGTGGAAGCGAAATAAAATGGACTGAAAATTGCCTTTTGAACATTATAGGTTGTATTTTTAAACAGTTTTAATATTTTGGAAGTGAAATATGAAAGGTGAATATGGAATTTTTAATTGTTAATAATGAAAATGTGTTTGAAATGTTTTGAATTGAAATATTCACAGCTTAAATATTCAACCATGTTGAATTCCAGCCCATAAAAATGCAAGCCTTAAAAATACAATGCATTAAAATGCAAACATGGTAATGCAATGCATATTTTTTTCAAGTAGTGCAATTCAACAAGCTATTTTGTTTTAAAAACATTTGGCATTATTTTACTTCCATACACTACTGTTCAAAAGTTAACGGTCGGTAGGCTTTGTATAAAACATTTTTAAAAAGAAGTCTCTTATGCTGACCAAGGCTGCATTGATCAAAAAATACTGTAAAAACAACATATTATGAAATATTATTACAATTTAAAAGAACTGTTTTCTATTTAAATATATTAAAAAAATTACTTTATTCCTGTAATGGCAAACCTGAATTTTCAGAAGCCATTATTCCAGTCTTCAGTGTCATATTTTGAATGATATTTATAGTGTATTTACCATTATTGGGTTACAATCATTACTGTCAATCATACAATGATAATCATTACAATCATTTTGCCCACCCTCCACTGTAGACATAGCCATCAGCCATTTAAAAAGCCCACAATGGACAGTGATTAATGGTACCATGGTTTCATGACTTGTAACGTGGTAATAGTGCTTTTTGTGAGGGTAAGCTGTGTAAGAGTAAGTGTACAACTGCTGCATTTGGTGACGATTGCATGCCCTGTGTGCTGGTCTTAGGACCAAGTGGAGATGCTTTTACCAGCTTGTCTTTAACAAAGAGTGTGTTTTACCAGTTAAAAGTGTTGCACCCTTTAAACCAAAGAAATTTTACGAATGGCCAAAGAGTGTGTATGTGCATATGCGCTCTCACACTTTGCGGACTTCAGTAAGGACGTATAAAGTAGCAGGAAAAGAGATCTGCTTCTACCGCCTCTAATCTTGGGAAAATCAGAGGGGATTTTTAATTAGAACAGGACTGTGGTAATGGAGCCAGAGTTAATGTCAGTCCCAGCACAGAAACTCAGCAAAGAGCCGCACATAACAAAGAGCAATCTGTTCCCTATCAGCCTACGCAATGCAACCTGTTACTGCCCTTAATGACTGAGAAAGTGTGTACTGGTATGCAGTGTGTGGTTGTGTGTGTGTGTGTGTGTGTGTGTGTGTGTGTGTGTGTGTGTGATTTGTGTGTGTGTGTGTGTGTGGATGCTTAAGGTGCAGGTGAATAGAATTTGGTGTTTCCTAAAGGCCACTGATTCTCTGAGGAGTCTACTGATCTACCCGGGGGGGCAGACTTTTCCATCGCGACAAAAAGAAATGGCTTTAGTCACACACACACACACACACACACACACACACACACACACACACACACACACACGCACACACACACACACACACACACACACACACACACACATCATAATTCTTTTTATACTGCACAAACTGTATATTTTATCCCCCTACACTATCCCTACCACTAAAACTACCCATCACAAAAAAATAGCATTTTTAGATTTTCAAAACACTTTATTTAGGATGATTTATAAGCTGTTTTCCTCATGGGAACCAAACAAATGTCCCCATAAGATCAACATTTACCGGTATTATTATCCTTGTTGTCCCCATAATGTAGGGCATACCAGATACACACACACACACACACACACACACACACACACACACACACACACACACATCCCTTTCCCTAAACCTACCCATCACAGAACACTTTCTGCAATTTTACATTTTCAAAAAAAAAAACCCCATCACAGTATGATTTATAAGCTGTTTTCCTCGTGGGGAACACACTAAGTATTGTTAGGTATAATATAATACTGCCAGTGAGCTGATGTACCAGAAATACATTGTCTATTTAAATATGATGTGCGTAATTTTTTGATAAAATCTTAAATAATCTTAAAATACTTTCTCCTTTCCCAGTTTAATATGCAGAGCGATCTATAATTAAGACATTCTGGGTTGACTTCCTGAAGAGTGTAAATAATGTGGCTCTGAGGAGCTTTCAAAGCAATGTTTGCTTGAGCGGTCTGACATGTCAGCTTCTTGCTCAACCAATGAAATGAGATTGGGTCGGGACTACACTACCGTTCAAAAGATTTTTAATGTTTATGAAAAAAGTCTGCTATGCTCTTATTGACTTTTATTTTATAAAAAATTCAGTAAAAACAGTAATTCTGTAAAGTATGATTACAATTTAAAAGACCGTTTTTTTTTTTCTTTGAATTTATTTTAAAGCTTAATTATCATCTGCGATTATAAATATTTCTGGTAACACTTTAGTTTAGGGTCCAGTTCTCACTATTAACTAGTTGCTTATTGGCATGCATACTGTATTACAATGATATTTAGCGTTTATTAGTACTTACTGTATAAAGCACATATTAATACTTTATTCTGCATGAACATATTCTACATCCTTTAATCCTACCCAATACCTAAACTTAACAACGACCTTACTAACTATTAATAAGCAGTAATTAGTCAAGTCAAGTCAAATATATTTATATAGCGCTTTTCACAATACAGATTGTATCAAAGCTGCTTCACAGTATCAATCAAAACAACTTAACAATGTTTGTTTATTACTGGAAAAAAAGACATCCAAGTTTGGTAGAGCTGATCAATGGTATGATTGGTTAATTAATTTGAATATCCCCAACTGAGCAAGCCAAAGGCAACAGTGGCAAGGAACCGAAAAACTCCATCCAGTGACCTAATGGTGTCCTAACACCCCATCAGATGACCCAATGGAGAAAAAAAACCTTGGGAGAACCCAGGCTCAACCTATGGGGTTTATTGAGGCAAAAGTCGTAGATTATAGTTAGTGAGAATTGGACCCTAATCTAAAGTGTGACCATATTTCTTGTTATTATCAATGTTGAAAACAGTTGTGTTGCATCATATTTTTGTGGAAAACGATATATATATATATATATATATATATATATATATATATATATATATATATATATATATATATATATATATATATATATATTTCAGGATTCTTTGATGAATAGAGTCCTTTGTAACATTATATATGTCTTGACTGTCAATTTGATCAATTTAATGTGCCCTTGCTGAATAAAAAAAAACAAAAAAACCTTACAAACACTTAAAAGTTTAACACTTTTCCCCCCCATCCAATTGGGGCTGATGTGCAATGAGGGGTGGGAGAGTTTTGAAAAACCTTTTGGAAACCTTTATTAGGGGTCAACTTCATCGTATTAATCTCTCATTTTCGTTGGAGAATTTTCACCGGTTCTGTTTGGTAATGCTAGTTCACCTTTAAGAAAGTGTTGTTTTTCAACAGAGATGACAAAGCGTCATATATTGAATTCACACTTTACTTGTGTTAAATGTAGAGTGTTGGTGATACTGAGGTGTCCATCATGGCTCAAAATAAAGATTGCTACGAAAGTGGGATTGTTTGCATGAAGTACCTGCTCATCTATGTTGGCCTCACCAAAATCTACTTCAGTGATAACTCTGGTAAACCTGTGAGTACAAAACATAACCATCTTCAGCTGTTTAATGGCACATTTGTCCTTTCATAAACTATGCGACTGTAATTGTTTCTGTTTTTGCATATCTTGTAGTCTGTATTTACTGTAATCTGCATTTGATTTGAAGTGGTTTTGTCCTTGTCCTCCAGAGCTCATCTACTGTTGTGGGGAAAGGATATGAGTTTCAGCTTTGGGGTGCGGGCTACTACACTGTGGTCCACTTCCCTGCTCAAGATCTGACTGTTTTATGGGACCGCAAGACAACTGTCCATATTCGTGCTGGACCCCAATGGAAGGTTAGAGGTCGTTTTCTTTAAATGAGCAGTACAATGTTTCACTGTATGAACATATATCTTATTATAAAGTTTTTGGCTGTGCTTTTAGGGTCAGATGAGTGGTTTGTGTGGAAACTTTGACATGGTAACAGTAAATGACATGACCACAGCCGGACATATGGAGGTCAGCAACGCACAGGCCTTTGGAGACAGCTGGGCTGTTGGACAGGTATGACACCTAGCTTTAGGATACTACTGCGTGAGACTGGAGTACACTAAATGTACACTGCCGTTGAAAAAATTAATACTTTTTATTCTGCAAGGAATAAATTGATCAGAAGTGACAGTACAAGTTTATACAATGTAGCAAAAGATTTCCATTTCAAACAAATGCTGTTCTTTTGAACTTTCTATTTATCAAAGAATCCTGAAAAAATATTAGATATAAAAATATAAAAATATTTTCCAGCAATATTTTAGGCATCACAACAGTTTTCAATATTGATAATAATCAGAAATGTTTCTTGAGCAGCAAATCAACATATTAGAATGATTTCTGAAGGATCATGTGACACTGAAGAGTAATGATGCTGAGAATTTAGCTTTGCAATAAATGCCATTTAAAATTTTATTTAAAAATAATTTATTTTTAATAAATTAGCAGTTATTTTCAGGCTGCATTTACTTGATCAAAAACGCAGTTAAAGCAGTAATATTGTGAAATATTATTAAATTTCACAATATTACTGCTTTAACTGCGTTTTTGATCAAGTAAATGCAGCCTTGGTACGCAGCATTGAAAACATTTCAAAAACATTAAAATATCTTACCGACACCAAACTTTTAAACTGTTTTGTATCCTTATAATTTACCATGGTAACCATAGTTTCTTCCATAGTTTTTTTTACAACTGTGAAATCATAATAACTGTACTGTGCACTTTGTTACACTTTGCGCGGATGCTTAGATTAACTAAGCAGTAAATCTTTTAATTATGTGTGCTGTGTGCAGTGTGAGAGCGATTTTGTAGTTCACAGACCGTGTGAAGGAGATCTCAGCCGACAGCCGTATGCTAAGCGAGAGTGCGGCCTCCTCTACAGTGATGTATTCGCTCCATGTCACAATGTGGTGAGCAGCTCTCCTCTGGGGTTTAACAACACATTTGGCTTACAGATAAAAAGGCCACATCTTACCCACAGACTGCATCAGATGTACACACACACACACACACACACACACACACACACACACACACACACACACACACACACACACTGTCTGCCATGAAACAACTGATAGAAGCTTTGAGATGGTTTGCATTTCTGAATTTGGCCACTAGGGGGCTGTATAGGTTTGAAAAGCTAGAACATTCCACCATCAACACATTCAGGTGAAAGTCAATTGTCCTGACTGTGTGTTGCATTACCAAGTGTGTGTTTTTGACGAGCTAAACTGGGATTTTAGATACCCATGTATTGTGCGTAACTAATCCTTGTGGACCCCCAGGTAGATGTGACCTGGTTCTATAAGAACTGCCTAACGGACACCTGCAACTGCAACCGTGGGGGGGACTGTGAATGTCTGTGCACCAGCATTGCAGCGTATGCACACAAATGCTGTCAAAATGGCATCACGGTGAACTGGAGATCCCCCACCGTGTGTCGTGAGTACAAGCACACACCTTTTGACCCGGTCGTGCTGTCTGTCATTGTAGATTGACACGTGTACAAATTAACATTTCTAATGCAAAACAAACCCAGCATGCCCATTTGCTGTCAGGATATCTTTATATAATCAGAGTCTAATTCTAAATTCTGTTTCAGTTGTAGGTTTGTCACAGTGAAGAAGTTAAATGCATTTCAAATCCCATTTCATGTTGCTTTTTAAGCTGGTAATGTTAAAAATAATGCATGCAAACTCATGATACAATTTGATTGCCGCTAATACAAATACGTTTCTTTTAACAGCATATGACTGTGAATATTACAATCAAGGTGGGAATTATTTATTTTGTAAATTTGCCTAAAATAATTATGGAAGCACCTTTTAGCACCAGAAGATCTTTCCCTAACCTTTTTATTTATTATTGTGTATTTAGAGTTGGGAGAGGGTCCGTTCACTCTGTCCAGCACAGAGCAAAATGACTCTGTCTGTGTGTTTGGGGCAAACGTGAGCAGTGGAGAAGTGTTTCCCCTCCTGAGGACCAATGCTCAACCCAGCACCATTTTCCACTTCATGATGACAACTGGACTGTACAAGGACAGAGCTTCCAGTGAGAACACACTCTTCACTTTAACAACAAATCAAAAAGAGCTAAACAAATTGCAAATGAAATAGCTTGAAACTAAAATGGTCATTCACTTTGATCATGCTTTGATGTGAAGTACAATGATCTGGTGTTTTCGTTGTCTCAGAGCAGCTTGGTTTCTAGTAAATGTTGCTTCATACGAGCTCCATCTCTGCAAGCACTGTAAGTTTGGGCCATGCATTTGAAAATGCAACATCTGGCAGCCATCTTCCCGATTTTTTAATGAGGATTGTTCATTATTATTAAGGTTTTCCTTCTTTTTTGTCCTTAGCTGATCACATGCCCGCATTAGACAACGGAACAAAATTGGCCAACCTCTGAAAAAAATACTTATTTACACCATCGGTACCATTTGATTACAATCTTATAGCATCTATTGATATTGTGGTTGGTATTTTGCTGTTTAGGACTTCCTGTTGTCTCACTGGAGTCTGCAGAGAGGCCCAACTACTTCCTGTGTGTTACTGGGAACCGTGGGTTACGATTGGAACACTGGCAGAGTGGGGAAGAGTTTCGACGGCAGGCGACCTTCATCCACCACCAGGGCTTATGGTTACCTGGGCGATCATCTTTTGAGTTGCACAGCCAGAAGGGCGTCTTCCTCACCCTCTCACACACGCACGCACATGCTCAGAACTACGACCTTACATACAACTTCAAAATCAGCAGCAGTTTTACTATTGAGGGTAAGACCGGTCTGCAAATAATGCATCTTATCATCAGACCCAGACAGTTTTTTTTGTTTCTTTTTTTTTTTTTTTGAATAAGTATTTAATTTAATGAGATGTGCCTGCTCATATTACTCATATTGCACCGAAACTACTCCCGAATAACTCTAATAAGCCTCAGAGTATCATGTGGTAAAATTTACCCACCTATTTCTGTAATGTTAATGTTCTTTTTTTGTGTGTCTGTGTATGGTGGTTGTGTTCCTGCATATTAGAGAGCAGTTTTGTGATCCCTTACCGCTTGATGTGCGAGTGGAAATATCACGCATGTGCCAGTCCATGTGTGAAAACATGCAGTGACCCTGATGCCACACACTGCCTGTTTCTACCTCTGTAAGATCATGCATGTGCTTGTACTATAATAATATTTATGACAATTTTACAAAAGGTGCTTGCTAAGGCACTGTAATGCTTTACTCCAAAATCAAATGAAAAATATTAAAGAAAATCAAGGCTTTAGGACAGTTGTTCTCAACCAGGGGGGCGGAGCCCTCTAGGGAGGCCTCAAGGTGACTAAAAAGTATTGAAATGAATAATTTATTATTAATTGATTACAATAATCAAAATTACAATGCTAAAAACACATTAAATGATTATGTGAACTAAAATGCATGTCTTTTATTACAAATATAATGAAATAAAAATAACAAAATCCTAAAAATATTATTTTTTGCCCCTCAATAAGAGGACAATTCCATGCAAAGGTCATCTTTACCATGAAAAAATAAAGTTTTAACCAAAAGAACAAAACCCTTTTTAAGTTGTCCATTTAGGTCTGTAATATACTGTATTAATGTGCTTTAACAAAAATGTTAAGAAAATTGCCTTGTTTATCCACCAGATATGAGGTGAGCAACAATGCTTAAATTACATTTTCAACCAGCCATATTTCATGCTTTCAAAAAAAGGTATCAAAGACCCCCCTTTTTAAACTTTATTTTAACAGTAAGCATTTTGCACAAAGATGGAGGCGTGCCTGAGAAATAAATATACTAATTTGGTCATAACAGCACTGCCTGTTGAATTTATAAGGGCTATAATAAAGAGGTCTTGACGCTTCAGTGCACTGTCACGTCCATAACTTTTTAAAGGTTTAGTTTATTTAATATGACAATTATAAATGCAAATAACTTGAAACTTTATTTACAAAGCTAAATTATGTTTATGCTTATTAGGATAGACAATTCATCTCACTACTTTGCTCTGAACAACCATAATAATGCGTGGACGTGACCGTTACGGACGCTTCATCATGCATATGACTATTGTGATCTGTTTCAAGACAGAAATGATTTTGGCCACTTCATTTCAAGTTTTGTTTTGTAGAAAGACTTTATTTAAAGTGAATTTCGTTTTGTATAAATTGTATCTTAATTTTAAATCAAAGTTTCATCAATCAATTGCCTGGATTTAATAAGCAAATATAGCATGGAGGTGCGATCACTTGCAACACGTAAACTTGAGCGCGTCTCATAACTGAACAGAAACTCAACGTATGCCTCTGAAATATAGCCTATCTATAGAAATTTAGCAAAGATCAAAACGAAAAGAAATAGGCAACTCTCTGATTGTGTAATCTGTATGTGCTTTTTCCACCACCACGTCCCTTTAGAGGCTCGGTGCGATCACGCTGACAAAATAATAATAGCCTAATAATAGGCTAATAATATTGCGTGTCAATTATTTTGTCAAATCATTTTTATACGAAATAAAATGTGATGATTTTGACACATTTAGACACAAAAAACGTAGGCGTTACATGATTGCTAGTGACTCGCATCTACGGACAATAATGTCCATCGGTTCACCTGACTGTGGAGGAAACCTGTGATTTGAACTCCTATATGACAAACATTAATTGTTAATGGATTTTAATTTTGACTGTCTTCCGTAATAGTCTCTGCTTTAATGTTCCGTCTATGTGTTTATAGTAGCCTATTCACGTCCTAGTCGAGAGGCGTCCTGCAATTGCGCGAGGAACCTGATTGGTTTAGGCGCGAAACAGGCGCCATCTAATTCGCTCGCGCTTCCTGTCATTCAAGCTCAGGTTTTGACAGCTCGAAGATAGCGTTATCTTAAAGCTAAACGCCTACCACAACGACAGATGGGTAAGATGATACTAAAAACCGCACACAATCAGGGAAAATAAATTGAATAAAAATCAATCTAGTTATATTGATTATATTAATGTGTCATATCAAATAGCCTTGTCACCTCAGAGTCATCACCTCAGATAAGATACCATGACAATATAACAACCTACTTTATATCATTAGTTAAGAAGAATTTTCATGAATTACAATTATAAAGATGAAAGTGTTAACCATGAACGAATAAAATACATAAATCAAATAAATACCTTCACCCTCATCTTCTCTTATTGTCAATTATTTTACATATTGAATTAAGATGTACAGTAAGACCCAAGCTAAAAAAATAACTAATTCATAATTGGGGGGGGGGGGATCTTCAGAATCATTTCAGACAGTCTTCTTAATGTGAAAACACAGCCATTATGCGTCAACAAAAGTGCCATGATGGTTTGATGGTTGATTTTCCAAACAGATTCTATGTATTTCAGACGTCACATCCATAACAGGGTTTTTGTCACATCCATAACGTTGGTTTTTCCTCATAATACACTTCATAAAAATATATATATTTTAAACATTGATATTTTTATGTTCAGCTAAGACCCCTTCATCATGTGGATAGCAATATTTATACATTGGATTTAAAAGTTAACAGACTTTAAAGGAAATCGAACAGTATACCAAAAACTCTGTCATTTCCCGTCGCATCCATAACGCATGCATATTTTCCTTTTTTGGGGGTGCTTAAATATATTTTAGAAAAACATATTTTGCCTGTCAATTCCCCAGATTGGGTGCTCTGAGAATATGCATTTCCAATTTAAATATTGTAAGAAGTTTTTTTTTTTCGGAGACATTTCACCTGTCATTATGAGTTCAAATGTCACATCCATAATGCTGGAATTACCCAAGAGCACAGTTCTTCAAACTTCTGAAGTTACAAAATGAATTGTGGTTCATTTATTTAATTAATATCAATAAAAATTTATATGGGTGGGTGAGCCTTCAAATCAAAAAAGATTGAGAACCACTGCTTTCGGGGGCATTAAGGGGTTTTGTACTGTTCGGTAAATCACGGCAATTAAGCACAATTGAGTGTTGATACAGTTATAAACACTTTTTTTTTTTTAGGATAATGAGAATTACAAAAAATATTACATTGAAACATCTGAACACATATCAGTAATTTCATGTGAATATGTGCTTATTTGTCCTGAAAATGTCTTAAACAGACTTCCTAGTCTTTGTGCACAATATAATATGACCCAGACATCACAATTTCTTCAGGAAAAGTAAAAATCCAGATCTGGTATGTTATCTTTCACTCTCTAAACTGGTTTAGGGCTGAAGGTTGTTTTCCACGCTGTCCCAAGTCTATGCTGCTGGATGAAGTGACCAGGCGGTGTGTGTACAAAGAAGATTGTACGTGTGAAACTATAATTTCATCATCTTTCTCACTTTTATAAACATTTATGCACACTATTAGATTTGTCTTAGGACCTGTCTTGTTTCTAATGTGCTTGTCGCAGGTGTGACACTTTCTCCAACCCCGACTCCTTACATGTTTGTGACCCGATCAAACCGAACCACGGCAGGTCCCAGCTCTGCTCCTACAACCACCACAACGGCAACACCGAGCACAACTGCCAGTACTACAATCGTAACTACACCTTTAGAAGCAGATGATTTAATTGGCAGCCCATCTACACCCACATTACCACCAACCACACTCTCTTCAACTCTGGCCACCACCACGGCCACTGAAACTCCAACAACTTCCTCTCCACCAACCACAGAACCCCCTATAGTCAGCACAGCTCCGCCCACCACAACAGCCACACCCACTACACAGCCCACAACTCTTTTTACCACGTTAGCATTACCTACCTCTACCACAGAGGTGCTGACCACACCCGAGGCCACCACCGAACCAGAGACGACCTCTCCGACTACCACCACCATCCTGCTTGTTACAACCATCACTGTCATTACTACTGAGACCAAAACTTCAGAACCTACTTCAACAACCGTCACCACAGAGACAACATCTGTCTCCATGATGACCGAGGAGCCTTCGACAACTACAGCAGCTGTTTCAACAACCTCAGAGATGATGCCTTCACCCTCTCCTTCGCCCGAGACAGCCGGAATAACAACAGTTCTTACTCCATTCCTTATACCCACGGGACCCTGCACGGTAAGAGTTTGTGTGTTAGTGTTGGTAATACTTATTCCGAATATTTCGTTTTAAGATTCAATGATATTCATGGTATCACTCTGTTGCATGCAACCGTAAAAACATAGATAGTGGACTTGTGAATGAATGATTCTTTGAGCTGGTTCTTTTTAATGAATCAGTCAAATAGTCTCACAAATCAGTTATGATCTCATGGATTGTAAGTTTGAATTTGTTTGAATCGGAACTTGAATCCATCAATCTTACTCCCTAAATTGGAAGTCATTACTTTTGTCATGTCAAACTCAAGATAAATTGAATTAAACAGAATAAAAGCTGTTACTCATGTGCACATAAGACTCAAGAGACCTAAATATGTGTATTTCGTGAGTGGTTGTTCATACAACAACTTGTAGTTATAGATTCAGAATCAGAGAATCGTTCAAATCTCATTCCTAGTGTCTGTGTTCTCCAAGAAATTTTTTTTTGCCTCCTATTTACTGTTGAATAATTTTCTGTGAGATATCAGTGATGGTTTCAACAGTATCAAGTGAGAGCTGATGTCTTCCATTTCCCTCCCTGACTTGGATATCTCTCTGACACATTTACACACATATAAATATTCACAGCTTCAAGATTAAAAGTTGATCCACATAGTGTGAACACTTCTACAAGCCTTAACTCCTATATTTTTGAGTCATTCCTGTCCATTTGCCAGGATGTTGACACCTGAAGGGAAGTGTTATGGGTTAAGATGTGGTACAGTGAATAATTGATGAATCTGTTGTAATACCTGTTGTAGTACAACACAAGAACAGATCACAGGCATAAAAATATTGTTTGATAGTTGATCAATGCGTACTACCTAAGAGCATGTAAAAAAAATGCCTTATAGAGTTAAAATCCTGATGTTCTACGGGGCAGTTTTTGGTGGTAAGGGTTTATACACTCTCTATTTCATGAACATCTCTGTTTTGTATCCACACAGCCTCCATATTCATTGCGCGTGGATGAGTGCAGTGAGTACATCTGTGTTAATGGACAACTGTTGCTGCATAATTCCTCCCAACACTGCAGATACAACATCAGCCAGCCACAGTGCAACCTGCTGGGCACACCAATCCAGACCAACACAGACCCCTGCTGCCCACTGTGGCAGTGCCCATGTAAGACATACACACTTTCAGATGGATACTTTTATGTCAGTGTTAATCTTCACTACCATTCAAAAGGTTGGGGTTGGTAAGATTTTTCTTTTTTTAAAGATATTAGTATTTTTATTCAACAAGGATGCAGTAAACTGATCAGGAGTGACAGTAAAACGTTTCATGCAATAAAAAAATTCTATTTCAAATAAAATGGTTTTGAACTCAACTCAAAATAAAATGAATCACAGTTTCCATAAAAATATGAAGCAGTACAACTGTTTTCAACATTGGCAATGATAAGAAATGTTTCTTGAGCAGCAAATCAGCATATTAGAATGATTTCTGAAGGATCATGTGACACTGAAGACTGGAGTAATGATGCTAAAAATTGAGCTTTGCATCACAGAAATAAAATATATTTTCACATAGAAAACATTTATTTTAAATTATAATAATATTTCACAATATTACTGTTTTTACTGTGTTTTTGATCAAATAAATCCAGCCTCGGTGAGCAACCCCAAACTTTTGAATATTAGTGTATATACTATTTTTTATTTAATAATATATAATAGTATACAAGCCCAGTAATTCATTATTAATGTTTTGAATTAGCTTTTTTTTTTTTTATTATTAGTTTTAGGCTTAGTAATTTTCTTATGTACTTTTGTCATTTCTATATATCTTTAATTACAATTAGTGATTTTAGTATTTCAACTTCAAATTATTTATTTCAGTTAGTTGGCAAGGCAACATTTTTAAATTTTCATTTATGTATTTATTTTAGCTTTATTTCAATACTGTAAGCGATATTTAATAGTTTTAGTTATCAATAACAAGACTAGTTATATTAAATAAAGTGTTAATCTGATCATGTTTTGACTTTTAGTGTGTGTGTGTGTGTGTGTGTGTGTGTGTGTGTGTGTGTGTGTGTGTGTGTGTGTGTGTGTGTGTGTGTGTGTGTGTTTACTGTCAGGTCGCTGCTCTATAATCTCTGACCTGCGTGTGATCACATTTGATGGGAATAATGTGGCTCTGTATGATATCGGTTCTTATATTCTGGTCCAGCTGCCCAGAGAGAAGATAGTCGGTCACATTGAGAAATGCCCAACCAGTGAGGTAAACCCATGCTAACACTGTACGTCTCTTCTAAATATGCTTCTTTATGTTTCTATTAAATGCTTTACTTTTCCTTCCAGAGTGTGAACTACATCAGAAGACCTGTAAGTGTGTTATATGTATTAGCTTATTTATGTTAAAATGTTATTCACTATAATCATCCTAATCAGTGCCACAAGCTTATTTTCTTTCTCTCTTCCTGTTAGACTCCCACTGGTGGAACCTCTGGTCTGTGTTTTAAGAAGCTGAACATTACAACTCACTCGTATAGAATTATGATCAACCGCTTGGACAGAAAGGTAACAAAGTTCACCACTTGCCAGATTTGATCTGTTTAGTCATGAATCATGTTGTCCTAAACACCTTTGTTAAGGAAATGTACTGCAGGTTTTTTCTTTTTAAGGAAATTATTTAACATGTACACTACAGTTCAGCAGTTTGGGGTCGTAAAGATGTTTTATATGCTTTTGAAAGAAGTCTCTAATGCTGACCAAGACTGCGTTTATTTGATCAAAAATACAGTAAAAACAGCAATATTGTGAAATATTATTACAATTTAAAAGAACTGTTTTTTATTTGAATGTTTTAAAATGTAATTTATTCTTGTGTTGGCAAAGCTACATTTTTAGCATCATTACTCTAGTCATTAGTGTCACATGCTGATTTGCTGCTCAAGAAATATTATAATTAATTAATGCATCTCGTACCTCCTCTTAATCTTGGCTCATAGAAGCATGATTATATGTTGTTGTGGTTTGATCTGACGCAGGTGTCGGTGAATCAGATTACTGCCCGGCTTCCTCTTACCAGACAGAACTTCCATATTGATGACACGGGGACAATGTACATCATTGATACACCTGGTGGGATCAACATAAAGTGGTACCACAGCACTGGCATTATGGTTCTACAGTACACGGCTCCTGATAATACCTCCACTAGGGGGCTCTGTGGTCAGTGTGTTGCACTTACACTTTGTGAAACTAGGAAATCAAATATAACCCAATTTTCTTTCAGTATCTGTGATCCTATTTTGCACAAATAATTACAGAGCATGCTTGTGTAAAAGAAAAAAAATGTCTTTATAATCTTTCATCAAAATCTAAACTGTTCTGTTGACTTAACCTAATAATATTAACCAATAATATAATATCCTACTTTTCACAATACAACCAAATCCAGATAATGTATGAATATGACATTTCATTCTGAAAGCTAATGTGTTTTTATTTTTCTGTTTTATAAGTTGCCTTTTACAATTAAACTGTATTTGGTCATTTGTGGTCATGTAAGTGTGTTTGATGTATTTTGTTTTAACATATTTTGTTTCCTTTCTCAGGATGTTGCGATGGTAATCCAGCTGATGACCTGCGCCTGCCCAACGGCACTGTGGTCCGGGATGTTGAGGACATTCCTATGTTTTTGCACGGATGGATGGTGGATACCTCAGAGGATACAGATTACTTCCGCAGAGTGGGAGACAACTGCACCACCGGCAACTGCTCCAAATGTTTCACCATGCTCAACCAGAGACCTTTCTCTAAATGTCACCCCAAGGTACTACACACACAAGCTTGAGCATGGGCATCCCATTTACATCCATTTCTTTTAATATAAGCTATTTAAATAATTATAGATTAATGTTAACTCTAAAATCTTATTTACCTGGTTCAGATTTAAATAATTAAATAAACATTACATTTTAAGTAAACATAATTCGGCATATAAAGGAGTTGTTTGCTCTTTTTTAACCCGTTTTTACCAATGTTATTAATGTTAACTAAAATTAAAACGATTAAAAATAATTTCCGTTATTGATCAATCGTTTTGTAATAGAAATAAAGTTGAAATAAAATACAAAAATAAGTATTAAATGAAAAAGGACAACAATGTTTTGCTAGTATTCTGGGGTCATTTAGAGAAATTTCATCCCCACTGGATTGTGTACCCATATTTAAGTTCACACTCACACCGTACATATGACTTGACCATTTTATATTGAATTTCCAAATGCCATTTTGCAGGTTTCTCCAGAAAATTTCTGTGATAAGATATGGGCTGGTGACCTGCATTATAAAGAGCATGAGTGTGACTTCCTTGCTGCTTATGTGGCCATTTGCTACACACATCAGATCTGCTTCAGCTGGAGGAAAAGCAACTTCTGCCGTGAGTGTGTTTACAGAAACTCTACCAGTCAAATGTCTGAGAACGTATGTGACTAAATGTACATTTCTCAGTCTTAACTTTTGACTGGTAGTATATTTATATGCTTTTTTGTATACTTATGTTGTTTTTTTCATTTCACAGCACTCAAATGTCCTCCTGGTAAGGAATATAAACCCTGCGTGAATACATGTAAGACCCGAACATGTCAGAACCGAGATTACTACGAGGAGAGCACCTGTTCTTCTATCAGAGAGGAGTGCGTTTGTAAAAGTGGTTCCATCCTGCATCGGGCGGACTCTGCCTTCTGTGTCACAGAGGACCAATGCGGTGAGAATGCCACGCTGTGCATTTGAATGCAAAATAAAGTGTTCTTGTGATAACGGCCTATGTCCATGTGATCAGTGTGTACGGATAACGATGGTGCTCCACGTGCCCCGGGTGATGTGTGGAACGGCTCTCTGCGTGGCTGCTGTCTGTTCAAGTGTCTGGAGAACGGTAGTGTGGTTCCAGTGGAACCCGATTGCAGTTATGAACCTGCCCCGCTGTGTGAGAGGGAGGGAGAGTATGCAGTCGCCGTGCTGGAGGAAGGAGTCTGCTGTCCTAAGAAGATTTGTGGTATAAACCTAGAAACACATGGATGTTTGCTTCTCAAATCCATCAGAAAAAGTATATCATCCTGACACCTTTGGTGTACTTTGTATATATATATATATATATATATATATATATACTATGAGCTAGAAGGCAATCATCTCTAATGCTAATGTCACATACTATACTAATGTTCAAAAGACATGTTTAAAGAATTTTTTTTTTTAAATCTTTTGTAACATTACAAATGTCTGCCATTTTTGATCACAGACATTTGTAATGTTAGAAAATATTTCAATTTCAAATCCTGAAATAATGTATCATGGTTGCCACAAAAATATTAATCAGTCCAACTAAGCCCCAATGTTTATTGAGCAGCAAATCAGCGTATTAGAATGATTTCTGAAGGATCATGTGACACTGAAGACTGGAGTAATGACGATGAAAATTCAGCATTGACATCATAGGAATAAATTGTTTTTTTAAATATATTCAAATAGAAAGCAACTACTTTGAATTGTAATAATATTTCATAAATGTACTATATTTTTTGACAAATAAATGCAGCCTTGGTGAGCATAAGATACATGAATTGGGAGTTATTGTTTCCACACAACCTAAGGTATATGGATCTTATGAAATCAAAATTTGAGTTGTGCGGTCAGAAACAGTCCATGTCTGTTTGTTTTAGGTCCATTTATATCCCTAAATAGTATTAAAAGTTAACAAAACAGAGTTTCATAAGATTCTTGCAAAATGTTTAGATTTGATCTTTCTGTATGTAAATTATTGTCATATTTCTCTATCACCTTCTTTATCGTTTTAAATGTTTATTCATTTTATTTACCTCTTTTTGTTCTTGCCACGAAAATCACCTTTTATGCTGACATGGCACAAACAACCAAATAAATAACTAAACAAATCAGATATGCACATTTAAAATATACAGTATTTTTCTTCCAAGAAAATGAACCAAAAATATGTATGAAAAAAAGCTTGAGTCTGTGTTGTCTGTGTGTGTAGAATGTAACCTCACCATCTGTCAGAGTGAAGTCCCTAGCTGTGAGAATGGAGACAAGCTGGTGATTGGCTACAGCGCTCTGTCCTGCTGTCCCGAATACAGATGTGGTAAGAGCTCATGTAATTCTTTCTTTGATTGGTTGTTTATGTGATCAGTTGATAAGGCTCAGTCTTCTGATTGGTCTCTGTCAGAATGTGATCCGCTGGCATGCCAAAGTGTCCCTGCCCCGATTTGCAGAGAAGATCAGTTCTTGGTGGAGGTCAGAGGGGCACACGCCTGCTGCTACAGCTACATGTGTGGTAATAATACATTATAAATCTTTCAGTTCTACAGGTGGCATTCCATCTCTATACTGACAATACAGAAATATAAATAAATTATATATGTGTGTGTGTGTGTACTAAAATCTAAGGTCGTGTTAATACATTTATAATTAATAATAAATATTTAAGATAATTATAATGACTAATTATCAAACATTAAAATCCCAAATATACATTGTTTATGAGATTCTGTTCTAAAACACTCTATGAAGCCTGTAAACAGTACATAATTCATTATATTATAATATAAGTATACACTCTATAATATACAAAGATATACAAGTAAAATACACATTAAAATAAGCCTTAAAATACACATTATAATGCATTGTATATTCAAATACATTTTTTTTTGTGATATTAGGGCATGCTGTAGTAATTATTTGCATATGTTTTGCAGTGTGCGAGTCCTGTATTGAACCTATACCAGTGTGTCTGCTTGGAGAGATACTGGCTGTGGATATAAACACCACTAATCACTGCTGTCCGCAGTATCATTGTGGTAATTATAACAAAAACACAAGTAGTCACTCATTGTACTGAAGTGCCCGGTCATTTTGTGTGTCGTAATGAAACAGAGAAACATGAGGCGTTCTTGATCTTACAGTGTGTGATATGAGTCTGTGTCCTGAGGCCAGTGTGAGTTGTGCTCCTGGAGCTGTGCTTGTGAAGAGACCCATGCCGGACAGCTGCTGCCCAGAGACACACTGCGGTATTGGACACATGCACACACTTACCTAGATATCTAAACTGTAGCTTCCCTTTGACTTCATTTTGTTTTTAAGATGATCAAGATAATTATAGTAACTACAGAATAACCCTTACTCAAACCCTCAGATTCACCTTTTGACATTTTAGCCGGCATTGTTTTGTCTCTCTATGTACTTTTCTTCCTTTTGTGGATTTTGAAAAAAAAAAAAAAAAGTCCACAGTTTTCTCTTAAAGTACAGCTAAACTAAAAACATGCACAAGCTCACAGATACAGAAACATTACACTAACAAGTACATGCCATCTCCATGTGTTGTGAACACGAATACCATGTAAATAGCATGATAAATGTGTGAGCTAATCATAGTACACTATCGCTATCGGGTCTGTTAAAATATTTTTTTAAGAATATATTTTTTTCAGAAAGGATATTGGCAGTACAGACATTTATACGGTTGCAAAGATTTCTATTTCCAATAAATGCTGTTTTTTTTTTTTTAAACTTTCTATTCATTAAAGAATCCTAAAGAATGAATCAGTTTCCACAAAAATATTAAGCATATTAAGAATTATTTCTGAAGGATCATGTGACACTGAAGACTGGAGAAATGATGCTGAAAAATCTAATTTGCCATCACAGGAATAAATTACATGTTAAAATATATTCAAATAGAAATTTTAATTGTTTTAATATTTCACAATATTATGGTTTGACTGTATTTTTAATCAAATAAAATGCAGCCTTAGTGAGCATAATAGACTTTCAAAAACATAAAAATATCATACCGACCCCAAACTAGTGTATGGATCAAAGTTCCATATCACCATGATTTGTCAAAGTATTTTTTTGTATGCATACACACAGTTACAATTGTAACATTTGTTTTTGTCGTTTTTAGAATGTCAGTGTCAGAACTTTACAGTTCCTGTCTGTGCTGCGGTGAGTGTTTTAAAATGTATTCTGTGTGTGAATACATTGTATATAGTCAATTTTGTTACGTGCATGAATTGCATTGGCATAACAAATTGTCCTGTAACTACAGAATTTTTCCGTGACCTGTGTTTTATAGGGTGAGGTGAAAGTGGAGGATCCAGACTCCGGCGGCCTGTGTGGATGCCCACTGTTTCACTGCAGTAAGACTCAAACTAACACTCACACACTCGAAATGCCATGCTATTCGATGAAACAGAAACACAAGTCAGTGTTTGTTTATCTCTGTGTGCTTGTGTGTGTAGAGAAGGCAGAAGTGTGTCTGTTTCAGGGTGTGACAATATTGAACCCGGGCCAGTCTATGGTGCAATACTTTGAGGGGGAACTGTGTTACACGGTTCAGTGCCTCACACATAAAGACCCCAGCACTGGCTTCTACGCCATGGAGGTCACCACTGCCAACTGCTCTGAGAAGTGTGAACCTGTAAGTCACATGACTAATAAATTTTTTATTTATGAATTAATGGATGTTTCCACATATTTTTCATGATGTTCAATGAAATTTATGAAAGTCCAGTTTTAAAAGGCTCATATCATGGGAGAAAAAAAATTTCTTCTAAATTAAATATTTCAATGTACAGTGTAGAGGTTAGTCAATCATAACAGAAGTGATTTACATATAGAAGTCTTAAAGGTACAGCACCAATTTCAGCCTTCTAATGGTTTAAGAGACAGTAGAGGATAGTCATGTAAAACTAAATTAAAGCTGTTTTTTGTGGATTTCATGGAATAAACAAAACTTCAGAATAGACAAGTGCAGAATAGACAATAACATTTCTTATTTTTATTTTTTCCTATTATTTTGTGTTACGAATTTAAAATATATATTTTTTGTTTCCATTTCTGTCACTGTAGCATCAGGTTTATGTCCCATCATCTGATCCACATGTGTGCTGTGGCTCCTGCAAAAACATCTCATGCTCATATCCAAGTGAAAACGGCACTACAGAAGTATTTATGGTAATCTGCACTGTTGGTTTTTATTAATGTAACCCCAGACTTACCCTTGAAGAAAACTTTCTGACATTATTTACTGTATTTATGAACATTTTCCCCTTTGAGGATGTTCACAAATGGATATTTTGTCAGATTTTCTGGGGGCATTTCAGCAAATTTATCCTTAAAAATTATTGCTATTGTAGGTCAGAAACACACACACTCAGATAAACCCCATCATTGTTTTCAGGAAACAGCTGCAAATGCATGAACCTGATAGTTTTTTTTTTTTTTATGTGGTTTGCAGGCAGGCAGCTCATGGGTGGCTAACTGCACACGGTTCGACTGTATGGAGACTGCGGTAGGGGCAGTAGTTCTGGCCTCTGGAGTTGTCTGTCCTCCTTTCAATGACACAGAGTGTATTCAGGTCTGATACAAATCTCTGCATTCCTTTTGCTTCTTCTGTATCTGTTTGTGTTGTTGTTCTTCTAACCTCTGTGCTGTGTGTTTCAGAATGGAGGCGTGGTTCAGACGTATGTGGACGGTTGCTGTAAGACATGTGAGTAGTGTGTGTCTGGGGCTGGCTGTGCTTTCTGGGAATGCTGGGGGCTGTTTGGAACAGCATGATGGAGAAGCAATGCTGGGCTTACTACTGTAGCTGCTGGTTGCATATTGTGGTTAGATGCTCCCTGTTGTCCTGGGGGAAATGAGTGCTGCTGTATATATCTCATGGGCCTTTTCATTCTTTTCTTTCAATTTCAATTGTGCTTTTCCTTGTCCTCAATTCTCTCTAAAATACAATGATTGTACATGCTGTAATCTTGGATGAAATGTATAGATTTTAGCTTGAGTTGTCAGAAACAGGGTTTCTGTGACGAAAGCCCAATGAAAGCCAGATTGCTATACAATTCCCCTCTCTATGTGTTCTTAACTCTATATTTGTCTTTTTGTGTAATCTGTGGATCAGGCTGGTTTTGTGCTATGGGATTGGTGTTTGTGGTTTTTAACTGTCTCTTGTCAAAGCTTGATGCTTTAGGTATAAACAATAACTTTAGCAAATTTGAATGTTGACAACGAGTGATTATGTAAACTTTAACTAGAATTAGCATTGAAAAGTCATGGGAATTCGTAGGTTAAAAGGTGTGGGAACCCTGTATTTTACAAAATATTTATTTAAAATGCACAAAACGAATGGACAGCCAAATATGTGTGGATTCATAAAAGCATCGTACACCTAAGTAGATCATAGAGACAATTGGCAACAGTGGTCTCCACAATCTATTAAGGCTTATGATGCTTGTGGAAAATGCAACCCTGGCGATATTTCAGTGTTCAAAAGTTTGGGATCGGTAAGCTTTTTTTTATGTTTTTGTAAGAAGTCTAATCACCAAGGCTGCATTTATTTAATCAATACAGTAAAACAGTAATATAGTGAAAATGTTGTTACAATTTTAAATAACTTAAATTAATAATAATAATAAATTAAAAAGATATATATATTTAAATGTAATTTATTCTTTTGATAGCAAACCAGAATTTTCAGCATCATTAATCCAGTCTTCTCAGTGTCACATGATCCTTCAGAAATCATTCTAATATGCTGATTTGATGCTCAAAAACATTTCTTATTATCAACGTTGAAAACAGTTGTGCTGCTTAAGATTTTTGTGAAAACGGGGATATATTTTTAAGATTATTTGATGAAAGAAAAAAGTTCAAAAGAACAGTATTTATTTGGAATAAAAATATTCTGTAACATTATAAATGTCTTTGCTGTCACTTTTGATCAGTTTAATGTGTCCTTGCTGAATAATTAGTTTTTTTAATCTTACTGATCCCAAAGCATTTGAATGGTAGTGTATATATTTTTTGCATTACTCATAAACCAAGGAAAGCATATTGGAAAAAGCTGCATGAATCTGTTTAAGACACCGTTTTCTTTGATTATATTGGCATGGCATGCTTGAGGGATTCAGAGGTGATTTTGAGGAAGAAACTCCACATGTCTGGCATGTGTCTTTGCTGGCTATGTGCTAATAATTTGCTTTCAACAAACTGGTATGTATTTTTTGTGCAAGCGGTGGGTCTGTGCATCTTTTTACGCATGAGGTCACTTGTGGGTGCAGGTTTGTGTGTGTTCGCATTGGTTTGGGGGCTCTTGCGTTTGTGCTGGAAGCTTTACGAGCGACTTCAACCAAATTTTGAGTTTGTTACAGACTTGTGAGTTTGTGAACCTGCCCCTGTGTGTTTCTCAGGTGCTGGACTTGGTTTGTTGCCTTTTTCCGTTAGTCCAGTAACACCCACTGCTAGTACTAACTGTGATACAGGTACTCACTCATCTACTGAATTATCTTCTTTATCTGTGTCTCATAACATTTTATGTGTGTTGAAGAAAATATATATTTTTTTTACTTATCTCTTTCAGTCTTTCCATTATTTTCTTTTAGTTTGAGTGAATTGATTAAGTGTGTGAGACGTTTGGGCTATAATAGGAATTCTGTCATAATTTACTCACCCTCATTTTAGTCAAATTCTTATACAAGTGTTCTGCTGTGGAACACAAAAGGAGTACTTTTGAAGAATATTCATACTTTTTTATTTTCCCAATATAGTACTGTATCTTACGTCTTGAAGCTAAAAATAATAGAATCAAATTATTCTATTTATTTACAGGAAATCTTGCCTCAGTTCTTAAATGTTATAAAGCCTTGTGTTTAATTCAAATAGGACAAATATTTTGGTGAAAACATGAAATAAATATTTTGGAAACGCTTCATTTTACTGTACGTTAACTTACGTGTACTTCAGTGTACTTACCTAAGAAAGTACTGGGTAATATAAGGTAAGTCCATGGGTTAAGGTTAGGTTTAGGGGTAGGTTCAGGGTTAGTACCCAGTTATTACCCAGTTATTGTAATTACTATAATAAGTACATAGTATGTACATGGGGAACAGGACTGTAAAATGAAGCGTTACCAATATTTTTTGTGGTTGAGCACCTTCATTGAGCTTTTTGTTTCATTTTTAATTTATTTTATTAAAGCTTTTATGAACTGATTGGCAAAAAAAAATAAAAAGAGCACTGTTTTATTCCATGGAAATAAGAACAACAAAATGGGTTTCCACAACATGAGGGTGGGTAAATAATGTCGGAATTGTCATATTGTATTCCTTTAATTCCTGTACTTGTGAGCATCCGTGTAACATTCAAACACAGGCACACACTGCATTCCAAAAACACTCATCAGCTGTCCCTCCCACCATCTCAGACACACAGCTGTGAAGTCTTGATTTATTTCCTGTTGAAACCCTCTGATATCTTCAAAACCTGTCCTCTGTTTGAACCTCCAGAATCTCAGTGTCAAAATTAATGAGCTGGGAATTTACAACACACACACACACACACACACACACACACACACACACACACACACACACACACACACACACACACACACACACACACACACACACACACACACACACACACACACTGCCCTCAAAAGAATTAAGTGCCTTTCATTTCATCATTGTCATACAAACAAAAATTACATATGGGTGAAAGTTCAGTTTTCAATGGTGCCACTCGATCATTGTCAGACAAATGCCACCATGGTAACTAACATGTCAATCAAGTGGAGCCCCCAAGGTGCAGTAATAATAGTCACTAAGCCTGTTGTGTTAATGTGGTTTGATGTGCGTGTGTGCGACTCTGCATGTGTGTGTGTTTACTTGACTCATTGTTACAGTCGCATTTACAAAGATTAAACATAACTTGGTTTAGTGGTCAATACAGATCTCATGGATTGTTACGATCTTTAAAGGTCTAGTAGATGAAACGCAACATTTAGATATCACACACGAGATTTTCTCTTTCTGTCGGGAGTAGGCTACAGATTACACTCAGTTTGTATCACTCAGTTTTCTTTGCACCTCATGAGGTCCAAAAAATCGTGCTGATAAAGCAGAGCCCGCCATCGTCAGCAATACCAACACCTGATCACCTTATTTAAAGGAGCAAATTTTCATATTTCATATTCCTCATTTGTGAAAATTCACTACTGAACATCATAAATCTTTATTTTTTAAAAATGTTTATTATAATTTATTTTTTTTACATTTATTTCACTATTAATAGAGTGCAACAGTCAGATTCTGGAAGTAAAAACTCCATTCATTTTCTCCATAGGGAAACCGATTTTGAACGATAACTTATAAACCTGTAATAACAGCACTACTGTGAGCTACAAGGTTGTTAATCTATGGTATTTGCTACTGCTGAAGCCGTCAGCCTGAATTATTTAATAATCGTGTTTAACGGTAATTCCTGGTGGAAAAACGTACTCGGTTACTAATGTAACCTCGGTTCTCTCTAGAGAGGGAACGAGTACTGCATAATATCTTACGCTACGGGGAAAACCTCTTTTCCACGAGATATTGAAGCCAAAAATTATCCTTAATTTTGATTTAATGCAAAACGCTGTGCAGCAGCATGCAGACATAGGCAAGACGGCTCGCGTGCCTATTGGCTGCCCTGCGGCAACAGCAACAGCCTATCGAGAGAGGCCCTGCGTGACGTGATACCCAATGGGGGCGCTTCGCGCCCATTTTGTCACGTCCCGCCAGAATAGGCGCCTATAAATACGCTCGACAGGCAGTGTGTGTCAGTGTGTGTGTCAGTGTGTGTGTCAATGTGTGTGTGTGTCAATGTGTGTGTGTCAATGTAATGTGTGTGTGTCAATGTAATGTGTGTGTGTCAATGTGTGTGTGTCTATGTGTGTGTGCCAATGTGTGTGTGTCAGTGTGTGTGTCAGTGTGTGTGTCAGTGTGTGTGTCTGTGTCTGTGTGTGAGGAATTATAAGCAATCAGAATACGGGTGTTTCTAAAACACACTCGATGTCATCGTGCATCTGTGCTTAAAAACTAAGCTCAGAATCAATCCAGAATCGTTGGTGAGAGAATCTTTTCTCCCATCCCTATTGTATAGTATGACCAACACAAATTAGATGGATTAAACATAAACTGTTCTTTCCTGTAGGCCAGGCCTATTGATGCTTCCTCTACAGACTGCTTTACCTAAGCTCTCACATGTCACGTTACCAGAGTGTGTAATCGCAGCCTTTGCGGTTAAAAAAATCTTTCTTTATCATATCACGATATTATCGCAAATGCAATTAATCAGCCCTAATGTGGATTACAGCGAACGAATCAAATGGATGTCTTTTTTAATATATGTTGTGTTTTTGGTCTGACAAAACACAAAATAAGTATCACATGATAAATAATGGTTAAACAATTACAGAAATGTTATTCATTTTTAGACGTTTTCGTTTTAAAGTGTAGTCTTGTTTAACGTAATCCTTCTAAACGAGTTTGCAGCAGAAGTCACGAACAGAGCGAAATGTTTTAGTGCTGTCAATATTGTAAGTTTCAGTGTATGAACACGTACATTTACTGTAGTACGTGTTGTAGAAACACACTTTACGTAAAAATACACATTCTCGTGAGATCACACTGCAGAATAACTGCTAAATAGTGTAAATAAGAACCTATCTTTAGAACAGGGTGTCAAATTGTCTTTATTAGTCCTTTATTAGTGGTACTTTTGTCATAATTATTGGCTTATTCTTGTCAATAAACCTAAATATCGCTCAATAAGTGCCATAATTAATGTGGATATAACTTTCACTTTAGAGCCGGGTGTCAAATTGTCTTTATTAGTCCTGTATTAGTGGCCGTTTAGCCATAATTATTGGCTTATTCTGGTCAATAAACCTAAATATCACTCAATAAGTGCAATAATTAATGAGGATATAACTTTCACTTTAGAACCGGGGGTCAAATTGTCTATTAGCCTATTTTTTTTTTATTTTTTTTTTAGCAATTTATTGCTGTTAACCAGCACTAATTAAACATAGTTATATTTCAGTGATTCACCATAGATCAAGTTAACTAAACAATATGAAGATAGTAACTAAGTACATTACTACACAAAAATAATATGTTTTAAGTTGTAAATAATGTCTAAAAGGTGTTTACATTCAGTTAATCATTAATTACTAGCTTATTTTTGCTTATTTATTGGATGAATGTGGATCGTATAATAAATTGTAAATAATGGCTGTAACGAGGTTAGATGTTACGGGAAGAAGGAGACGGGAACTGGCGAACATTTAAACAATTTAATAACAAAATAAAACAAATACAAAATGAACCAGCGCGGTTGTATGCACGGCAAGATACGCAGTACTCGTTCCCTCTCTAGAGAGAACCGAGGTTACGTTAGTAACCGAGTACGTTCTCTTACGAGAGTATCTCTCGTACTGCGTAATATCTTACGCTATGGGGAACACAATGCAACACGCCGTGCGTACTGGGATCCGACACCAAAGTCCCAAGGGCAGTAGCCCGGGGCTCATATAGTGCATAATCACCGTAGACTCACAGAGAGTCGGAGAAGAGAGGCTACAAGCATCATTCCCCATGAAATAGCATCCCACAGGAGCTAGTTATGTTAACAGTGTTTCACGCAGACAGGGTGAACGTGTTCAGCCTGAACTGGGTATAAGTACGGGTTATTCAACATCCATGGAGCTGTTCTATCGATCAGTGAACGATGCACAAGCAAAACTCAGCATTCTGCGCCGGTGTAGCGGGGCAGATAGTACTGAATTCTAGACCGACAGCAGCTTGGCCTGTAAGGCGGGAACCTACATGTAGACGGCGAGGCCCAGCCCACCGCCATACAGATATCCTGCAAGGAAATCCCACTAGACCACGCCCACGACGAGGCCACGCCTCTCGTGGAGTGCGCTCTGACACCCAAAGGACACTGCAGGCCCTTAGAAGTGTAAGCCAGCGCTATGGCATCGACTATCCATCTGGATAGGCTCTGTTTTTATGCGGCCAGTCCCTTGGAGCGTCCGTTGAACAAAACAAAGAGCTGCTCGGTCTGTCTGACAGATGAGCGGGATATATAAGCTCTCAGTGCCCTGACAGGGCAAAGGAGACTCGCATCCTCCTCCTCATCATGAACCGGGAGGGCGCACAGGGAAATAACCTGGGCCCTGAATGGTGTGTTGAGGGATTTGGGCACGTACCCGTGCCTTGGTTTGAGTATGACTTTTGAGTCATTAGGCCCAAACTCCATACATGACGCGCTTACTGAGAGCGCTCTTGTAAGTCCCCTATGCGCTTCACTGAAGCGAGAGCCATAAGAAACACCGTTTTGAAAGACAGATGTTTCATGTCTGACAAATGGATTGGCTCGAATGGGGCACCTTTCATGGCTTCCAAAACCGTAGAAAGGTCCCACACAGGGACTGAGGGGGGGTCTGGGAGGATTCATCCTCCGAGCTCCCCTGAGGAATCGCACAACCAGGTCGTTTTTCCCCAGTGACTGGCCAGACGTCGGTTTTGCAAACGCCGCTATGGCCGCCACGTATACTTTGAGCGTGGATGGGGTTCTGCCCTTATCCAACAGCTCCTGAGGGAAGGAGAGCACTTCCGTGACTCCGCAGTCTACGGGTGAAAAGCCCTGAGCTTGACACCAGGCAGAGAACACTGACCATTTCGAGGAATAGAGCCGTCTAGTAGACGGGGCTCTAGCCTGCGTGATCGTGTTTAACACTCCCTCCGGGAGGTTAGCGGGCCCATGCATGTAGGGACCATAATTCCGGGCGAGGATGCCAAATCGAGCCCTTTGCCTGAGAGAGGAGGTCTCTCCTCACCGGTATAGGCCACGGGGGAGTGCTGGTCAGCCGCATTAGGACTGGGAACCAATCTGGTTCGTCCAGAGCGGAGCCACGAGCAGCACTGGGCATCCGTTTTCCCTGATTCGTTCCAGCACTTGAGGCAGGAGCGAGGCGGGGGGAAAAGCATAGAGGGGGCAGCGGGGCCATACGTGGGCCAGCGCATCCCTGCTCTTGGAGAAAAAGCTCGGACAGTGAGCGTTCTCTTGGGACGCGAACAGGTCCACTTGCGCTCTGCCGAATGTCTCCCACAGCAGTTGGATCGTCTGCGGGTGCAGCGACCATTCCCCTGCTGGGACATTGTTTCTGGACAGACTGTCTGGTCACAGATTCAGGCGACCAGGCACACGTGCTGCTTTCAGTGAAAGCAGGTTGTGCTGAGCCCAGACCAGGAGGTGTTCCATCAGCCTGTAAAGGTTTCGGGACCTGACGCCGCCCTGGCGATTTATGTATGCCACCACTGACATGTTGTCCGACCGGACCAAGATGTGGTGGCTTTTTAACTGGGGACAAAAGCGCCGTAGCGCGTTGTCGACTGTGTAGAAGCTTCTCCCGTTCTGACCACTGGCCAAAGAACGGTCTGCCCTCGAGCAGCGCTCCCCATCCCGAGGTGGAGGCGTCCGTGGACACCACTTTCACACTCGAGGGAGTCCCCAGACTCAAGCCTGACTGATACCAGTCGGCTATTTACCAAGGTTCCAGAGCCGAAACGCATTCCATGTCGACCTTGAGGCGAAACAGACCAGAGGTCTATGCCCGGGGTGGAACTGCAGCCATAACTGCAGTGGGCGCATGCGAAGCAGGCCCAGTTGAAATACCGAAGATGCTGAGGCCATGAGGCCCAGCATTTTCTGAAACCTTTTGAGCGGGATTATATAGCCGCGGCGGAAGGATTTCGCGGCGTGCTGAATGTCCAGTCCGCACTCCGGTGATGGACGTGCTGTCATAGACAGCGAGTCTACCACTGATCCCAGAAAATAAATTTTCTGGCTGGGAAACAGCGAACTCTTCGCCAAATTGACTGTGAGACCCAGATTCTCGAGAAGCTCGAGTAATGTGGTTCTGTGTTCTATGAGCTCTGAGTGTGATCGAGCTAGAATCAGCCAATCGTCCAAGTAGTTCAAGACTCGCATGCCCTGAAGTCTCAGGGGTGCGAGAGCCGCGTCCATGCACTTCGTAAATGTACGGGGTGCTAGGGACAGGCCGAACGGCAGGACTGTGTATTGATATGCCTGGCCCTCGAAGGCGAATCTCAAGAATTGCCTGTGACGTGACGCTATTTGTATTTGGAAATAGGCGTCTTTCAGATCTATTGACATAAACCAGTCTCCCTGGCGAACTTGCGCGAGGATTTTCCTGGTTGTCAGCATGCTGAACTGGCACTTCACAAGCGCTCTGTTCAGCTGCCGTAGATCTAGAATGGGTCTGAGACCCCCGTCTTTTTTCGGTACCAGAAAATATCTGTTGTATAGCCCCCCTTCGCTCTGAGCCTGAGATAAAGGTTCTATGGCCCCTTTGCTCAGTAGTTTCGCTATTTCGGCTTTGCTGTTACGGCGGGGACGTCGAGCGAACTGTAGCGAATAGCCTCTTTTTATAGTGTTTAACACCCATTCTGATACCCCGGGAAGCTTTGCCCACGCATCTGCGTGAATAGCTAGAGGTAGAATAAAAACCGGGCTCTGGCCGTGGCATAGCGGCGGCCACAGAGCTTCGGTGTGCTGAGACATAAACACTGTGTTTACAGTGTGCGAGGCGGGGGGCGCGCCGATCATGGCGGGCAGCCTGGTCGCGCTCGATTTCTCTATGACAGATTGTGGAGAGAGCGAGCGGGACAAAACCCCGTGGGGTTGAGCGTGTCTTTGAGGGAATGTGGGCGCGGGACAGCGGGCACACTCACTGCACTGAGAACACCATCGACTTGCGCTGACTGAATGTGTGTTGGTTTCGTTTGTACAGAAACCGTGGGACACGCATCGAGTAGTGTTTGTGGGCACTGGGTTGTGGGCACATTCACTACATTTAATGCACAATTGACATGAGTCGATCTCATTTGTGCGAGCCCTGCACTGTGGCGGGCTGTGTTTGTGTATAGAAATGAACACTGGGCTGTGGGCATTTTTATTACACTCATAACACCATCGGCTGTGGCCGGAATACCAGAAAATACACTGCTTATATGATTTTTCTGGGTCGCCGTGGAAACGGCATTTGCGTGCAGGCAAGCGGGCCATGGTACCGGCTTGTTAACTGCAAAGTTAACTGGAACAGTCACATTTTCTTGGAAATTTTCTTTCGGTGTAAGTCTGGCCGCGGCGAGACTAAATTTTATCTGCTGCGAGAGCTGGGATCGAACACGGGTCTCCCGTGCGAAGGCTTTGGGTTTCGCCATTGAGCCACATCACAGTTTTCCTATAGCTTTCCTATAACGTAAAGAAAGCTAGCCGCGATGCTGGCCGTTTCCCTGACGACTCGCGGGCAGAAGGGGGAGGTCCACAGAGCTCGCCCAATCCTCACTGTCCGACGCCAGGATAGAGCAGCTGGCCTTCTCTACAGATGCAGCTATCTCGTCGTCATAATGGCGGAGGCGACGGCGCGCGGCAGCCGTTGTCCGTCAGTGAGCGACTCGATTGAAGCTGGTGAAGCTGGCGGGCGAACCGGCGAGCTTTCACGGGCTGGAGAAGGCTCGGGGACCCGCTGAGTACGGCGCTATACGTCGCGGCACTACAGTGGGCGGGAGTGCAGACTCGGAGAAAAAATGCCAGGCGAGTCCTCAGAGTCACCATGGCAATAGCTCGCTCAGCGAGCGCAAGAGCTGCATTATCCTTACCCAGGCGGGAAACGCAGATGAAATGGCGGTCCCCGTCGCTGAGTGCGGCTCGGCACGAGCCACAGGAACGAAGCATCTTAAAAAAGACGCTGCTCTTTTAGGTAAAGAGAGAGAGAGAGAGTGTGAGTCGCGACGGCGAACACACACTCTCAGCAGAGTAAAAGGATATCAATGCCGGAAAGCGTAGCAGGTAAGGCGGCTGAAGGCGGCGAGGTGAAGGCCAGCGGCTTCAGACTCGAAGGCACGTCCCGCTGTAGGCTTGCACTCAGACGGCGTGGCTTCTCACTCCGGATCCAGTGATGCAGTAGTGCTTTGCTGAAGAGATGAAAATCAGTTTGTATCAGCCTGTAGAGCGTATTTATAGGCGCCTATTCTGGCGGGACGTGACAAAATGGGTGCGAAGCGCCCCCATTGGGTATCACGTCACGCAGGTCCTCTCTCGATAGGCTGCTGCTGTTGCCGCAGGGCAGCCAATAGGCGCGCGAGCCGTCTTGCCTATGTCTGCATGCTGCTGCACAGCGTTTTACATTAAATCAAAATTAAGGATAATTTTTGGCTTCAATATCTCGTGGAAAAGAGGTTTTCCCTGTAGTGTAAGATATTACGCAGTACGAGAGATACTCTCGTAAGAGAACTACATTACCTATGATGCTGTTGAGAAAAGTAAACCAATCAGAAAGTCAAAAAAGCAACTCACACAAAATTGCTCTTTAGCTCCTCCCACTCCCATTAAGCACTGCGAATGACGGAATCAAGTCGATCTTTCTACACTCAAAATACTGAAATGTTTGTATATATATATATATGCATATTTTGCAGTAAACTTAAAATGTTTTTTAAATATGCATTCACCATTTGTAAATGAGTAGTTGTATATTTATCCATAGTTTTTAATTTGATTATGCTGTTCGCAATGCTTCATTGTTGTTCTTTCCCTCCCTGAAGCCGTTAAGTAAACAGTCTTGTACCTTTGTCTTTTTGTCCGATTTTCAAAAAAAATTATGTTTCAAATCAAAGTTTATAGTGTTGTGATTCACCTCGATTGGCTTGGTTCATGGCTTTAACAAAGACTTTTTTGAAATCGCTACTGGAGAAATGAATGGAAACAATGTTCCTGGTCTCATTGCAAATTATTTATCAGAGCACATTATTCCAAATATTTGTTTTCATAATCCTCAAAATGTAAGAACTTGCCTCACCTCAACTGATGTCAAATAGGCTTTATGGGCTATTGATTGTTGACAAAAAAATTTAAAATATTCAGGCTTAGTTAATGCAGCATTTCTGAAATTATGCCAATAATTAATGCAGTATAATTTAATGTTGGTTTATGTCATGTTACAGCAATAATATAGCCTGGTTAAAACCAGACCATTCTCAGTTGTAACTGAGTTAGGGTCTGGCAAAGCGTCATAGACAAATCATTTCCAGAGGGGCGTCACCAGCGGACGTCGCGGATAGACCTAAAACCAATCAGAGCGATGAAGCAGATGACGTATGCAGAGCGGCGGAGAAACATCTCCGAGTGTTGTTCTTTGCTCGGTTTTTAACAAAAAGGAAACGTTCAAATCGCTTAAAACAGACGCGATAGCTGATTCGAATGAGTGATGTTCGACGGCGGCATCCATCTTTGTAATGTAGGCTACAAAATCTGCTTCAAAATCCCAGCGCTGTCGTCATCATGTAAAGCCCGCCCCAACGTTTCTGATTGGTGCCGCGATTTCGACGGATTGGAAATGGGTTTGAATGAGCTCTTTGCCAGACTAACTTTCAGAGCAAATCTAAATTTGCCGGAAGTTGTCTGGGTTTTCCCAGGCTAGCAATAATAGGAAATAACTATAGTCAATTCCGGATGGATAATTTTTTATTTATTTAATGTGTATGTATTCAATTTTATTTAATACATTTTAAATTGTTATTAATATTTTATTTAATATTGTTTAATGTTCCTTTAAAAAAAGAAAATGTGCATGTTTGTGTTAATTTGTAAGTCACAATTTTTCTGTTTGTGTGTGTGTAGGCAAAGAAGATGGTAAAACCTGTAAGAGAGTCGCCATCAGGACCACCATCAGAAAAGATGACTGTAGAAGTAATGCACCTGTGAGTATGAAAGATTCACATTAAAATTGCCATTCCTATTGTTACATATATACATTTTCTGTTGTTCTAATATCTATTATATTAGGTTTGCTTATATTCTTTAATCCAGAGGTCTTCAATCCTGCTCCTGCAGGCCCAAAGCCCTGTAAAGTTTATCCAGCTTGCTTTAGCTTATGATTTTCAAGCGATCCTGAAGAGCTGGATTAGCTGGTTCCGGTGTGTTTGATTAGAGTTGGATCTAAACAGTGGACAGCAGACCTCCAGAAGCAGGGTTGAAGACCTATGCTCTAATCTATTCTATTCTGTTCCCTCTTCATCCATTCATCCATCCATCCATCCATCCGAGTTGCTAACCTCATCTCTCTTGGTTTTTCTCTTCAGGTGACTGTGTATTCATGTGATGGAAAATGTCCATCTGCCACCATCTTCAATTTTAACATTAACAGTCATGCACGTTTCTGCAAGTGCTGCCGTGAGAACGGCCTACAAAACCGCATCATTCAGCTGTACTGCACTCGAAATGCCACTACGGTGGACTATTACTACCAGGAGCCAATGGACTGCTCATGCCAGTGGAACTGATTCTTTGTGGACTGTGTGCAGTAAAGTTAAGATCTCAGTGAGAGCACTAGCTTGACACAGATTTTGACTGCATATACAGTATAGTACTGTATCTGTAAAACTGCTGACTACTTACACATCACTGTTTTTGTCTTTGATATCTAAAATGTATCTGTAATACGTTAATCAAACATTCATTAGAATAAGAACAACCAACTGCTGTTAAATTTGTGTATTGTTTAGATTCTAGAGTATTAACATTTAATGACATGCAAATTAGTATTAATATTTTCCATAAACATTTTAGGTAAACTTATACTGTACATCTTAAGATCTTAACTTAACCAAATGCTTTATTTAAATGCAACTTTGTGCTTTTTCTAACAAAATCACATTTCTTATTAATTAGAGGGGGAAAATGTACGAGCCAGTCTTATGTAGTTATTTGATATTTCAGTAACACTTGCAATAAGGTCCCATTAGTTAACATTAGTTAATACATTTACTAACATTAACTATCAATGAGCAACACATTTGTTACGGTATTTATTGACCTTTGTTAATGTTAGTAAATAAAAATGCAACAGTTTATTGTTAGTTCCTGTTAGCTCAGGTCCATTAAATAATATTAACAGATACAACTTTTATTTTTTACTAATGTATTAATACATTTTGAAATGATATTAACATTAACTGAGTTTAATAAATGCTTTAAAAAATTATATGATCAATAAGTTATGACACTATATGTTTTTACATTGCTTTAACTCATAAAAATAAATTAAGTTATACAAGATTCAACTCATTTGCTAAAGTCAGTTTAATTTAATTTAAGTTGAAATTACTTAAAGTTGATTGTACTTAAAAAAAGGCAGCACTTTTTTACAGTATGTTAACTTCTGTTGTTAAATAATGTTAGTAATAGGAATCCTAATGTAAAGTGTTACTGATATTATCTGCTTGACAGGCACACACTTCCTGTCACTAGTTGTGTCCTGTCTTAGCCATCTTTCAAAAAACATAACTTGATGAACTTGAATTTTCCATACTATAGCCATAATGTCAAAAATTTGATTTCTGCTGCAAATGATCAAAATTGTGTAAGCCTAAAAAGGATTAGCATTTAGTAAAATACCTAAAACCCTGCATGTAATTGTCAATGTTTTTTAAAAAATAATAAAATAAAAATACAAAAAAAATTGCACTTTGCAAATCAATCATTTAATTGATTTACCAAGCTATTTTGTAATATACCACTCAATTATCCACAGATTATTATACTGCAGATATTAATCATTTTGAAAATATTTAATCTTTGTGTGTGTGAATATTTAATTTAAGTCATTTCACTGTAAAATTACCAAATGGACTATCAATAAAATTGCAAAAAAACAATTGGCATCAATCTTGGCATCCATCGCCGGAAGCGTAGGATCTTTACCCTGATCTAATTTCAGAAGTGGTTTATTAACTAGATCAGCCCACGCATGACTTGAGTTATATCCTGCTGAGTTGTGTTTTGCTTTCAAGTCGGATAATTAAAATGTTGGAAAAGTTCCTCTCCTCCCTTGTGTGCATCTGCTGAATCAGAATTTAAAGGAATGTTGCGAGTTCAATACAGTGAACTGTTGATTTCCACAGAGAATAACATTGAGCTTTATTACGAAAAACAGCAGTGTACTGACAATAAAAATCTGGGGTAGGACATGGTACTGATATAAAAAAAAGTACACACTTCAAAAGCTGGAGGAATAGACATTTTAAAAAGCTGTATGGCTCAAATAACACATTTTTGTAAATGAATTAATACATTGCATTCTAACTTCCATTGCAAGTGCATGTAAATGTAACTTGAACCTGAAACATTTCTAAACCTTGCATAATGTTTGTAAATGCCTTATTCTTGACAGCTAATATAAATTGAGTTTTATTCTCAGTGGGTGATGTTATACATGTAGGAGTCCGGTGTGTGTTAGTGCGGGAGTTTTGTTTACTTCACGACTGACCCTACATGACTCCCACGTGCTGACTCTGTTGAAAATGAAAAATGAAAAGAAAACATGTAGTGGAGAGGCTGATCTGACTGAATGAGACCCAGACGCAGAGCTGCTTTCAAGAGGAGGTGTGGTTGAATCCTCCAGTGTGTTTTGTTATGTTATAAGATGCTGGCTTGGGCATCTGAAGTGGCAGAGGAGGCGTGCCCTCAAGGAATGTTGGGTATTTTTTTTATGTAAACTGAACTGAGCCAATTGTTTTGCTCTAAGATGCCACGGAGTGCTCTTGTGACCACAAAGACTGTTTTAGGATGCTGCTGAAGTTTGTAGTGTAGGTTATTATTACAGTGCAAGCTGCAAGACTAAAGACCTTAGTGTTTTACTTTAAGAATATGGTGTCGTCTATGGACACTTGAATTATGGGACGGAGCTCCATGGACAAAGTTCTGGCCTTGTTTTGGCAACTTCTGCACTTCTTTCAGGTAACAATTCATTTAAACAGTTCATTCGAGATGGATCACTTCATCTTCAAGTGCAAAAATGCAATTGTCTGCTGTGAATTAAGAAATAAAGAAATATGCCTTTCTGAGTTACATAACGAAACCTGTTTATGTTAGAACAAATCTAAGCTGGAATAATTTTTTTTTTTTTTTTGTCAAATCAACTTAGATAATGTGTTTCAGATAACATAAGGAGGGCGGCCTCCTGTTTGAAAAACAATGATCTGCACCCAATCCCTAGATTTTTCTTTCCTCTTTTTGTCTTTCAGGCTTTCAGTCTTCCATGTCCTAGAAGTCCATCCTCTGTCCATGCACAGGTGGCGTTTCAGTGTTTTCCGTCACAGACAGCTAATTTTTACACACTTTCATTGGGAAACAAGGTGTGAAGCAAACACTATCCCTCTCAAATGCTCACACAAATTAATAATATGTTTGATTAATTGAGTTTATCTGTCAGGTGCTGTGCAGTATTGCAGTTTGTGAAGACATGTGTGAGTGTGTGATGACTTTCAGAGGACCACAAGTGTATGAGAAACTGGAATTTAGTCTGCAGTCATACAACAGCACAGAACTGCTGGATGCCAAGACTTTCCAACTTGGTAACACGCAGCAGCTTCAACCCAAAAATGAACATAATGTTTTATTTATTTAAATTTGATTCATTGAGATTCTACTTTGTTTTAATACTCTTTCTTTGCTCTATTGTTAGTTCCCCTCCTGAGCTCCTCTTTAAGCATGAAGATCTCATCCACGACTGCCACGTTCAGCTGGTCTACATTAGATGGTGAAAATGTCTTGGATGTGTGTTTGGATGAGCAGTGTTGGGTTGCATCCCATTTTCAGCCATTCCACCAGGTGAAAGGTTTACAGCCCGCACGTCGTTACAATGTCATTGTGAAAAAGAAAACATTCTTCCCTCAACTCCAAATTAACGTTACACAAAGCCTTCAGCTGGCCATAAAGACAGGTATGTGCAAAAACACATATTGTTGGGTCTGTGATGAATTGCTTTTGTTCCTTTATTGTCACTTTATAGTCACTTTAGTTAAAGGTTTCTGCTAAATACATCAAGGTAAACGTCTCAAAAGTAAAGTAGACCAAAAATTGTTTTACTGGGCTTGATACTATAAGAGAACCTTTTAGATTTTCTCAAATACTTTTTACTATGTATTAACAATTAACATTTATTAATGAAACTTGTCGTGGGATTCAAGATTTTTAGTGAATATTAACTTAAATTTCAGTCTATTTCTCACACAAAAATGACACGTATGACTTCAGAAGTTTTGAGATGTAGTGCAGAAAGACTAAAAACGAGACTAAAACTATTAAAAATACTTTTTGTAAATTGAAATGAAACTAAAATAGAATATTAGATGAGAACTTTGTTAAAAGTTAAGTTAATGTACTAAAATGACTAAAACTGAAATAAAAAAATTAGCTAAATAGAAATATATATATAAAAAACTAATAAAAATGACAAAAGCACATAAATTTGCTTAAACTAAAATGGAAACTGAAAATATAATATAATAACTCAAAGCTAAATTAAAATGTTAATAAAATGAAAAGTTGTTTGGACTAATTTGATGGTGCTTTTTTGTAATTTTTTGAGACAATATAATATTATATTTGACGGTATAAATCACCATTCACTTTTGTTGAATGAAAAGGTGTAGATTAGAGCTCTACATTTGTGTAATCTCCATTTGTGCTCCATGAAATAACAAAATATCATGCTGATTTGGAATGACAAATGCTTGAAGAAGATGAAAACTTAAGAAAAAAAACTTGTAAAGACACACACATACACTGATGGTGTAACTTGTCCTCCTGCAGGTCAGTGTCCCGTTGGCTGGCTTGCTGTGGGATGGAGCTGTTATAAGGTGAGCCCAAGGTTCAAGTCATGGTCTGGAGCGAAGCAAATGTGTGAAAGATCAATCCCAGGGTCACATCTGGCCAACATAAAGACAGATGCAGAGTTTCTGTCCATCACATCCTTCTTAAAGTCCTGTGACCATCTTCTGCTGTTGTGGACGGCTTTGAATGACCGTGAGGTACATCAGACACACATAAACAGTAATGACGTACAGTGTTACGTACCTATATTTTTGACAGACATGAGTATGCAGCATGTATACTTTGAACAGTGTGCAAATTGTGCAAATGCATATATGAATATGCTTTTTCATAAATTTTAGACATTTTATACAAAATTGGAAATTAAAATGGAAAACAACTAACTTGAGGTCATGTGATGACAATGTAGCATAATAGAGTGCACCAGTGCCCGTCCACTCTTTCAGTGGCCTTGGTTCCTGAAGGTTTTCTCCCGTAATTAATTTTACTTTAACTTTAAAGAGTTGAACCAAACTAACCAGTTACTAGGTGAATCACAACAACAATAAACTTTTATTTGCAGCAAAAAAGTATTTGAAAATCAGAGAAAAAGATACTGACTTTATGGTATTGGGCAGATGCTGAAGATGCTTGTTTTTATTCTCTGATTGGTGGAGCTTTCTTTGCAGAATCATGGGTAATGTAGTTTTTTACCAGGAATTCCACAGTTAAACACGGTTCTTTAAAAAAATAAGTTGAAATAATGCAGACTAATGCCGAGAACAAGCTCATAGCTCACAGCAGTCTGTCTTTAATTGTTTATAAGATATCTTTATTGAAAATAAATTGGGGTTTTACTTCCGGAACCAGACTGTTGAATTCTAAAAATGTTTTTTGTTTGTTGCATACTGAAACTTAGGATGAAAAATAGGATGCATAATGTAGTAGCCTATATTCAGCCTCTGTTTTTAATATCTACAGACAGAAGGTGAACTCCGCTGGTCTGATGGCTCCGCCTACAACTTAAATATTGAAGTGACATCATCTCTTGCACCCAATCAAACTGGCTGTGTTGCGATGCAGAAGAATGCCACTGGTGCCGGATACTTCTTCACTGCTTTCCCGTGTTACCTGCAGCTCCCCTATATATGTCAAGAGGAGTGTGAGTGAAGAAGAGAGATAAGGGGGGTATGATTTATACAAGCAGGACATCTTCCTCGATCAACATCCACTGTTGTTCTTGGAAAAAGGGGTTGGGTTAGAGTCAGGATTGATTGGGTTGATAGGAATGTTGTTCCTGGACCAACAAAGCTTGTTGATCCAGGAATATGTCCTGTTTTGATTAATTAAACTGTGTGATAATCATTTTCAGAGAAGTGCCCTGAGGAAGACTGTATTGCTCAGAGGTTGCTCTTTTATAGCTCTGGATTTTCTTTTAAAGAGGCTATAATTCAGAAAGCCTTGTTATTAGCAACATTGGTGGCCATTAAGTGAACTGCAGCCAGCAACTTAATGCTCGTGCACGTGCAACGTACAAAAGCCGATATACTCACGACAAAGTTCCCTTTCGAGAACATTCACTTCGTATTGCCTAGCTATACGCTTTTGGAAAACTCCTTTTCTCGAGAATATTGAAGCCTTTATTTTAAAATGCAGTGCAGCTGCACAGCCAGCACAGCACAGAGCTAACTAGCTCACTGATTGGCTGGGCTGCGGGAACTGTACGAACCTATAGCGAAGTGGCGAGGACGCGCGATTCTATCAGGGCGCTTCCCGCCTCATGCGCGCCAAAGTGTGCCAGAATGGGCGTGGTTACTGACTATAAGCGGCCCATTTCGCCATAGGAATCAGAATCTCCTTAATCTCCTTCAGCGAACTCTCTTCGCTGATTCTCCTGCTGAAGCCTTCGCCGTCAACAAGCCGAGCAGCGGAATGAGCGACTCTGCATAGCAGTTCAGCGGACGGCGGCCTCCTGTTTGAAGCTTCTCGATTTGACACCGCCTCTTCTGATTCGCCTTTCTCCTGCAGCCATCCGGTGAAAACCGCTAATATCCTTTGAAAACCCACATTGTGCTCGCTGCTGCGACACTCTGTTAAAAGAGCAAAATTCAATGGCGTTGTTCCAAATGCCACGTCCAGACTGTGCTTCATGCAGAGCCCCTCTGCATGACATGGATGGACACAGTGAGTGTGTTTCATGCCTGGGATCTGGCCATGCGGAAGCTGCACTCACCAAGGGCGGATGCTCTCACTGCGAGAGTATGCCGCTCTCTACACTGCGCTCGCGGCTAGCCTTCTTCTCAGAGAGCGGCCCTGCCCCTCGTGCCCTCCCGTTTCCCGCCCTCCTCGAACCGCGGAGGAAGAAGAGGATGAGGATGAGGATGCAGAGGATGCCTGAGCGAGTCAAGACAAGCGAGCCCACGTCGGCCCCATCCCCGCGTGGCTCGCTCTCTCCACGAGAGACCCCTTCACCGGTGTTATTCACCCAGATGGACCACTCTGCAAGCGGCCGGTCTCGTCTCATTTGGTGGATCGGAGGAGGTAGGCGATGACAGCCTTTCTTTGGCTGCATCTGAGGGCGAGGAGTGGTCGGGCTCAGTTGTTGACCCCGTCCACCTATCTCAGTCCAGCGGAAGTAGCGCCAGAGCAAACTTCTCCGTGTCCTCACGAGGGCCGTTGAAGACCTCGGTCTCGAGTGGTCTTCTCCTAAGGAGCCCACCAAGAGCCGGCTCAAGGAGTGGTTCCTGCCGGGGCGCCAGCAGGCCCCTCGTCAAAGACCAGTGCCGTTGAGACAGCCATACAGGATACTAACAACAAAAACAAATCCTCGCGCAAATTCGCCCAGGGGATTGGTTTTTGTCAGTGGTTCTGAAAGATGCTTACTTTCATATCCAGATAGCTCCCCATCACAGGCCATTCTTGAGATTCGCCTTCGAGGGGCAGACTTATCAGTACACAGTCCTACCATTCAGGCTGTCACTGGCACCTCGTACGTTTACAAAATGCATAGACGCAGCACTCTCCCCCCTGAGACAGCGGGGAATGTGCATTCTGGATTACCTCTACGATTGGCTCGTTCTGGCCCAATCGGAGGCCAAGTTACAAGCCCACAGATCCTGACTCCTCAGTCATCTAGAATGCCTTGGGCTCAGGATAAATTTTTGCAAGAGTGTACTGTCCCCCAGCGTATAACCTCCCTGGGAACAGTTATCAACTCTGTCCAGATGAGAGCTTGGCTCACGCCAGGCCACACTAGCTGCTAGCTGCTTCATTCAGAGCGGGCTCTCTCAGACCCCTCAGAACGTTTCAAAGGGCACTGGGCCTTATGGCCTCAGCATCGTCAGTACTCCAGCTAGGTCTACTGCATATGCATCCCCTTCAGCGTCCCAGCTCATGCGTGGCGATCAGGCCACCTGAGCATCAGGGTGGACCACGGCTGTATCAAAGCCTTGGCCCCTTGAAAAATCACCAACTGGTACCAGTCTGGTGTAAGCATGGGTCTAGTCTCGAGGAGGAAGGTAATTTTAACAGATGCCTCCAACCTGGGCTGGGGGGCATTGTATAAGGGCAGGCCAACCTCCGGCTTCTGGTCGAGCTCGGAGAAGCGCCTACATATCAACTGCCTCGAAATGAGAGCGGTCTTTCTAGCCCTGAAAACCTTCCTACCGCACCTGGCGGGACACCACGTCTTGGTCCGGACGGACAGCATGGCAGGGGTGTCATACATAAATCGTCAGGGTGGCCTAAGGTTGCACAACCTGGTGATATGGTCCTTAATTAATCCCTTTTCTTTGCATGACACATTGACATTACAGAACAGAATAGCTCTTTTGGCATTACACTGAACATTGTATAAGCATTTAATGTGTCATAGAACAAAATAGAGGCTTTCAGGAGAGTGCTTAATAAAGCTTAATAAAGAGTGATTAATAAATGACAATTCTTACATATAGCCTCTTTAACTATAAACATTGTCTCAGATGTTTCTCCGGCATCATTAGAAGAATTAAAAGTAGACTTTTAGACAAATGGTGACATACAATACAATTATAAAGCCATACAATGAATGTGGATTGGAGTTATTATTAAGTCAATCTAAGACCAAAACATTTACAAATCATTTTTGTGAAAGCTGAAATAATATATAAATATTAGATGAAACATTTAAACTTAAAAAACTTAAATTAAAATGAGAAATGTTGCCTTGGCAACTAACTGAAATAAGTTAAGTGTAAGTACTGAAATGACTAAAACTGAAATGAAAATAAAGCTCATTTTAAAAATATATTAAAAACGAATTAAAATGACAAAAGCACTTAATGAAAATGAAACCTAAAATGTAAGATAATTCAAAATATTAATAAAACAAAATAACTAATGTTGATTGCATAGCTGAGATTATTTGGTTTTACAACAATTCGATGAGAAATGTTAAATTCATATTTAGGTCTCTGACTTTTGATTGTAGACGTTGGTGTCTTGGAAGATCTGAGCACAGTTTGAGACATTGAAAACTTTTCTGAAACTATAGAGTATAATCATGAGATGAGAAACTGATTACTGGAATCTTTTTGTAAGGAAAAAAAATTGAGAAGCAGTAGGCCAAAATGACACCTTCAGCCCATCTCTGAGACTATATTTTGTTGGGTAATAGTACACTGTGATGTCCAATTGTAAATGGGCAATTGTAAGGACCCTTCTTTAAACTAAAATGACAAATGGGACACCCAGTGGTCTTGTGGACAAAATTGCTGGTCCACTTGAAATGTGACAACTGGTATAGGTATTTGCAGTAAAATCTCCATTTACTCTTCATTTATTTTAATTGCTGTCTAAGAGATAACAATATTTGAGATTTCATTTGTGGCTTTCTTTTAGAATAATCGTATCTATGTGTTTCTGTTACAGTGTTGCAGAGCAGTAGTGAATTGCTGTTCCTGGAGAGTGTGTGTGAGACAGAAGCAGCATTTATCTGGTCTAATGAATCTCACCTTGACTTATCTGCTGGTTTTTCACTCGCTCTACAATCAGAAGATGACTCAATGGATGGAACCCTGTCAAATAGGCCCCTCATAAACACTCAAGGCAGAGTGAGAGTTCAAGGTCTCTCTCCTGGACACGTCTATCATTTCTCACTGGTTCTTACACGCCCCAGTGGGGCGTCTCAGACACTTGGACCCATTTTCATCTCCAATACAAGTAAGTTTCTACATCTACAGTACCAATACACATTAAAGGAATGGTTTACCCAAAAAATAACTGTTTTGTTTGTTTGTTTAATGTTGCAGAGCCAAATCCTCCTCAGAATCTCACAATGACAGCTGTTACGTCCAGTCAGATTGCAGTGTATTGGACCGCCCCTGATTCTACCCAGAATGCTCTATTCAAGCAATACATCCTGCACTGGGTGGATCTGTCCTCTGGCAGAAGCCATTCTATTCGGTTGGACAAGACAAATCAGAGCGCTGTGATTGGTGGGTTGAAGGCGTATCATGCTTACAAGATCACAGTTTTGTCTGTCACTGCTCAAGATGTGGAAAGCAATGACAGTATGTCCGTGACTGCCATCACAGGTAGGTTTTGCAAAAAAAAAAAAAAAAATTGTGTAGGAGATACTGAGGAGTGAATTCATTTTTGTGTGCAGCATTTACATCCAGAACTGTCTTATCAACATGCCAAGCACAGCTCAACTTAACAAAAAAACTATACACACGATAGCACTGTGCAAACTCACCTATTGTGTGTCTGTGTGTCTGTGTCTGTGTGTGTGTCTGTCTGTGTGTGTGTGTGTGTGTGTGTGTGTGTGTGTGTGTGTGTGTGTGTGTGTGTGTGTGTGTGTGTGTCTGTGTGTCTGTGTGTCTGTGTCTGTGTCTGTTTGGTCCTGGTAAACCCTACATTAATGGTGAGGACATTTTTGTATTCCCCATGAGGAAAACAGCTAATAAATCACACTAAGTTAAAATTGAAAATTTAAAACTGCAGAACGTTTTTTGTGATGGGTAGGTTTAGGTAAGGGGAATAGAATCGAATATACAGTTTGTACAGTATAAAAACCAGTACGTCTATGTAAAGTCCCCATATAACATGAAAACCCAACGTGTGTTTGTGTGTGTTTCAGCCAATTTTGTGTATGTAGACATCCTAGTTTTATTTAAAGAATTGTGCATGTAATTATTTAATAACACTGTTAAATATAATCTTTAGCAAATCTCAAAATGAATATCCATTTTTTACACTAAACATTATAATGTTGTGATGTCTAATTTCACTGGTAGCATTCAAAACATTTGACTTTGTGTTTTATTTATTTAGAATAGAATATTATTATCAGCCAGCCAATTATCGGGTTCAGCCAGAATTTTTTAAATGCTGCATCCCTAAATTTGGAAAATTTCAGTGTATAGGTCAGATGTCAATTTATACCATCTTGTCCTAATTAACCCTGCCACCTTGTTTGGTGCAATTACCTTATTTGCATATTGTTTTACTGAATGAGGTGATAAAACAGTGTAGACAATGATTGAAAATAAGCAGATGCTTATTAATTTGGTTTTAATAATTTGGGTTTTCACCCGGTTATGGAGATCGTCTCAGGTTATGACTGTAACCTTGTTCCCTGGGAAGGGAACTAGACACTGCGTCGATGACGGCACTATGGGGAACGCCCCTTAGCGTAACGCGTCTGAAGCATGAATGAAACTAATCTAATCCTATTGCCGTTGCGTGATGACGTAGCGTGTGACAGCATACACGAAAGCTACAAAGGGACACCGGCACACAACAGCGTTAGCTTCGCGATGAAGCAAGCCGCTCCCAGGCAGGAGGAGGCGTGTCAAAGGGATGCAGTGTCTCGTTCCCTTCTCAGGGAACAAGGGTTACAGTCGTAACCCGAGACGTTCCCTTTCGAGGGAACTCGCATTGCGTCGATGACGATACTATGGGGAATGAAATACCTACTATGCCACAACGAAACCTGCCTGTCCCAGTGTGAAGCTGTCTCAGGCACAAATAGCACGAGAGCACTCGTGCGCCTGGTGTAGAGGGGAGCTCCAGACTATAAAATCGCATGAAATGTGTGCCGAGTGGCCCGGCTAGCCGCATCACATACCTAATGAATAGGTGCCCCTGAAAGGAGGGCTCTAGAGGACGCCATGCCTCCGGTAGAGTGAGCCCTCGCGGCCAAAGGTGAAGGCAAACTGCGCACCTGATAGGCCAGGGAAATAGCCTGAACAAGTTACTGTTACTGATGGTCTGTTTGGATGCGGGAAGCCACTTCTTGGGTGACCCGAAACACACCAGCAACTGGTCAGCCTTCCTCCACTGAGAAGACCTCTGAACATAGATGTTTAGTACTCTGACAGGGCAGAGTAAATGAAGTCTCCCATCTTCTGCCGTCACATGAGGTGGTAGATGAAATGCCTGCAGAACTGTCGACCTCGCCATATTAGATGGCACCTTAGGGACATAGCCCGGTCTAGGGTGCAAGATGGCCTTAATTCTCCCAGGAGCAAACTCCAGGCACTGCGGATATATGGTGAGCACCTGGAGATCTACTCTCTTAAGAGAGGTGATGGCAAGGAGAAAGACCACCTTAAGTGACAGGTTCTTGGCCTCAGCCGACTCCAGAGGTTCGAAGGGGGCCTCAACCAGCCTTTCGTGAACCACTGCCAGGTCCCATGTGGACTCTGGTCGGAGTTGCAGGTCTCATCCTCCAGGCCCCACGGAGGAAACGAACGACCAACTGATGTCTTCCTAGAGGCCCATCACTCAGAGAAGTGTGGAAAGCCGCAATGGCAGACACGTACACCTTGAGTGTGGATGGGGTAAGACCAGCATAGAAGCTGTCTTGGAGAAACTCCAGCACTGAAGCCACCGGGCAATTAACTGGGTCCATGCGATCTCAGACCCCCCTGGTGGTTTAAATAGGACATCACTGACATATTGTCTGTTCTCACAAGAACGTGGTGACCTTTGAGGTCTGGTAGGAAGCTCCTCAGAGCCCGGAAGACCGCCAACATCTCTAAGCAGTTTATGTGCCAAGAAGAATGCTGGTCCTGCCACAGACCTCTTGTAAAGTGGCCGTCCATGACCGCGCCCCAGCCCGTGAGGGATGCATCTGTCGAACCAGCTTTCCGGCGATGTGATGCTCCCAACACAGGACCTTGGGACAGAAACCAAGGTTTCTTCCACATTGATAGGTAGGCATCTGCGCGTAACCCTTATCATGTGGAACGGATTTCCCCTCGGGGAAACCCCTTGGTTTTCATCCACCACTGTAGGGCTCTCATGTGCAACAGGCCAAAAGGTATCACGTTGGACACAGCTGCCAACAGCTGCCAACAGTCTCTGGAACTGTTTTACTGTGATGGCACAGCCTAGCTTTATCCTGGTCACCATGGCCAGGATGGACTCGATACGTGCAGGACACATTCGTGCCTGCATTGTAGTCGAGTCCCACACCACCCCCAGGAACGTAGTCCGCTGGGTGGGTGTCAACACACTCTTTTTCGTGTTGAGTCTCAACCCCAAAGCTCTGAATGTGGCCAAGGACAACATCTCGATGCAGAACTGGCAATTCTCGAGACTGGGCCAAAATGAGCCAGTCGTTGATGTAGTTTAGCACAAGGATGACCTGGAGCCTCAACTGGGCCATGGCTTCATCCATGCACTTGGTGAAGGTGCAAGGGGAGAGTGCTAGGCCGAATGGAAGAACCCAAATATTAGATGGCGAGCGGCCATCAGAGGTCTCATATGAGTTAGGACCTCTTTCCCTTTGCCTTCCTGGCCTGAAAGACGGTCCTCAGATCCGCCTTCTCGGGAGGCTGTGGGTGAGAGTGCCGCCTAGAGTCCCAAGCTCTTTGAGGGGGACATCTAGAAGCAACACTCTCCTTTTGGCCCTGCCGGTATGAGGGGCTCGATGACGGCTGAGGCTGCCCCCTGGCGGCAGCCTTTTTGGACCTTGAATGTTGAGGGAGATACTGCCTGAATGCTGCGCTCTGTTTCTTTGTTTCATGGAACCTGTCGACGACCACATTAACAGCGTGGCCGAACAGGCCAGTAGACGAAACGGGGGCTTCAAGGAGGAAGGCCTTGTCCTTTTCCTTGATACCTGACAGATTAAGCCACAGATGCCTCTCCGTGGCTACCAGTGCTGCCATGGAGTGACTGATGGCACAAGCTGTCCCTTTGGTAACACGGAGAGACAGATCTGTGGCTTTGCGCATCTCCATAATATCTTCTTCAGTAGGACCTTCGCCTTCATCAAGGTCCTTTTAACAGGTCGGCCTGGTAAGCCTGCAAGATGGCCATAGTATGCAGGCTTGCACCAGCCCGACCCGCCGCCATATAAGCTCTGCCTACCGAAGTAGATGTAGTACGATAGGGTTTGGTGTGCAGGCTTTAACGGATGACGCAATGTCTGGGGAGAGATAGCTGGCTAAAGCCTCCTCGACACGTGGCATCATCCCATAACCGTTCTCCTTAACCCCCACGATGTTGCTGTAATCAAACACCAGGGGATTAGACAGGCGCGCTGAAAATGGCCTGTTCCATAACTTACACAACTCATTGTGTAAGTCTGGAAAGAACGTCAAACCCCGGCGTGAAGGCTGTGATCGGTGCTTCAGGAAGCGCTCATCAAGCCTGCACTTCCTGCCTCTCCTGTGGCCAACTGATGTAAAGCTTGGCCACAGCACGCGTCACAACTTCCACAAGCTCCTCATACATGGGTGCAGATTGAAATGGCGCTTGTGATTCGTTTATATCCCCCGCCGCGATGCTGAGCACGTCTATATCTGACACAGACAGCTGCAGCCTCGGGCTCTCAACCCGAGCAGAAGAAGCCATTGGGCGGGCTTCCACTCGGGGAGTGAAGGGATCTGAGGTATCAGATAAGGACTGAGAAAGTGCCAAAGCAGTCTCGATCCCCTCTGCTAACTCTCTCTGCGAGCCCCACGATCTGAGCCACCCACGGGGAGCGCGAGCCTGGCCGGCTTCATTAAATACAGCCAGGCGTGAGCTCAGCACTCTGATCGATAGTGCTTCACAGTGGCCGCAAGCAGCCCCCTCAAGGGCTGCCTGGGCGTGTTACTCTCCCAAGCAGTACACACACATATCATATCATACAGCTTCCGTGTATGCCGTCACACGCTATGTTATCATGCAACGGCAATAGGATTGGATTAGTTTCATTCATGCTTCAGACGCATTACGCTAAGTGTTCCCCATAGTGTCGTCATCAACGCAGTGCGAGTTCCCTCGAAAGGGAACTATATACAGTAGATGTTTTGTGTGTTGATGTCTTTGTGTTTTAGAGGTTAGTCCTCCACGCAAGGTCTCAGTTGATGCTGTGGGTCTGGAGAACGTGACTGTGTGCTGGTGGTCTTCACCTGATGAGGAAGTTGATGAATATTACATCCGACTCCACCCACTAACAAATCAGGCCCAAACTAGAGAGTTCTGGGTAAATGGCTCCACCTGCGTCTCTCTTGCACAGCTCAAACCAGGTGGGACGTATGAAGTGGGAGTGGCTGCAGTGAAGGACAAAAACAGAAGCACAGCAATTACCATACGAAAGACTCTGAGTATGATTAGTTTGTTTTTATCTTCCTTTTCCTTCATTTACCTTATGATGCCTCTTTCTCAGTCTATAATATGTATTTTTATGCTTGTTTCAGAACCTGATAGTATCCAGATAGCTGTCCCGTATGCAGTTGGCACACATTTTGTGGAGCTCTTTGTGCAGATGCCCAGAAACAGCATTTATGACGGCATCACCATTACTTACCAAAATAATCAATCCTGGACGCCAGTGTCCAAAGACAGCACCAAAGTGGAAGTCGACAACCTGAATCCAGGGACGCAGTATAACTTTTATGTGTTTGTGACCAGCAGAGACACAAGAAGTGACGGTTTTGCTTTACAACCTGTGAACACCTGTGAGAAAACATTTGAGAAACTTTTATTCTTATTTCTCACATAAGTACTGTACCGGTTAAAAGTTTGGAATCATTCAGATTTTTTAAATGTTTTTGAAAGACGTCCCTTATGCTCACCAAGGCTGCAATTGTTTGATAAAAAAATACAGCAAAAACTGTAATATTGTGAAATGTTATTACAATTTAAAATAACAGTTTTCTATTTTAATATATTTGTTTATTATAATTTATATAATTATATAATTTATAATTCATAATTTATTCCTGTGATGGCAAAGCTGAATTTACAGAATCATTACTGACGGTCTTCAGTGTCACATGATCATTCAGAAATCATTCTAATATGTTGCTCAATACTAAGAAATGTTTCTTGAGCGCCAAATCAGACATTTTATTTTATTTTATTCCGAATCATCTTCAGTGACACATGATCCTTCAGAAATCATTCATGCTGATTTAGTGCTCAAGAAACATTTCTCATAAGATTAAATTTTGATAAAATAAATGCATCTTTTGTAAGCATGAGACTTCTTTCAAAAACATCTTAATGATTCCAAAGTTTTGACTAATAGTGAATCAAAATATAAGCATACTGCACCGTCAATTATTTAATTTTTTTTTACAAATATGAAACCAAATGCTGTTACCAAAAAAAGTGCAAATAATCCTACATTGCGGTCACATGACCTCGTAACATTGTATATTTAATACAGTATCAGTTATAATTTTGAAAATAAAAACAGTTTATTTTAATTTTTAGCAGTTTTGCACAATATGCACCATGCTTCAGAAATGATACGTGTAGAATGGTATTATGCTATTCCAAATATAGTCCGAGTCTCTGGGACTTAATTTGAATGTGTTTTTATCTATTTACAGGTTTGGCTCCTCCCACTCATGTGCATGCTGGTGTTGTGACTGACAGCTCTATAGAGCTCTTGTGGGACAGGGCTGAGGGGGACGGTCACCATTATGAGGCGCTGTGTATGAACTGCGCTGATACTTCCATGGTATGATTCTGTGTTTGTGAGTTCACATCCTGTGTATGTCTGTTTCTTCGGAATGACAGATCAGGTTGAAATAGCTTTCTTGAGTGGATGATCTCATACAGTGCGGCATTTGATGGTCAAAAAAAGTGCCTAGCAGTCGCTCATATGCAACAATCATAATTATGAAACTAAAGTGAAATTGTGCACAGAAGATTTTGAAGTCAATGCTTTATGCTGTCCTTAAATAATAGATACTCAAACCAGGAGAAATAGTTTGTTTACTACTTTGTTGTGTGTGTCTTTTAGGTGCAGAAGGTAGTAGACACTAGAGCAGTTTTTAAAGACGTGATAGCAGGAAAGCTATGCAACTTTTTAGTTCGAACAGAGAAGGAATTTTTCAGAGACAGTCCAGCAGTGATTATCGCCATCAGAGCTGGTAAGCCTACATTCACAAAGGCTTAAAAGTTCACTGTTCAAAAGTTTGGGGTCAGTAAAAATTATTTTATTCAGCAAGAATGCATTTACTTGATCAAAAGTGACATGCAATAAAGAATTTTACATTGTTACAAAATATTTCTATTTCAAATAAATCCTGTTTGAACTTTCTATTCATCAAAAAGAAAAAAATCCTGAACAAAAAATTTCACAGTTTGCATAAAATATTAAGCAGTACAACTGCTTTCAACATTGATAATAATAAGAAATGTTTCTTGTGCAGTAAATCAGCATATTAGAATGATTTCTGAAGGATCGTGTGACTGAAAACTGGAGTAATGATCCTGAAAATTCAGCTTTGCACCACAGGAATAAATTACATTTTAAATTATATTAAAAATGGGAAACAGGTGTTTTTTTAAATTGTAATAATATTTCACAATATTTCTGGTTTTACTGTATCAAATAAATGCAGCCGTGGTCAGCATATAGACTTCTTTTATAAAAATTGAAACTCTTCACCCGAGTTTTTGAACGGTAGTATACTTAAACTCAATACTGTACTTACAACGGCACCCCCATGCCTGTTGACCAACTTGAATTACATTTTTAAAGAGCAATTTCTAGAAAAATTTATGGAATTTATCGATAAAATTTAAGGACTTTTTAAGGTCTGAAAATCACAATTTTTTTTTGTGCAATCCTGTGATATTTCCAGGAGTTTTATGAACCCTGCTTGATCACTTTAATTGCCTTGTGTCTGTTTGTAGCTCCCAGTTCGGTCACCTTGTTGCCTGTGCAGAGGACATCAGCATCTCTCAGTGTGCTCTGGAGGGCAGGCCAGGGGGTCAGTGACTCATTCATCCTGTCCATCAGAAACTCAACCTTTATCCTGCAGACCAATCAGAGTGCGTCTGATGACAGGTGCGGATTTAGATCAGTTATCTGCCCTGAAGCTTCGGTCTTTATGTAAGAGTGGTTTTGACTGCAGCTTGCTCTCTTTTTAGAACATTTCGCTTTGACAACCTGTTGCCTGGAAGTGTGTATACTGTTGAAGTGAGCAGTGTTAGTGGAGACAGACGAAGTTTACCTGCTTCTGCAATTGCTAACACACGTGAGTGTTACTACACTTATACATTGGTATAAAACTTAGCAAGAACTTATCGTCTACTCTCTCACACAAATCCACATGTAAGCACTGTTCCAAAATGTAGTGCCTTCCTGTACTGCTACATAGACAGCTGCCCTCTAAGGTAGCATGCTAACTGAAACGGAACCTTATGACACATTCAAAACACTTCACTGGTAGCGACTCCATTCGCATTTACTTACAAATGCCCCACAAAAAGTGCTCTTCATGTGAAGCCAATTCAATAGAGTTTCATGTTAGTGTGCCACTAAGCTAAAGCGATACAGTATATATAAAAAATACATAGCATATATTAGGATTAAATCTGTTTATCAATAGTTTTAGGTATTGAGTAATATTTACACTATTCAATTCAATTCAAATTTATTTGTATAGCGCTTTTCACAATACATATTGTTTCAAAGCAGCTTTACAGAAAGTGCATTTCAGAAATGTACATAGAAAAAATACAGGTAGTTAATCATGTATTAATTTAGGGCATAACATATCGCCGGCGTTGAGTCGTCTCTTCACAGGCGTTGAGTCGTCTCTTCACAGGCGTTTAGTCATCTCATCGCAGGTGTTGGGGACTCTGAAGTCTCCGTGAGAGGCTGGATACAAACTGGAGCTGACGAACGCCATTTACCTCGGGACTGACGTCCCGAGATAACAGCAGAAAAGCAAATGGGAAATAATTAGCATAGCTGCTGTTCATAAAATTAATGCATTCGATCTGATTCAACAGTGGTATAAAAGGTAAGCATTATGTGAATGCTTGGCTAAAGAGATGCGTCTTTAATCTAGTTTTAAACTGGGACAGCGAGTCTGAACCTCGAACAATATCAGGAAGGCTACCGTTCAAAAGTTTGAGGTTGTTTAGATTTTTTGATGCTTTTGAAAGAAGACTCTTCTGCTCACCAAGGCTGCATTTATTTAACCAAAAATACAGTAAAAACAGTAATATTCTAAAATATTATTGTGAATTTGCTACTCAAGAAACATTTCTCTTCTTCTATTCTCAGAATTCTGAGATATAAACTCGCAATTGCGAGTTACAAAGTCCAATTCTGTGAGAAAAGTCAGCCTTGTTTTTCCTCAGAATTGGACTTTATACCTTGTAATTGCGAGTTTATATCTCACTATTCTGAGAATAGAAGAAGAGAAATGTTTCTTGAAAAAAAAAGTCGCAATTATCTTTTAAATTGTTTTATTCAGTGACAGAAACAAGCTTCCATAGCATTGCACATATCTTTCACAGAAAAGCCAATACCAGAATGCACTACAATAAACTCAGAGGGGGTGTAAACCAAGATGGCAGGTGCGAAAAATAGATTTTTTTTTTTTACAGAAAATAATACTTTTATTCAGCAAGGACGCATTCAATTTATCGAAAGTGAAAGTAAAGACATTTATAATGTTCAAAATATTTCTATTTCAATTAAAAAACCTATTCTGTTGAACTTTTTATTCATCAAAGAATCCTGAAAAAAATTAATCATTGTTTCCACAAAAATATTAAGCAGCACAATGTTTTTGATAATGATAAGAAATGTTTCTTAAGTAGCGAATCAGAAATAATAATTTACTATATTACTATTTTTACTGTAGTTTTGGTAAAATAAATGCAGCCTTGATTAGCAGAAGAGAATTATTTCAAAAGCATCAAAAGTCTGAACAACATCAAACTTTTGAACTTTAGTGTAAATATAACTCAATAAAAAAAAGTCAGAATTTGGAGATAAAAAGACGCAATTACATAATTAGTTATTATTCTGTGGCGGAAACAAGCTTCTATACAATGCTATTCTTGCAATTGGCTATAAGAAGGTAGAATAGCATAGAGACATGAGGATGGTCTCTTTGTGTTAGGACAGTGTCAAATGCAAACTTCCTGACAGCCTACTTAGTTAAAATTATGCTGCCTGATTTCTGAACAGCCTGTTCCTATGATGCCTTATGAGCACCTGTCATGCCGTTAATGCCATCTATGTAGGCAGCTCACTAGGGTTTGGAAACAGAGCTGTAAACTCACAGATGCTTTCAAAAAAAAATTTTTTTTCTCAGTTCCAGAACCTCCTGATGACCTCACTTGCATTGAACAGGAAGTGAGCAGCATGTACGTGATATGGACACACCCACCTGGCAGAGTGGATGGTTATAGGGTAGGGTGACTTTTTGATCATCCAATCAGTTTCGAGATCTGTATAATGTAATTTGATAGTTGTATATGATAGTGTATTTTCACATTTTGGATTTCTTTCATTGTTTTGATTGACTGAATGGGTCAGAAGGTTGAAGAGGCTATGTACAATGAGTTATAATTTTTTTTAATTTTTTTATTGTAAGCATGACTAGACTAGTGTTGGAGCCTTTGCACACCTGTTAAAACTTTCATACCGACCGTCTCAACTGAAATGTTGCCTAGCAACTCCCTGTCTTGTGTGCTCGGGTTTCTGCCTTTCTTATAATACATGAGCGCCAATCCTTCAATTTACCTCACAAAGAGAGGGAAGGTGTTTGAGTGTATGATGTAAAAATCCAATTTTGCAAACTTGAGAAGATGTTTTTCATCCAGTGTAAAGTCCTCATGGAAAAACCTGGGCTAAAGTGACTTCTACGGTTAATGAGCTCCTCACTTCTATGGTCACCCCTATTCTAGATTGGCCCTGCCAGCATCCCAGATCTTTGACTGGACCACTAACATAATTTTTTGATTTGTTAGTAATTTTATGTACATTGCCATTCAAATGTTTGACTCCTAGCCTAGTCCCAGGCTAAAATCCAAGTTTGAGCTGTTTTTGTTGTTGTTTTTTTACTGAAAGCAACTTGCGCTGTTATATCTTAAAATATATCAAGTGTCATTGTTTTGTCTCAAGATGCACAGTAGTAATGTTTTTTTTTAAGGCACGTTTATAAAATCTGCTAAAATGTCCTAATTAAACTAAGGCCTAATCCTGACTTAATCTAAGCCATGTCTGTGAAGCCAGGCCTGGGGATAGTACTTTTTTGGGGGAGGGGGAAGTCTCTTATGCTCACCAAGGCTGCATTTATTTGTTCAAAAATAAAGCAGAAATATTGTTATTCCTGTGATTCAAAGCTGAATTGCATAATGAAAGGTGCTGGATTACCCCAGTCTTCAGTCTCACATGATCCTTAAGAAATCATTCTAATATGCTGATTTGCTGAAACATTTATTATTATCATTTTTGAACTGCATAATATTTTTTGTGGAAACTGTGATAAAAAAATTTTCCCCAGGAATATTTGCTGAATAGAAAGCTCAAAAGAACAGCACTGATTTTAAGAAAACAAAAACAAAACAACTTTTACATTATACGTCTTTACTTTCACTAGTGATCAATTTAATGTATCCTTGCTGAATAAAAGTATTAATTTCTTAATACTTAACAAAAAAAATGAGTACAGACCCAAATCTTTTGAACGATAGTGTTTAAAGTTTATGCCTTTACTTATTTTATTTCTGTTGCTTGCATTCTTTGCATTTGTTCCTCTTTAGTTTCGATATGGCCTCGCAGGGGACCATCCTCTGCAACACCAGGTTGATCTCCATGGAAACAGTGTCAGTATTCATGACCTGACCCCAGGAAGTGCTTACAGGTTTGAGATCCAGTCCTTCCTGGGGTCAGATTTCAGCCAGACCACATTCAAAAACATCTCTACTAGTAAGAATTTCCCAGTGATACCTTCTACTTTTGGTATCATTAACAAATACAGATACGAAAAAAATACAATACACAAACACATTAATAAGAAAGGTCATTCTATGCACTGATTTTTATTTTATTTTTTATTCCAGGGCCAGCAGGTGTGTGTTCACTCTCTGTGTCTCACGTCAACATCACATCAGCCACAGTGGCATGGGCACCAGCTGCTGGCTATTTTGATTTTTATAAAGTGACCATCAGTAATGGCTCTCAAATCTGGACGTTAGATGTGAGTCCACACTTGCAGGAGGTCACAGTCAATGGCCTGTGGAGCGGCTGCTCCTACAACACCACTGTACAACGCTTCAGAAACACCATCGGTGGAACCGCTGCCACCATCACCATACACACAGGTTAGACTGTTTCCCAAAATGCACTTGGCACAATGAAAGGTACTAATTCCTCTAAAACTGTTTTAGAACAGTTTGTATTGTCAAATGAAGCTTGAATTGAACCGAGCTGAATACATTTTAATTGAACAAAACTGATTCACCCTGCATTGAGTTGCAATTGAATTGCATTGAATTGCAATTGAAACTTGCATTGAACAGATCCAAACATAATTTAATGGAACCGAACTGCATTGAAACAAACTGGACCTTAACCGTAAATTATATTACATTTCAATAAATTGAACTGAACTTAACTGATATTAATTATTAATTTCGATTAAAAACTGTTTGGCTTGGTTCAACAGCATTGAATTGAACTGAACCGATCTGAACTGAATCAAATTGAATTGAACCAAACTAAAATGAATTAAATGAAACAATTTATCAACATCACTACACTATTGTTGTAAACCTTTTTCTTCTTAAGTGTAGAAAACTCAGAAGAGCAGACCAGGAGACGATGGAGATATCTTTAAGCAGATTCTTTATTAGGAACTTGCTGTGGTTGCTGTTGTCATTCCATTCTCGTCTAACTTAAAGTAACTTTACATGGTATATTATAGGCATTTTAAGAGGAGGGACTTCTGGAGGTGGAGACAAATTCAAACAAAGCATGCAAATGTAGATAAGGTATACAGATTTTGCAACCTGCTCAGCATGAGACACGAGAAAAGGAAAGGCATAGACTTCTCGTACTGAGATGAGAACTCCAAGACAAATGGTCTCAGTAATAAAATAGCAGGGGTTCAAACTTGCTCAGCATGAGTCTCACCCGGTGAGACACAAGAACAGGAAATCAGGAGATCAGGAATATCCTGCTGGGAACCTCTACCGTCTGCAGAGATTTCCTGGTCTCATAATTTATAACTTTCTCAATATAAAATACTATTGTATTGGAAATCTAAATTAAACATTTAAATAAAATTTGTAATCCTACATTTCCCCCTTTGAGAGTTCTGAATAACTCTCACAAAATACAAATTTAAACACTTAAACAAACATGCAATTTTAGGGTCCGTGACGTCCCTACGGGTAATAGTCTTTTCTGGTAGGAACTGTGATTTTCTCGAGAGAGGCGTGATTCATATGTTGAATGAAACACTTGATACTGTGGACGCATAGATAGTACGCCAGTAGAACAAACAACAACATAATTGCTATTTCCTTTATCCACAGCCAGGGTTTACCAATCAAGTTTCCGAACCATGAAGAATTATCTTCAGTCATCTGGTGTAATTTTGCTGAAAGACCAAGAATGTCTTGTTGGATTTTGTTCAAGTTCTCTGTTGGATCCATTAACCCGGTGCAGCACTCAGGTCCGATGAGGGTGCAGGCTCCTCCTTGCGTTGCTAGAATGTAATCCAAGGCCACTCTGTTCTGTAAGATCATTATCTTGTGCGAAGCGAGAGTGTCCGTGATGTTACCAAGGGCCAAAGCCGTATCATTGGCCAATTTCTGTACAGAATTCGATAAGCTTCTGACTTGATCAAGCCCATGACACCATAAGATGGTATTAATGCTCCAAGAGTTCTTGACCACCATGTTTGTGCACAAGTGAGTCCTGGAATGCAGCCATCTGCTTCGTTAGTGGTAGGAGCTGAATTTTGTAGCTGTGGCTTGGGGTGGAGTGTGTATTTTCTCTGATAGCTGGTAGAACATAAACAAGGGTGCACCTTCCGTTGAATTGGCTGGGGAGGATGCTGTAGACAGAAGTTCCACATAACCAAAAAGTGTCAGTTGATGGAGAGATCATACACAACTGATTTATTGCAAAAAAATGGGTAGGGATGGGTTTCTGGAGAAACACTCTGTTAAGTCATTTTCCTCTTTCTTATCTGTTGTAGTAACGTACACATGGGATTCTGTTCCTCTTTCAATCACAAAGCTGCAACGTTCACGAGGAATTTCATCCTGTGGAGTCGATGCTGGAGCATAATTTTCTATGCACCAATAGAACATCATTGGCAGGAGTAGATCTGTCATGATGGGAGTAGCTGAAGTTAGGTTGCAGGATGGTAGTCCTGGAATGCAACACGGAGAAGCTGGAGGAATTGTTATATTGTGACATGTATCCTTGTTGTATAATTCACTGGTATGATGATTGAATAAGGTACACGTGTCACATTTGGACATAGGGTGTGCCACCCAGGGGATTCCTGCTCCTACAGAAGGTGCGTGTGGCATGCAAACGTCCTTTCCAGTGAACAAGGCATTTCTTGACATATTCATCAGCTCTAAGAATATGTTGTTTCTGGAGTCCACACTTTGTGCAATGTCCATGATGCTTAGTAGAACAACAATCTTGATAATGTTGATGGATGACTGAAGGTTTCGTATGTGAGTCTCTGCGTTGTGAAGTTTTTTCTTTCGTGATAGTTGGTTTGGCAGTGGGTCTAGTTGTTTTCTGGAGGTTGTGGCTTCATACGCAGGTGAGGAGGTTGGTGCGTATGGGTCCCGGACTGTCATCAAGTGGTGTCTGCACAGAGTAAGAAAGAAAAACAAAAGACAGTAGAGCAGTATTTGTTCAAACACTAGGATTGTGAACTTTTTCTGAGTCTGCTAGACAGTGGAGCAGTATTTGTTCAAACACTAGGGTTGTAAACTTTTCTGAGTCTGCTATTGTTGTTCCCTCTTTCCCTATTTCTTAAACCTTTGACACCTAAGGAACAGTGAGGTAAGGATGGACTAGGATAGGGCCTATGAGGGAAGTCTTCACCCCAGGGTTAACCCCCGAAGCCTGTTGCGTTCGGTTCTTCCCGGGGCTCCTCACTGGTTCCGTGTCCTAACCTATCCCTGTAGGTGGGGGAACAACCTTACAGTGTGTACAATGAGTCCAGGTTTTCCTTCCCTGACACAATACTGCAGCTGCTGTAATCAACATCACTTGATGTGGCCCATGCCACTTTGGTTCTAATGGCTTATTTCTGAATGACTTTATCATGACCCATTGACCTGGGATGATTGTGTGTCCACCTTCTGGTGGAGTCTGCCAACATGACTCAACTCTCCCTCTGGCACTCTGTACCGCCTTTGTTAGGTTTTCACAGTAAGCAATCAGGGCATCTGAGGCAATGTGTACATCAGCATTTCTAAGATCAATCACACCTGGCATCTGCATGGGGCGTCCAGTAATAATCTCATGAGGGCTCAGTCCTACTGTTCTGTTAGGTGATGCTCTCATACTACACAGTACTGCTGGCAGTGCTTCGACCCATGGTACCCCTTCCTGATGCATTTTGCTTAGTCTGGTTTTGATTGTTCTGTTCGATCGTTCAACCTGTCCTGATGCTTGTGGCCTGTATGGGCAGTGAAGATTCCACTTAATCTTCAAAATTCTAGACACTTCCTTGACTACCTGTCCTGTGAAGTGTGTACCTTGATCTGAGTCAATGCAATCTGGTAATCCCCATCTGGGAATGAAATCAGTGACAAGACATTTAGCAGTATGTGCAGCTGTAGCACGCCCTGTTGGATAAGCTTCTACCCATCTTGAGAACTTATCTATTACTACCAAAACATCAGTTTTTCCCTTACATACAACGAGGCAATGATATGTAATCAACTTGCAGGTGACGAAATGGTCCTGGTGGGGCTGGGGTATGTGCTGCTGGTGTAGTGGCTGCTGGTACATCATTATTTTTCTGACACGTAACACACCTCTTGGCTGTTTCTGTGGCTACATTTCTGAATTTTGGATTCCACCACTGATTTGAGAACCTGTGATTCATCGTTGCTGGACCACTGTGACCCAAATTGTGTATTCGTTGAGCCAAATATGGCAACAGTGATTCGGGAGCAACATACTTTCCCCCTTTAGTCCAGCAACCGGATGAATAAACGGTGGCTCCTTTGTCTAACCATGTCCATGCTTCATACAGAGGAACGTCTTTGTACAGATCAATTATTGATTCAGGAGGCATAATTGTCTTCTGTGCTGCACTACCTGAACACACTTGTACAGTTGCATAGAAACAAGCCTGTTTAGCTGCCATATCAGCAAGAGCATTACCTTTAGCTTCTGTAGTATTAGTTGTGAGATGTGCTTTCACTTTGATCACTGCTAATTTCTTTGGAAGTTTCATGGAAAACATTAGATCTTTCACTAATTCAGCATGCTTAATGGGGGATCCAGCAGAAGTTAGAAACTGTCTGGTTTGCCAAATGACACCAAAATCATGAATTACCCCAAAAGCATATCTGGAATCTGTGTAGATATTAGCAACTGATCCTGAAGCTAGCGTGCATGCTCTTGTTAGGGCTACTAGTTCTGCAGCTTGAGCTGAAAAATGATCTGGAAGACGTCCTGAAGCTAACACTTCCGTGGTGGACGTTACTGCATAACCTGCTCGTCTGTTACCTTGAATTACTTGAGCTGAACCGTCAACAAACAACTCAAATTCTGAATTCTCTATGGAAGTTTCTTTTACTTCACTCATAGGTGTATATGTAAGCGTAACACAATCGTGTGTCATTTCTCCTTCATCCTCTAACAAAACTTCAGTCATAGCAGACATCATACATGAGGACGTATTTGTGACAGGTGCACGCTGTAAGACAATATTCGGGGCTGTGAGAGTTGCTAACCAATTTCCCCAGCGAGAGGAAGTGACAGAAGTGACTTTTGCTTGATTCATTAATGCGGACACTGCGTGCGGACATCTTACGTTTACAGACTGTCCTAACACCATTCCTGATGAAGCCTGAAGCGCTAGATGCACTGCCTGTACTGCTCTGAGGCATGGGCCCATACCTTGAGCTACTATGTCAAGTTTACCTGAATAGTAATGAACTGGGCGTAAACTGCCCCCATGATCTTGCGTTAGACATGCAGTCATGAAGCTTAAATGTTCATGGACATAAAGCACAAATGGTCTATCAGTTTGGGCAATTCCTAATGCTGGTGCTTGACATAGTGCTCTCTTCAAATCATTGAACGCTTTGAGGTGACATTCTTCCATACAAACAGTATCAGAATCTTTACCATGGCCTTTCAACAAGTCATAGAGCGGCTGTGCAATTGAGGCATAGTCTTCAATCCAAGGTCTACAGTAACCTGCTGTTCCTAAAAATGATCGTAGTGTTTTAATGGTAGTAGGCGGGGGTATGGCTTTGACTGAAGCCGCTCGATCCTGTGTAATGGATCTATTTCCTGCACCAATTGTTTGACCCAGAAATGTGACTTGTTTTTTAGCAATTTGAGCTTTGTGAAAGCTGCATTTGTGTCCTTTCTTATGCAAACAGTCCAACAATGATGCCAATTCAGTTTGATGTACCTCGTGATCTGTTGAGGCAATCAAAATATCATCGACATATTGGATCATAGTGGACTGTTTTACCGGACCTTCTGGGTCACACAAATCACGTCTGACAGCCTGATGGTATATGGTTGGGGAGTTTTGAAATCCCTGTGGCAAACGTGTCCACTGGTATTGCTCATAGTCAACTGTGAAAGCTAGCCATGGCTGGCTGTCAGAGTGCAACGGTACAGAAAAGAATCCATTAGACATATCAATTACTGAAAAAATCTTACTCTCTAATGGTATGCCATTACAAATTGTGGAAGGATCTGCCACTAGAGGGGTGATTTTATCAATATTTTTATTGGCTACTCTGTAGTCTATTGTAAGTCTCCATGTCCCATTGGATTTCTTGATGGGCCATATGGGCGAGTTACAGGGACTATTGGTTTTAACTAGCACTCCCTGCATCCGCAACTTTTCTACAATGGGTTTGATCCCCTGTATAGCTTCCTTATTGATCGGATATTGTTTGGTGACCGGGGGTGGAGTCCCCGTCAATTTAATTGGTTCTACACCTGTCAACAAACCACAATCATCCTTGTCTTTAGCCCAAATTGGAAGATTCTGTAAGAAAGCATACTCAGGAGGGATCACAGTATTGGTAGAAACTTGTGCTGAGGAAATTTTAATGCTAGCAGATTCTGAGGACACGTCTAAAGTTAGATGTATTTGTCTCAGGAGATCCATGCCTAAAATTGCACCTGTATTTAACGGAGCAAATAACAATTTTGTAGTCAGAGTTTTCTGGCCAAATTGTACATCTATGGGCGGGGTTTCATACAAATCAGAATCTTCACCTATTACGCCAGTTAAAGAAAATTTGGTTTTCTTGTACGGAATGTCTAAACCTTTAGCCAATTTTGTAGGAATTATGGTAATTTCTGCACCTGTATCAAGCAAAAAATCAATTTCTTTCTCTTGTATGCTACCTTTCACAAAAAATCTTGTGTCATTATGATGGATTACAGGGGTAAGGTAGCTACTCACAGCCCCAACAATTAGTTTTTTTCCTGGTCTTTTTGTGCTCTTAAAAGAGCCTGAACAAGTTGTCCTAAAGTTTCAGTGGACACTTGCGGAACTGCTTCCGGGTTGTAAGCAGGCTGAGAAGGAGCAGAATTATGCATAGCATTTCTTTTTGTATTTGCAATTTCTTCCTACACTCTTTCTCCCAATGTCCTAATCTTCCACAATAGTGGCAGCTGCCTTCTTTTTTAGACCAACCGTTTTCTTGTTTTGCTGTGCTAAATGTAGCTGCTGCTGCTACTCTCACTTTGGCTTTAACATCAGCATCTCTTTCCCATGCAGCTAACCTGTCAACGTTACTTCTGAGAGTTTTGTTAGACCAAGTTAGATCTAGGAATGGCAAAGCTCTTCTGTATTTGGCTACAAGGCCATCTGACCAGATACGAATTAGTGGTCCTTTGTCATCGAGCACACTTTCAGAATCATCCACTATTCCACTGTAAGTTATGGCTGACTGACAAAACCGCTCAGTATATTCATTTACAGTTTCTTCTTTCTTTTGTACACAGCTAGTAACTCTAGACCAGTCTATTTTGGGTCCTAAGATAGTCTTTAGGATTTTCAAAACACCTTCTCTCATATCGCCTCTACTGGCATGTTGTAGTTCAGAAGTCACTGCAGATTCAAAACTGTTGAATTCAGAATCAGTTAAAATTTGTGATATTAGCTGGGTGACTTCAGCTAGAGACATATCGTAGAGCCGCATCTTTCTGGACAATTCTCTCCTAAACTCAGAAAAATTTCTTTGCACTGATGGCAAATTTTCAGCGATTCTCTCGATTTCTTTAGGACCTAAAGATAATTTGACTGCTTGTAGCTGCAGTATGGGGGTTACAGATTGATCAGAATCAATCCCTTTTGCCCTAGTATGAGCGTTTTGTCTTGCTCCACACACTTCAAATGCATTTACATCTTTATCTATCAAACCAGAATTTCTAGTGTTTTCTAGTCTACAGAAAGACTGTAAATCAGGATAGTTTTCATCTGACTGTTGGTCTTCAGAGTCACATTTGGTTGAGGCCTGATTATGGCTCACCTTTGTCTTGGAACAGGACACTTGAGTCTGCAATTGTTTGTTTTGTTCATTTAACTTATCAATACACCTAGCTTGTTCTTGTGCAATGGATAAGCTATATTCTCTATTGCAACAGATTATGCCTTTCATGTTTTTCTTTCTGATACATGCACCTAACACCTTCTTGCATTCTTCAATAGACCAAACTTTGTCTGGATCAATACCAAATTTCTTTGTCAAATCCAATCTAACTGACTCAGTCACTATGGAATCAATTTTCTCTCCTAACAATGACTTGAACTCACTGTCTGTCCATAAAGGGCTAGCTAGTCCATTTTTCTCAGTTAATGGAACTAGCCTAGCATTTCTTCTAAACATTGTTGTGAGTTTTCTTTGTTGCCAACACAAACAGACACTAAAACTTCTCTGATCCACAGAGGGTACACTCGTTAACACAGATTAAATCTTGTTAATGCTAACCTTCTCTGCCTAAAGCAAAGGATACACAAATTACTAGCAATTTATGCTAAAATCTTCCCTGCCTGAAAAAAAAACTTTTGCCACTTCCCTGGCAAAGCAGAGGATAAAACAATATTAACATGTACGTTAATCTTCCCTGCCTGAAAACAGAGGGTACAATATATTAGCACTTGATGCTAATCTTCCCTAACTTTATAGAGGATAAAACACTTCCCTGGCAAAGCAGAGGGTAAACAATATTAACATGTACGTTAATCTTCCCTGCCTGAAAACAGAGGGTACAATATATTAGCACTTGATGCTAATCTTCCTTAACTTTATAGAGGATAAAACACTTCCCTGGCAAAGCAGAGGGTAAACAGTATTAACATGTACGTTAATCTTCCCTGCCTGAAAAACAGAGGATACATTTCATCTCTAAAAGCAACTTTAGAGGATAACTTTAGTTAATCAAACACTACAGCTGTCTGACAACTCTTTCTCTGACGGCGCAGAGGCACAAAATTCGTACTGGTCTGGTTCTTTGAATAGAGTGAAACTCACCGAATTCAGTCTGGAAAACTCAGTCAGCTTTGTTGAGGTCCAGTTGAGATTCAGTTCTGGAACTCAGTCAGAAAGTTCATTCTTTGTTGAGATCTTTGTTGAACTTGAGGTTTTCAAGATTCCATCTGGAACTCAGTCAGAAAGTTCATTCTTCGTTGAGATCTTTTGTTGATTCAATCTGGATTCTGGTGAGTAGCTCTATCCGGGTCACGGCACCATCTGTTGTAAACCTTTTTCTTCTTAAGTGTAGAAAACTCAGAAGAGCAGACCAGGAGACGATGAAGATATCTTTAAGCAGATTCTTTATTAGGAACTTGCTGTGGTTGCTGTAGTCATTCCATTCTCGTCTAACTTAAAGTAACTTTACATGGTATATTATAGGCATTTTAAGAGGAGGGACTTCTGGAGGTGGAGACAAATTCAAACAAAGCATGCAAATGTAGATAAGGTATACAGATTTTGCAACCTGCTCAGCATGAGACACGAGAAAAGGAAAGGCATAGACTTCTCGTACTGAGATGAGAACTCCAAGACAAATTGTCTCAGTAATAAAATAGCAGGGGTTCAAACTTGCTCAGCATGAGTCTCACCCGGTGAGACACGAGAACAGGAAATCAGGAGATCAGGAATATCCTGCTGGGAACCTCTACCGTCTGCAGAGATTTCCTGGTCTCATAATTTATAACTTTCTCAATATAAAATACTATTGTATTGGAAATCTAAATTAAACATTTAAATAAAATTTGTAATCCTACACTATCATTCATTTCTAATCAATTTTGCTTCATGAACATTTCATTGTTGATAATTTTTATAATATTCTAACATTTTTACTGTTTTATTCTAAACTATTTTAGTGTTATTTTCATTGCTTGTATTTAATGGCAATTGCTTGTTTACGCTAGAAAAGCACTTTGAATTGCATTGGATTTGTTTTAAAGGTGCTTTATAAATAAAGATCGATTGAGTGAGTGAGTGAGTGAGTCGGTTGAGTGAGTTGTTGAGTGAGTGACTGGGTGATTGAGTGAGTGGGTGAGTGAGTGGTTGAGTGAGTGAGTGAATGAGTGGGTGAGTGAGTGAGTGGTTGAGTGAGTGAGTTAGTGAGTGAGTGAGTTAGTGAGTGAGTGGTTGAGTGGTTGAGTGAGTGAGTGGTTGAGTGAGAGGGGTTGAGTGAGTGAGTGAGTGGGTGGGTGAGTGAGTGGTTGAGTGAGTGAGTGAGTGAGTGAGTGAGTGAGTGAGTGAGTGAGTGAGTGAGTGAGTGAGTGAGTGGTTGAGTGAAAGTGAGTGAGTGAGTGAGTGAGTGAGTGAGTGAGTGAGTGAGTGAGTGAGTGAGTGAGTGAGTGAGTGAGTGAGTGAGTGGTTGAGTGAGAGTGGTTGAGTGAGTGAGTGAATGGGTTGAGTGAGTGGTTGAGTGAGTGAGTGAGTGAGTGGTTGGTTGAGTGAGAGGGATTGAGTGAGTGAGTGGGTGAGTGAGTGAGTGGTTGAGTGAGAGTGGTTCAGTGAGAGGGGTTGAGTGAGTGAGTGAGTGAGTGAGTGGTTGAGTGAGAGTGGTTGAGTGAGTGAGTGAGTGAGTGGGTTGAGTGAGTGGTTGAGTGAGTGAGTGAGTGGTTGGTTGAGTAAGAGGGATTGAGTGAGTGAGTGGGTGGGTGGGTGAGTGAGTGGTTGGTTGAGTGAGTGGGTGGGTGAGTGAGTGAGTGGTTGGTTGAGTGAGTGAGTGAGTGAGTGGTTGAGTGAGTGAGTGAGTGAGTGGTTGAGTGAGTGAGTGAGTGAGTGAGTGAGTGAGTGAGTGAGTGAGTGAGTGAGTGGTTGAGTGAGTGAGTGAGTCGTGTTGAGTGAGTGAGTGAGTGAGTCGTGTTGAGTGAGTTAGTGAGTGGCTGAGTAAGTGGGTGAATTAGTGAGTGAGTGAAAATGAATCTAACCAAACCTGTTTGAAATGAATGAAATTTAATTTAACCTCAATTTAAACTAAAGTGAGCTGAATTGAATTTTTAGCATTTGTCTGTCTGTAAAATATATACATGCATTTTTATTTATTTTTACGAAACCCCAAATCTGTGTGTTCCAGTGCCTGCCAGTCCTGAAGGGTTGCGTGTGATAAGCGTGTCACCTCGTGCTTTCTCTCTCCACTGGCTGGCATCACCTGGATGTGATAAGAACTACCTGATCCAAGTGCTTCCTGACCACGGCAATATTGCCATCACAACCACAGCAGACAGCTACGTCCAGGTACATACTACACCCCCCCCCCACACACACACACACACACACACACACACACCCTGAGTCACTCACAGACCTCTCCCAAAGCCGTATGCCAGGTGTCAGGTAGAAGAGTATCCGTGTCAGCTGGGCGGAGTGTGTGGAGGAAGGTTGGAGAACAAGGGAGAGAGTGAAAGAGAGAGAAGACCGTTAATAATAGGTTTAGCATTGGTGGTGGGACTAGTTTGTTTCTGATCACTCGCATACCAGCGGTTAGTTACCCATTCAGCAGCTCTCTTTTAGTGAGGGGCCATCATGCCATCCTTTCTGCCCCTACTGGTTATCCTGTACTCGGGCCTCGGTAACGTTCAGGTAGGCATCAATTGCAAATTTGCATTGCATGGGTTTTGCATTACATGACATGCTTTAAATACTCAAGATAGAAGGGTTTGGGTGCCATTCAGAAGTGTATTGAGAATTATTTTAAAAACCAATTCAGTTTGTGAAACTGAATTGATGTACCAAACAGATTTGTTTCAAAAAGTAGAATTAAAATAGAATGTTGTAATCCTTGAAAAGCCACCTATAGACATTTTTTATGTAATCTATATTCCATTATATTTAATAAATTATACTTTAATATTATGGTCATATTTTCAATTAAATTAATTGAATGAATTCAAATTAAAGTTCCAACTCAGAAACTTAAAGGGAGACAATTTTATAACATTTTGAAGTTTTCATCCCTGCAAAATAGATTTATTCTCATAAACGTTTGCTGAACTCTTACACACACACGCACACAAACACACATTCACTTTGGTCTGTTTGAGAGTGATGGTGAGACGCTACACGACCTTGGAGGAATTCTTAAACTGGATTGTGTTTCTTAGAATTAAGAAATACGACAATTCTGCCACACAAAGACTTGAGTGTGTGATAAATATCACTGAACACTGACTCGTCTTCCTTGTGCGGGACTGTATATTTGTAAAGGGTTTCCATTTTACATTTTATGCATTAATTTGTAGAGCATTCATAATTGAACATCATAATAAGATTTCTGATAAAAGTTGCCATCAACAATTAAGTTTTGCAAAACCCATATGCTTCATTTTCTGCATCATTTATATTTTCTTTACTATTTATATTTTCCCCTGTGTGAACTTGAAAGTAACTTGCTTTGGGGTTTTAGGAGTTAGTTAAATTGCAAAATGGCTCAGAAGAGTGAAATTAGTTCTAAGAAAAGCTCTTGCAACATTTCTAAGCAAATATATTGGTAGATATTTTATTTATTTGCAGTGAAATTCATAGAAGTGTGGTTTATATATATATATATATATATATATATATATATATATATATATATATATATATATATAAATGTTATGTAACGCATGCAAGCATGGATTCGATTTTGCCATGTTATCTTGTATTACTGGTATTTTATCCTCACATCTGATAAGACTATTGTCTTTCTGGAACAAGAGGTGTGACATCACGTATGGTAACTAGGCCTGCCGCTGTACTCAATAAACTTTGTGTTTGTGAACATGTGACAGAAGACCACAAGAGATGCTTTTTAATATGTGATTTATATGAACAAATTATTTCTGTGCTAGTAATGACTCAAGAAGATTCGCTTGCATAAAAAGTGTGTTTGTGTGTCTGTTTGTGGGAGTGTCTGAGGTGCATGGATTATTGATGGTATCTATAGATGTACAAAATTCCTTGTGTTTTTGAGGGTGGTTTGATGCATGATGGTGTTTTGGAGTAATAATGCGATGTGTTTGATTAATGTAAGTCATTGTCTTCAGTCAGGCATAGCCAGCGCTATTAGAATCACATTCATATATCTGATCGCATTCAAATTGTGATTTGTATAGTAGTTCTAAATTTTTGGTTTTACCTGAGGTTTATTTTATTTTATTTTATTTTATAGCATGTTATGCTTCAGTTTTCTCAGAAGAGACATGACTCAGCAATATGTTGTGAGAAATTACTACGCTTTATGCACTGAAAATGAGCCTTTATTTTTTACAATCCTGAAATTTTAGGTGCAAAACAACACCAACAAAATAGGTAACTAGAAGACACAAGATGATACCATTATAAAGGTCACTCTCAAAAACTGTTGACTTTTTGGCTCATAAAACACTGAATAGTTCAATTTCCTAACATAAAAGCTTATCATAAATATGTATTAAAGTCTTATTAGTAATCTTGTCAAAATGTTATGTTCTTTGTTATTTTAGTCTTTATTTTTTCCACACCTATCATTTCCCTCTGATTTTAGTTGAAGATGTTATGGGTAGGGTTACGTTTCGGGGTAGAGATGGGTGGACTGCGTGTACATAATTTCTGATGATTAATTTGACCCGCAATTTCATGGTTAAACGCAGCTGCACAGACCAAAAATAAAAATACAAAAATGTCAGTTCCTCAACTACCCTCTGAGAGTATTTAAATTTACATTTATGCATTTGGAAGATACTTTTATCCAAAGGAATGCACATTTTGTTAAATGCATACATTTTTATCAGTTCAAGAATGTTAATATTGCTGGAAATCGAACGCATGATTTTTGCGTTGCTAGCACCATGCTCTACTGTTTGAGCTTTAGGAAAGCACACAAAAATGAAACAAAAACCATTTAAAAACAACTAAACAAATGGTTAAAAATAGTTGGTAATCACGGTTTTAAAAATAATTTGTTCTCATGTTTATTTTTGATGTAATGTGTGAGAATGTTTGTGATTGTGATTGTATTGAATCCAATTAGTGTCAATTTGACCTGCAACATAAAAATTGGACCCAGAATTCGAACATAATACAAGGGGGGGAAAGCTCTAAACAACACAGTGTCTTTTGTATTATCCAATATAAACAATGGTTATAAAAAATGTTTTAGAATTCTGTCTTTTAAATATTGGTTTTTTTTTTTTTTTTTGTCAAGAATCGTATCTGCTACCATATTTGAGAATGACCCATATGTTCACTGTAGATGTAGATCTATGTTTGTCCTGTATATGTATGGTCTATTCTGTGTTTTAGGCTCAAGTGTCCAGTGTAACCCCTGGAACATCATACACCATCACGGTCAATGCAGTGGCCTCGTCAGGGTTCAGCTCACCTGTCAGCCGAATACTTGTCACCACTATTGAGTCATGTAAGTCTGTGTGTTCCATTCTTAAACCACTATCTTCTTTTAATAAAAATGACGCCTTCCTTTCGTTATTTATGTGTATTTCCTCATAGTTCCTATATATTCCTCTAGACTACCTCCTGTTTTTGTTTTTAAGTTTCACTTTATCAAGTGAAAATATTATATTCAGTCAAACAAATGTTGTAAATTATGTCACACTAACAAAAATTCCCTAAATTACCATATAATGTAGAAAATGTAATATAATAACATACTAAGGTAATATGTAATAATGTAATGTACATTAATCCATATGGACTTTTTTCCATCTGAAATGTGTGTGTATGTGTGTACATTTATATTTGCATAATTGATGCTGATTCCAGGCTTTGATAGGTCGGTATCATATTCCCGGGTCACTGGTTTTCTCGTCCCTATGAGAATGGCAGGGGCAGGTCACGCTTTCTGATGGCTTTATATTGTTATTCTCCTAAATGGCTGACACCTCCACAACAACAGATAGCTGTTAGCGAGCCAAGCACCTTATGAAAGACCTCTACGTTTGATAATGACCTGGACGATACTATATCTAGGTTAGAGTAACAACATCCGTCCTGCTTCATTGGAGAAGATGAGGATATAATGGCAACACAAATGAAAGAAGTGACAATCAATTAAAAAAACAACATGAAAAAAAATTGCTGTAATCAACCAATTCGAATCAAGTAATCAATAAAGCTGTTATAAAAAAATAGGATAAAATATGAAATGCATCATAAGATTCTCAAGTTTTTTGTGTGTTTATGTGTATGTGTATGTAGTACCTGCGGCCCCCTCTAAGCCAGAAGGTGAGCGGGTTGGTTCCAATGGAATCCTGCTGTCCTGGCGGATGCCGATGCCCCTTGACCCCACAATTCACTCATTTGTCATCAAATACAAGGAGATGTGTCCATATCCCGACCCTACCTTCACTGAGGTCACCAAGGGCCTGGACATCCCAGAAACTCTCCTGAACACACTCACCCCTGGAGCAACGTACAACATCAAGGTGCACGCTTGATCTTCACACATTTCAATAGTTTATGTGACAGCAAAAATTCACAAAGTCTGATTTAACCACGGCATAGATTTTCACATTATAGAATCAGAATATAGTGTATTTTAAACTGCTTAAAGAATGTACACAACACCATAATATTAATGCACTTGTACTGCAGTCTTTTTTTTTTTTTTTTTTTTTTAGAAACTGTAAAAAGGAACTAAATTGAAATAACAAATGACGCAGACTTGAAGAAAATACCACTTCTCGGCCCAGCCGCAAATGTATTGTTCAGAAAAACTATAAAATGAAAGTGTCAAAAATAATAGTTTGTGGTTAAAGCTAAATAGTTTCTAAATATCACAAAAATACATCCTCAAAATTACCTGGCAAGACTTTCTTAATGAAATTGCTTGTCACAGCCACATAAAGCCTGTTAACCATAGGAGCACATACAGTACACACAGAAATGGACAAAAATACAAATGTTTTGATGAGCTGCTCAAAACTAAATATAGTCATGCTGTTATTGCATGTTAAATACATGTTTTTATTTATTTATTACTGTCCTGAATAAGATATTAACATAAAATATGTTTACATATAGACCACAAGAAAAAAATAGCTGAGTTAAAAAAATAATCCCATTCAAAAGTTTACATACCCCTCAATCTTTATACTTTGCGTCATTACCTGGATGATCCACAACCAGTTTTTTTTTTTTTTTTTTTTGTGATGGTTGTTCTTGAGTCCCTTGTTTGTCATGAGCAGTTAAACTGTCCAATGTTCTTCATAAAAATATAATTCTTCAGTTTTCCAGCATCTTTTGCATGTTTGAACCCTTTCTGTTTGATTTTGAGACCCATCTTTTCACACTGAGGACAATTGAGGGACTCAAACACAACTATAAAAAAAAAGTTGCTCTTAATGCATCGTGTTTCCTTCTGTCATTTTTATAAATTCTTTTTTTTTTTTGTGGACTATGTAAACATCTTTTATGTTACATATCTTATTCAGGACAGTACTAAATAAATAATAACATGCATTTTGTATGATCCCTCTTATTTTGTTATATTCTGCAAGGTGTATGTAAACTTTTCAGCACGACTGTATATTGAAAGAACGTGCTACTTTATACCAGCAAGAATGCATTAACTTAATCAAAAGTGACATTGAAGATATTTATAATGTTACAAAATATTTCTGACAGAATATTTCATCAAAGAATTTTGTTTCCACAAAAGTATTAAGCAGCAAAGCTATTTTTAACATGGATAATAAGAATCAGCATTTTATAAATATTTCTGAAGCAACATGTGACACTGAAGACCAGAGTAATATATTTCAAAAACATTAAAATATCTTTCCAACCCCAAACTTTTGAATGGTAGTGTACATGATGCATAATAATGCCAAATTTTTTAAAAAAAAAAATCATACGGGGGCAATTTCCATGCAACTCCATGCTAAAATTCTGATGTAACATCATGAGAAACTACCTTCCATACACTCTACAAAGACTCCCAATGTCTAAACATCATGGGAAATTCAATAGATTTCCAATTCCTTTCAAACTCCAAAGAACTCCAAGCTTCTTATTGAAAAATGGTGCAATATCCCACAGTTCAAGTTCTGAATTTCACTATTCCCCAAAGAAACTGAAGCTCTTCTGAAGGCAAAAGCTCAAGTCCTGAAAATTAATACAATTATTGATGTTGTTACTGATATTATATCCAACCCATGTGTATCTGAAATGTTAGAGCCCCCTTTACTTCCCTTTTTAGTGTTTTCCATTTATTTAATGTCTTTGTGGGGTAATGTTTTGTCACCTAATGAAACGGAAGCAAGCAAAAACTTTTCTGAAAATGGTTTTCATTAAACTGGTCCAGCGTTCAGCAGACACCACTGGATTAACTGTCCATGGGAAAGTTACCAGTGGCCTCTATTCCATTGATCTCACTAAATAATTTATCAACTGTAAATTATTCATGTCCTACAGAGAACTCTGGATCCACGAGGGATCTCTGTTTTCCCTCATTTGTCTCATGAATTCATTGGCTGGGTACACCGTGAACTCTGAATTGACTCTCTAAGCTTTTGTGTGAGCGTGTGTTTGTATGTGTGACGGTCTTTGATGGATCTGTTGTCTGGAGTAGATCATCTTGCATTGGAATCTTCATTCACAGTGTCTTTATAACCACCTCTGCTAAGTCATGGTGATAAGTCAACCAGACGTTCTTATAGTGTGTGCGGTTTGAGTATATTGCTTTTTAAAAGCTTTTCTTCTGTATTTTCTTTATAGGTTGCAGCAGTAAACAAAGCAGGAACTGGACCCTTTAGCCAATCTCTTTACTACAAAACAGCAGAGGCCCGTAAGCACTATCCGTGTATTTCATATAAGCTGTTTTCAAAACCCTAATGAGCTGCTTTACTGCCTAGAGAGGTAGTTACCATCAAAGGTGCAATATTGCATGAGCAATATATAAAACACAATTGGCTCTCCTCCTGTGAAGTGCATTGGAGTCTACTGTTAGCATTCTATTCATCAAAGAATTCTGAAAGAAATTAATCAATTTCCACAAAAATATTAAGCAGCAAAAGCGGTTTTCAACATTGATAATAAGACCTGTTTCTTGAGCAGCAAATCAGCATATTAGAATGATTTCTGAAGGATCATGTGACACTGAAGACTGGAAAATTGATGCTGAATAAATCACAGGAATAAATTACACTTTATTTTAAAATAGAAAATGATGGAAGCTTGTTTCCGCCACAGAATAAAAAAAAAATAAAAAAAGGTAATTGCGACACAATTCAGATTTTTTTCTCTCACAATTGCGAGTTTACATCTTTTTATATCAGAATTGATTGATATAAAGTCGCAATTGTGTGTTATAACGTCAAAATTGTGAGAATTTCAATGACTTACAAGATATGAGATATGAAAAGTCAGAATCGCAAGTTTATATTTTGCAATTCTGACTTTATAACACACAACTGCGAGTTTATATCTCGCAATTCTGACTTAATATCTCGCTAATCTGAGAAGTAAACTTGCAATTGTGAGATATACAGTCACAATTATCATTTAAAATGTTTTATTCTGCAAAAGGAAACAAGCTTCCATAGAAAATAGCTCTTTTAAATTGTAATATTTAAAAATATTATTTTTGAGCATTGACCAGCATAAGAGACTACTTTCAAAAACATTTTACTGACCCCTAGCATAATTTTGCTACATAGTGTGTGATGCCTAATACTGATGACTAAATGGGCAGCTCACTGGGTTTTAAACAAATGTGTAGAATTCATTCAATTTGAACAGATATTTTAATTCTGCTTGTTTAGAGTATGTATATGTTTTAATCCATGTGTTTATGTTCAATCTCAGCCCCTGGTCTGGTATCAAACCTCACAGCATTTGCTGATGATCACACATCAGTGTTAGTGACATGGTTTCTCCCCGTACGCATCAATGGCCTTATCGCTAAGTTCGCAGTGAAAGTCAAACATGCCCGAACAGGCCAGATCGTCCGCACACTGGAGCTCAATGCAGAGGACATCATGAACGGGGCTCTGCCTCACTGCAACGTACGTCTTTACTTGTATTAATGTTTATTTGAAGTGATACAAGACAGCTGAACCAAATTCAAACCATCTTAGAAGTATATGCATTGATCTAGGAATCTTTTACACTTAGTTTCGGTTGTTTATGTGTGTTTATGTGTCTCCTAGGATGCAGCAGACATCTTATCTCGTGGAACTCCAAGCCCGTCCGAGTCTTCCCAGTTGACGTCTGCTGTGCTGCCCTCTGTTACACTTTCAGCCGTTCCCCCCGCCTCCGTCTGGAGCGTTCCAATCAGTGTAAAGATTGATGAGCTCCGCCCCTACACTCCTTATGTGTTTGAAGTGTCCGCCTTCACCAGTGAAGGGGAGGGACAGATTGCCAGCACTATGGTCCGCATGCCGGAGGCTGGTATGCTATCACACACTTTATTCTTATATATAAATATTCTTTATATTCTTATATATATATATATATATATATATATATATATATATATACAGTATATATATATATATATATATTACTGTTTAAAGTAGAAATTAATGCTTCTATTCAGCAATGATGCATGAAGTTAATCAAAAGTTAAAGTATTTACAATGGTATAAAAGATTTATATTTCAATGCTGTTCTTTCTATTCATCAGAATCCTGAAAAATCTTATCACGTTTTCCACAAAAATATCTAATATATATATAAAATTATTTTTTTAACACTAAAAATAGTAGAAAATGTTTTTCTGGAGCACCAAATTATAAAATTAATCTATATTGCATCATACATTATTGTAAAATCTATAGTTTTTACATTGTAATAATATTTCACAATATTACTCATTTTACTGTATTGTTGATCATATAAATGCAGCCTCAGAGATTTCTTTCAAATATATCAAAGAAATCCTACCGACCCCAACTGTTAATCAAAATTAAGTCTATTTACTTGCATGAATGTTTTTTTATATAATAATACATGAAATTATGGAAATACCTGCCAATACAGAAGCTAAATGGTGTTGCAAATTCTGTTTTATGTTGTCTTGTTCAAATAATCGCAATTTCCACAATTATATACAATAAACTTTCTGTAACCAATCAAAAATGTAAAGACAAAAATGTGTGTTGCAGCCCCTGAAGACCCGCCACAAAACGTAGGTTTAAGAAACATCACTTCTAAATCTCTGTCTCTAACTTGGGACCCACCAAAAATCACCACAGGACGATTCAGTTACGTCATCCAGCTCCACAGCTCTGAAGGTAACACTTTCATGACCATCAAACTAATGTCTTTACCATTAAAGGGATAGTTCACCCAAAAATTTTAAAGGGTCACTCCACCCATTTGCATTAAGATTTCCATTGTTAGAAATCCAGTCATACTATTGAATGGTCGTGCAACACTCTTTCATTTTCCCCTGAGACGAGAGAAATCCTCTATTTACCTTTTTCACTTCCTCCTACAATGACGCAAAAATCGTCATTTTACGTCATTGTAGGAGGAAGTGTAAAAGGGGGGGATTTCTGTGAAGACTACAAGCACTAGTTCCCACCCTTTCAAACCCGCCCATAGGGGGTTGGACCTAATGCGCTAACAGACCTATCAGATCAGTGCCAGTGCGTTTGATTTCACCGGGAGAAACTTTTTGAAAATATGGACGAAGGTACTGAATACACAGGCAGATGCATTATGGAGGATCTGGATTTTGATGAAGTTATGGTAGAAACGGATGTTCGTGGCTACCTTTATGAGCCACAGTATAGCGACGAGCAGCTGAGGGCTATGGAGGAACCGGAGGCGGCTGAAGCTGCTGCCACCACAGCCGATGCAGACGATCTGCCTGCCGCGGACGAGGAGCCCGCAATGGCTCGAGCTGGGGCAGATTGGTGGTGCCTGTGCTCTCACTGTGCACCAATGGACACAGAACAAGAGTCTGTCTGCTGCCGAGAATTCCAGCGGTGCTACGGAATCGGAGGATGACACGGACGTGTGTGTTGTTGCTCATCCGAGTTTCGCACCCCATATGGATAGCGGCGTCCTGGAGACCTACTTTAGAATACCTAAGGTCAACTGGCAACGTCAGCCAAAGCCTACAGGGTCAAATGGTCGTCTTTCTGTAAAGTAAGTTTATTTTCATTTTGTTAACACGCTAACGTGGCAGGTTCATTGCACAAATATCTTGCAGTTAAGCTAGCTACTGTAGTGGGAGTGGTCTTCGGAGCTGAGCATTGCAATGCACTATGGGGATTGTTGTCTACAATCCACAAGCACTAAAAAGTCATTTTCTGCCTTTTATCGGCCAAGAAGGTTCCAAATTAGAAATTTATGATACTATTCTACTACATATATGACCCACTTTCAATACATATTCATGTCTCCACCGGTGGAATGACCCTTTAAATAGCCCATGATTTACTTACCCTCAAGTCATCCTAGGTGTATATGACATTCTTCTTTCAGACGAATCTGAGTTATTTTAAAAAATGTCCTGGTACTTCCAAGCTTTATAATGGCAGTAAATGGCTGTTTCTGTTTTGAAGTCCATAAAAGTGAATCTATCCATGATAAAAGTTTCTCCACACGGGTCCGGGGGGTTAATAAAGGCCTGCTGAAGCAAAGCGATGCATTTGTGTAAGAAAAATATTCATATTTAACATGTTACAAAGTAAAATTCTAGCTTCCGGCCAAACAGCCATACACAGTCTACTTGCATCTAAAGCACAACTTATGGATCTTGTGACGTTAGAAGTAGCGTAGTGCGTCATGGCGTAACATAAATATAAGCAGTACGTCGCATTACTCACTTAAGTTGTGCTTTAGACTTACGCCATCTAACTTTTGCGCCATGATGCACTACGGTACTTCTAACGTCACAAGTTGCGTAAGTTGTGCTTCAGACGCAAGTAGACTGTGTATGGTCGTTTGGCCGGAAGATAGTTATTTTACTTTATAAAGTTTTAAATACACAAACTCATCGCTTCGCTTCAGAAGGCCTTCATTAACCCCCCGGAGCTGCGTAGAGCACTTTTTTGATGGATAGATGCACTTTTATGGACAGCCATTCACTGCCATTATAAAGTTTGGAAGAGCCAGGACATGTTTTAATATAACTCCGATTGTATTCGTCTGAAAGAAAGATGACTTGAGGGTGAGTAAATCATGGGCTAATTTTCATTTTTGGGTGAACTATACCTTTAATACTGTATCAGATACTGTATACTATCAGACAGACACCACACACAAGCCCTTAACCTAAACCAGCTGGATGGCCTTGCGTTTAGCACACACGCTCAAGTCTACTTAATAGTTCAAAGCACATCCTCTCATTGTTTGTATGTTAATGTGGTGCATGTATATGTGTATTTCAGGGTTTATTAGTGAGAACAGCACAATCAATCAAGCGTTTATTTACACTGGACTGACTCCATACACACAATACTACATCCATCTGATGGCCAAATCCGCGGGGGCCACAGGACCGGCAGCAATGGTCAACATTACAACAGAAGCAGAAGGTAAACACACAAACACACATGTTGTGTTTTCGTGTTTTATGGAGACTTTCCATATACATAATGATTTTTATACTGTGCAAACTGTATATTCTATCCCCCTACACTAATCCTAGTAATCACAGAAAACTTTCTGCATTTTTACATTTTCAAAAAACATCACTTAGTATGATTTATAAGTTGTTTTCCTCAAGTGGACTAAAAAATGTCTCTACAAGGATTTCAGATATTGCTATCTTGGTGAGGACATCTTGTCCCCACAATATAGGGTTTACCAGGCAAACCACACACACACACACACACACACATACATGCGCGCGGCTTACCAGGACATCAGACTTAAGCCCCGTTCACACCGCCAGCGACTTTGTCGCTGTATGTCGCTAGGCTCTGTACTGTGAAGTCGCTTGTGGGCGTTCGTAGTGCTGTCGCTCTAATGTTATTGGTAGACTGCACGTCTGGCCATATCTATACAAAATACCATCACAAGGGATATATACAACTATACAATTTTAATTTGACCAGGAATTAGGCTCAAAAGAAACAGTATATGTTGTTGGGAGAGTGTTTTTATATTACCACAGCAGTGTTCAGTGGATTAAATAATTTACTAGATTAACCATCGATCAATCAACAAATTAAATTCACTCATACTGTCATAAATTACTAAAACGTCATTCGAATTTGACAAATAATCAATTTTCTTGTCCCTAATAGTCAACATAATGCAGGGGAAACTGTAAAATGAACTGCAGCAGTACTAAACTTGCATCATAAAATTACACCACTCGAACTATAAATGTATGACTTAAACTCACTGAGACTGTCGACAGTTTCTTTTCCATGCATCATTTTATAATATCCATATATGTGGTTACAGTCAAATCATATAAAACAGTGAAATCGTCCTCGAACTCTTCTGTCTTGCCTGCACTCGAGACGGTGACGTGAGCTCCACTAAAAGGCTTCTTTCCTATTGGTTGTCGCTCGCGAAAATCGCTTCTCATTTGCATGAAGTTGAAATTTCGCAACTTTTGTCGCTTGTCTCTTGACACGCCCACATTCTGTCGCCAACGGTCAATGTCGCTCGTGTCGCCGGAAGTCGCCAGCGCTCCATTGAAATGAATGGGATCATGTCACTTTGTCGCTGCGTGTCGCTGGCGGTGTGAACCGGGCTTAAGGGAACACTTTGCGTGTTGATGTATTGAAGCACATGTAAAATCAGTCCAATGGTGTGATGGGACGTCAGAGGCGGGTGACGTCATGAACCAGGAAACTATATAAGCCTGTTCAATCCCAGCCGCTCCAGCTTCTGTGTCTTCACAAGCGCTCTATGTGAAATTGTTCTTGTTATTTGGTGTTGTCTGTTATATATATATATATATATATTTATAGACTATGGCGAGCAAGCAGCAGTTTAGAGTGTGTGTGCACCCCTGCCCGCGTTATTTAACGGGTGGGGACACACACACTTTATGTGTTGTTTGTTTGGGAGAGGAGCATGCACGGTCAGCGCTCGAGGGCGCTGACTGTGAGCACTGTATTGTGCTTTCCTTGCAGACACTCCGATCCCGCCTGGCGTTTTTTAACGAGGACGCCCAGGCTCGCGTTCCCCAAGGCTCAGGTCCAGCTGCTGCCGAGACACAGCGAAGACTTCAGACTTGGGGTTCGCAAATAGATCTGTCAGCGGGGTTAGAGACGGGCTCTGCCTTATCTCTGACTTCACCTGACAGATCTAGTGCATTGTATCAGGGTTCGGAGGCACGCGCTGCGGTTTCTTCCACCCTGATACAGGCACAAACACTACACCTATACAGTTCCGAGGGACTGGATGTTGTTAGTGTTTATGCTTGTGATACTGAGGATTCGCCACCTCAGTCTCATGCTTTTGAGGAGCTCGTTGGGGTTGTAACGAGAGCGGTCGAAAGATTACATATCGATTGGCCGGCAGATAAGCAGGACGTTCGTTTAAAAAGCAAACTAGACGACCGCTTCCTGCCCTCTCGTTCCCAATCTCAACGCCTGAGCCTTCCGTTTTTTCCCGATCTCCACACTGAGGTGTCGAGATCGTGGAAGAAACCTGTGTCATATAGAATGTACAGTGCACAATCATTACACTACTCTTCTATTTCACAATATAAAGAGCACGGATATGGGGAAATGCCGAAGGTGGAAGAGACGCTCGCGAGCTATCTCTCCCCTGAATCTGCATCTTCCCTTAAAGCCACATTATTACCCACCAAGCCAGTTAGAGTAACTTCAGCTTTGGTTGGCAAGGCTTATTCAGCGGGTGGTCAGGCTGCAGCATGTCTTCACACAATGTCGCTGCTGCAGGCTTAACAGGCTGAAATGTTAGGAGACATTGATGAGGGCGGGGCTATTGGCCCGAACGCAGTTTCCGAACTGCGTCGAGCCACAGATTTGTCTCTCAAGGTCGCCAAGGAGACGGCTATTTCTATCGGCCGGTCTATGGCAGCCCTGGTGGCCACTAAGAGAAATTTCTGGCTCAATTTGAGCAATATTAAAGAAAAGGAGAATATATTTTTTATGGATTTTCCCATCTCTTCATCTGGCCTCTTCGGTGACGCAGTGATCACGCCACACTCATGTCTCCGGGGTTGCTGAGCGGGAGCAGCCCCAAACTTTTAAAACCAGCTCCTCACACCGTGCCACACAATAACAGAGCGTGGCTTCCCGTGTTCCCCCACAAACAGATTGGGGACATGGAAAGCGCGCTCAACAGCAGCCTTCAAGGGATAAGACTGAGGATCTGAGGACCGTCATTATTTCCAAGAAAGCTGCAAAGAAAAGGCCTGACGTCCGAGGGCGCAGGCCATCGAGGGCAGTTCCCCCCCGAAGCAGAGCGGTTAACACCTTATTTTACGGTGCCCGTCTCCCTTCGGTGCCCTCGGGGGACCGTTATGCTAACCCTGCCACCTCGTGTGTTACAGGGGGCAGCGGTCTCCAGCGAGCACAAATCTCAGGCGCCACCCGGAAACGTAGTGGCCCTGGGATGCCCGCCCCCTCCGAGGAGGATCCTAGAGCAGTCAGTTCAGTCGTTCCCTGCCAGTTCGCCATTACAGGGCGACGGGCTGATTGCTCAACAAAAACTAAATCCAGAAACCAGTCTCGAGAGGCTGGTACCTCTAGTAGAATTCTTGGCAGCGCGGTAGCTACTGCCAAATATTTCTCGCTGGGTCCTGCAGACCAAAAGGGGCTTTCATAAGGACCAAAGGGTTTTCCCCGAGGGGCAACCCCTTTCGCATGATCATGGTTACGCGGCGGTGCCTACGTGCCCTGGTTATGTGGAAGAAACCTTGGTTCCTGTCCCAGGTCCCCATGTTGAGAGCTTCTTGTCGTCGCAGGATGCTAACGACAGATGCCTCCCTCACGGGCTGGGTAGCGATCCTGGAAGGACGCTCGACTTAGGGTCTATGGGGCCTACCAGACCTCAGGGGCCACCATGTGTGGGTCCACACAGACAGCATATCGGTGGTCACCTATATAAGTCATCAAGGAGCAGACATCCTGTCGAGACAGGGGCTGAGGCCTGGGGATTAGATGTTTTATGGATGAATTGCCACAAATTCATCTAAATTCATGTATTTTTCACTACAGTAGAGAATTAATAGTCCCTTCAGTTGTGGCATTCAGGTTTTCATCACATGACCTCCATTTTGATTGATTGTTGGTGTCACGTTTTCTCAAACTGTGTTTGTGTATGCTTGAAGGAGGCATATTGGGAGCCATGTTGACCAGAGCAATTCCATTTTTTGACTCATCTGTATGGAGCTTGGAGAACATACTCTCAATAGGCTCAGGGAATGTGTACGTGTTTGTGACTTCTGTAAGTGTTCAGACTTGGGGGTCAAAATAAGTGAGAGTTATAAATGAGGTTTATATTTAGCTGGTCTGGTTGTAATTAAGTCTGTCTGAAATCAGCTATCTATAATTATACCTTTAATTGGGTTAATTTAGCTGGAGGAAATGACTTTTTTATACTAAGCCAGTTGTTGCTGCATAGCTGAATGTTCATTAAATTCATGGAAAAACAAGAAAGGTTATTTGTTCACTTAGGGTTGCTTTTATCTAAAATTAGATTTTGGTCGAAAGGCTCAAAGCATCCAATGCCGAAATGTGTGATAAATAAAGGGCTGCATTTTTCTCAGCAATGAATTGTACAATTGGGAAAATTTATCAGCAGTTCCTTGTAATGGACATTTATTTATCCAACCATGGCTTTACTGTACATAAACGTATACACAGTAAGATTTTTTTTTCTTGCAAGGTATTAACACTTTTATTCAGGAAGGATGCATCAAGTTTAAATTGCTTAAAAGTGACTGTAAAGACTATTTTTTTTATAATGTTACAAAAAAATTATATTTTAAATAAATGCTGTTCTTTTGAACGTTATATTATTCATCAAAGAATCTTGAAAAAAAATGATCAGTTTCCACAAAACATATTAGCAGTAACTGTTTTCAATATTGATGATAATAATAATAAGTATCAGCTTTACAGGAATGAATTACATTTGAAATATTCAAATAGAACAATTATTTTAAATTGTAAAAATATTTCACAATATACTGTAACTGATTTTAATGTATTTTTGATTAAATAAATACAGCCTTGTTGAGCATGTGTTCATTCATTTTGTTCATTCACTCGTTGCGAAGTCTTGTTGGTGTTACACTGCATTCATTTGGATCTTCAAGTCTTGGAGCAGTACATAACAGAAGACTTCACTACAAGTGAATGAACACACAGGATTTAAATAGGCAAACATTAAGGAGATAATGATGGTTGGTTGCAGTAATCAGAACATGAGGAGTCCAGGCAATGGGTTATGGCAAATGTAGTTCATGATGCGGTAAAGGAGACTGAGGAATTGTACTCTAGGGGTTATCATGGGGACTCCAGCTGGCAGGTGTAACAATTGCAGAGGTTCTCAACCTTTTTGACTCCAAGGCTCCTCATTGTCAAAGACAATTTCTGGTACTTCGGGTTTTTTTTTATTATTATTTACAGAAACTAGGAGTGACAATTTGTAGTCGTGTGTTATTAAAGCATGTTTTATTTTATTTTTTTAAAAATGCTATTAATTTTATTTTAAAGCATTTTCTAAGTGATTTTAAATCATATTGCGACCCCCTCGGAACTTTGCTGAGGGCCTTGGCTAAGTATACGGCAAGGTGTGTTAATAACTGTATGTGTGTGTGCATTTATTTCCATGTTAGCCCCGAGTGCTGTGTCTCATCTGACAGCAGAGGCTGTGGACTCCACGTCGGTCGTTCTATCCTGGAGATCCCCGAGCCAACCAAACGGCTTGATAAGCCACTATCGGATTCTAGTGCTGTACCGTACTATGCTTGTACAGGACATCACCCTAAGAGGACAGGTAAAACAATAAATTACACAAGGATGCACACACTCACTGTATTTTGTTTGGTTAGCTTCACTGATTTTATGTTGTTGTTACAGAACGCTGTCTCTCAACAACTTCGTCGCAATGCAAGGTCACTTGACATCACCACAGAATCTGCATTCACTCTCGCCTCACATGGAACATTTCTCACTTTGGGTCGCGGTTTTACCAACACTGACTCGGAACTGACCTCTGACCTTCCTTTGACCCCAAGCACCCCCCACACGCCTCCACCCTGGCTCACAGTCACCCACGACAGGACCAATGCATCTGTTCAGGCTAAGACTAAGGCTGTAACCGAGGACCCTTTGACTGAACTTTCACCTCTCACTCTAGGCACCGACCAACCGCCATTGGTTAACTTAAGCCCCTCCCAGCCCCGTCGCGTCACTAGGGCGGTGGCCACAGATTACACCCAGCAGCAGACAAACCTACCAACAAGAGCTGCCACTACCATTGGAATAGAAGGTAAATAACTCCTCCCACTGAGTCCACCCACTATGACCTCACTCACATTTCAAGGTTTTTGCGATTTGGATATTAATAGTACTGTTTAAAGCACAATTATAATAACAACTCATAATTTCCGTAAGTAAAGATACAGTTTAAATTCCCCATGCATAAAGTTTTTTCAGCAATGTGAATAAACCTTTCAAGACAGACCTACTGTGTTATTTTAGTCACTGTTGCCATAAAAATAGATATTGGTCAAAAGATACGGAAACAAGTATTTTACTATTTTTATATAAATGTAAATATTTTTAAACTCTTTATTGAAGACTTTTTTTTTTTAAATTACAATGGAGAAAATGAATAGGAAATTAAAAATCATGGGCACTGAAAAGGTGGGCAGTCATTGTTGTGCTCTGTTATTTGTGCTTTCTGTTTTCTGATTGGTTGTGCCTGTGTGCTTTGTTTTGATTGACAGTTCTACCAGCCATTGAGGAGACAGCAGACCTATCGTCTGATCACATCATGTATGTGGTTAGAAGACTGAGCCCTTTCACAGAGTACACATTTAGCGTGTCAGCAAAAAACATTATTGGAGACGGACCTTTCACACAAGTGACAGTGAAAACAACTGAACAGGGTAAAATACCTTCAGACCTCTGAGTAGACTTACAGTAGTTATAATATACTACCACTTTATAAAGTAACCCCAGTGTTTTCCCACAGTGCCAAGCTCTGTTCAGGATGTGTCCTATCAGAATCTTACCTCCACCTCTATCCGTGTTACCTGGGAGCCGCCCCTCAACCCCAACGGCAAGATAACGCACTACGCTGTGTATGCACAAAATCTCCTTACAAACCAGGAATTACGACAGATGACAAACACCACCACTGCAGTGCTCACAGGTAAAACATGAATGAATTTTTTGTTCATCAAAGAATCCTGGAAAAAAAGTAGAACAATTGTTTTCAAAATTAAAAATAATAAAATGTTTCTTGAGTAGCAAATCAGCATATTAGAATGATTTCTGAAGGATCATGTGACACTGAAGGAGTAATGATGCAAAAAATTCAGCTTTGCCATCACAGGGCTAAATTGCGTTTTAGAATATATTCAAATAGAATACAGTTATTAGATATTGTAATAATATTTTACAGTATTCCAGTTTTCCTGTAGTTTGGTCAAATAAATGCATCCCTGGTGAGCAAAAGATATATTTAAGACATTTCTAAGAGTGACCCAAGTGTTTAAGTAGTTTATGAGGCCAGTGTATGACACTATTTATGGTCACATCCACAGGTCTGGACAAGTACAGCAGTTATAAGGTGCGTGTGGCGGCGTCTACAGCCGTGGGGGAAAGCCCCATGACCGATGAAGACTACATCTTCGTTGTGACACTAGAGGATGGTATTGAGACAATTATTTTTCATACACATGCAGAAGTACTCTTACACACACTTGAGATCTCTCAGTATGCCTCTGTCTGTCTTTTAGAGCCGGATTCACCCCCACGGGATCTGGTCGTAGTGAAAACCACCTCCTCCACTTCTACTCTCTCCTGGTCTTCTCCAGAGAAGCCCAACGGCATCATCCACCTGTATGAGGTCTCCTACACAAACGGCACATACAGCAACACCGTCAACAGCACATCACTCAGCGCCACACTGCACTACCTGAAGCCGTACACACACTACAATGTGACTGTCCGTGCGTTTACGCTGCATGGACACGGGAACCAGATTTCTGATACTCTACAGATGTTGTCCGGGGAGGACGGTGAGTCATTGTGTGTGTTTGTATTTAGTTGGAAAAACTAGAAGAAACATAAAACTCTAATCTCATCCTGAAATCCCACACTTTTTCCCCTTCAAAAGGTTCCTACAATTAAGGGTCATTCACACATACTGAGATTAAATCTTTGTTTTCTAGTAGACACTTCTAATACAACTCTATCAGGCATTGAAACACATGAACTTTAGTGTCAGTATGCCAGTTGCTATTCACTCTTTGCGTCGCTACTCCGTTTACATGAGGGTGAATAATCAACTCTCATAAATGAAGAGGAATGACGTTCGCTGCTTTGTTGCAGCAAGTTGCTGTATGTACACTGTCATTCAAAAGTTTCTGGTCATTAAGACTTTTTTCTTTTAAATAAATTAATACTTTAGTTCAGCAAGAATACATTAAATTGATCAAAAGTGAGACTAAAGAAATTTATAATGTTACAATTTTTTTATTTAAAATAAATGCTGTTCTTTTGAACTTTCTGTTTATCAGAGAATCCTGGAAAAAAATGTATCACGGTTTCCACAAAAATATTAAGCAGCACAACTGTTTTCAGCATTGATAATAATAAGAAATGTTTCTTGAGCACCAAATCAGAATATTAGAATGATTTCTGAAGGATCATGTGACACTGAAGACTGGAGAAATTATGCTAAATATTTAGCTTTGCATCACAGGAATAGGTTACGTTTAAATTTGTTATAACATGTAATGTTATAAAATTTCAAAATATTACTGATTTTACTGTATTTTTGATCAAATAAATGCAGGCTTGGTGATCATAAGAGACTTTATTCATACAGCACACGGGTGATCGCAGTTCAATTCTGGCTTCCATCATTGGTCGACCCCATTCCTCCTCCATTCCTTAGTAAACAAAAGAGGCTCTATTGAATATCAGAAATTTGCAGGCTGAATTATATTTCAGACACAATATGGCCAGCTTATTTATTTATCTGTTGTATAACATTTGCACTGAGTGCTGACTTTTCTTGTTTGTTGCAGTGCCTGGCAGCCCACCTTATGATTTGACCTATGAGAGCATCGGATCCAGCGAGGTGAACGTGTCGTGGGTGCCACCGCTTCTCGCAAACGGCATCATCCTGTTCTACAACGTGGAATACTGGAACGCCACACACAGTCTGAACCAAACCACACATGTGCCCTATGTTGTCCTGTCCAACCTGCGGAAGTATGCGCGCTACCGCATCAGCGTGCAGGCTGCCACACAGGTCGGCATGGGCAACCACACGAGCGAGATCCTGAACATCACCACACTGGAGGACGGTGAGAGTTTGTTTTTAACCAACAGACCCTGTGGTGTTTAATTAAGCTGTTCTTCCTTTTTAGTGTCAGTCATCAAAGTGAATATGTCTGGATCTGGCGAAAGTATCAGAGTCACATGTAAACATTTCTCCTTTTTACAGCTTTTCGGTGGACTGAAATGGGAGTGTTTTATTGTTTTTAACTATTTTTATTTCTCCCAAATACATTTCTGACAGCACTCGGGAGTGTTATGGGTCAATTTTGTCTTTAAAGCAGGTTAATCTTTCTACCTCAGGAGTCAGAGGAGCTTACCAACAATGTTTTTGTTTCTCTGTGTTTGGTTGGTTAGTTGTTCCATTATCAGTTGTCAAGATGGACACATGTGGATAATGCACATGGCATGGGAGACAATGTCTTACATTTACTAACCCCAACCACTATCATGTTTGAGAGTAAAGTAATTTTCCTCGGTTTTGGGACTATAATAGCTGTTTTTCCTAAATGGCAGTACCCAGTTCCCCTCCAAAATTCCTAATCGCCAGGAAATTGTCAGATACTGAGGTAGAGTTGTCCTGGAAACCTCCCGTGGAGGCCAACTCTGAGATTTTATACTACATAGTGAGAGTGTGGTAAGTCCAGATGATTTAAAATCAGTTTTTACCATAGACCAGACTGCAGTCATACTAGATTTAAACTTATATGTATGTTCGTTTATTAGGAATCTGAGCTCTGAATTTGTGGCCAATGTGACGAAAACGTCAGTGGTGGTGAGTGTGGAGGGGCAGGGTCGGTATAATGCCTCCGTTAGCAGCTGGACTCGACTCGGAGACGGAGGGCTACTGATTTACATCACATTCAGTACTGTAGAATCAGGTGAACACAAACACGTTCTGCTCCAAACAACCTAGACAACACTTTTAGATATCATAAGCATATTTCTAATGTGAAGAGTGCTGCTTTGTGCTCATATGCCAAATTCTTGCCCAAAATCTAAGGCAGCATCACAAGTATCATTGAATGAACTTGTGGAAAAAAAATATTGGAGATGAGGGAAATATCAGATTTAAATTTAAAAGTGTGGAGTCAGTAAGATTTTTTTATTTATTTAAGAAATTACCACTTTTAATCCGCAAGGATGCATTTAACTGATCAAAGCTGACCAAAATATTTTTACAATGTTACAAAATATTTCTATTTTTAAAAAATATATAATTTCTTTTCACAAAAAAATTAAACCGCAAAACTGTTTTCAGCATTGATATTAATAATAGATATTGATGACTGCTGAAAATTCAGCTTTGCCATCACAGGAATAAATTACATTTTAAAATATATTCAAATATGCAAATTATATTCAAATAGAAAATAAAATGTATTCAAATAGAAAAGAAAGTTATTTTAAATTGTGATCAAATGATAAAATAAATGCTGCATAAGAGAGTCCTTCCAAAAAACATTTGAAAATTTTACCGACCCTGAACTTTTGTTCGGTAGTGTTTATTCTGCACTAAAAACATTGATAGAAAATAGAGCAACATTTAACTTGTTTCAGGGCATGTCAGTTCAGTCACTTGTAAGGTTTAGTTTCAGTTAGAATGCTGCTAGAGAGTGAGGCAGCTCACTAGGTTTGAAAAGGATTCATAATACATAATAATGGCATGAAACAGCATTGCCCCTGTATTCATAATGTTAAATTATTTTTCTGTTTTGCAGCCCCATCTGACCCTCCACAGAATGTATTATACACACTCCTTACGACCACTACAGTGCTTCTCAGCTGGAGTCCTCCAAATGAACCCAACGGCATCATCCAATACTACACTATCTACTACACAGACAATTATACAGTGTATACACAGGTATATGCACTTACACAGATGTGTATTGATCTTTTTGGAGACACTAAATACTATGTCATATCAAGGTACACCTTGATAATGTGACAAGCTATTGAAATGGCTTTAATATAAATCCTATAAGTAATTTTGATGGTCAGGAGCACTGGGTTGCTCCGCCTACAGTTAAATCTCATTTAATACAGCTATGTGTTATAGTGTTAAGTTTGGGGTTGCTTTCTTAATATAAAAAAAAAAAACAAAAACATCTTATGTTTACCAAAAGCTGCATTATTAGATTGAAAATACAGTGAAAATGGAAATATTTTGAAATATAATTACAATTTAAAAAAAAATTCAAATGTAATTTATTCCTGTGATGTTGATTTGGTGTTCAAGAAACATTTCTTATTAGTATCAGTGTTGAAAATAGTTTCATAATATTTTTGTGGAAACTGATTTTTTTTCAGGATACTTTGATGAACAAAATTCAAAAGAACAGCATTTGAAATATAAATCTTTTGTAACATTATAAATGTCTTTACTTTTGATCAATTTATTGCGTCCTTGCTGTCTAAGTATTTATTCATTGGTCATGGAAAATTTTTTCAGAAATGTTTTGGTTGGACGTTTGTCTGACGTTTTTTAAATATTATTACTTGTTTCAGAATGTTCAGAGAACATTCAAAATTGCCATTCAAAAGTTTTATTATACTTAAAAAAACAAAATCTTTCTGACCCAAATCTTTCGAATGGCAGAATTTGTTCTCGTAATTACTGTTACGCCATGGCGTGAACACAGCATAAGCTTGTTGTTTTGGTTCAGGGGGAACTGTAAAAATTGGCTGCTGTTTGTTTGCGGTGCTCTGTGACTGTCTGTCTACAACTCTAGATGTGAAGAGAGTTTAAATCAGAATAACAAAAAGTGTTTATGAAAAAAATTGCGTACCCTACCATTAACGTTACTGGAAGAATGTTTGTTAATAACTTTGAGACAACCTCGCCACAGAGAGAATGTTCCCTGTTAGCTGGGAATCTATTATTATCTAATACCACCATTTGTACCATGAAACCAGCACAGTACATTCTGTAAGGGTCGGGGATTCGATCTCCATAAGAATAGTTACATCAGTTCAAAATGTCTTAAGCACATTTTCAAATATCATGCAGTGAATCAGCAGGTTCTTTTTCTCTCACTGTAGAGGGTTCCGGGTTCAGAGCAGTGGCTGGTGTTGTCTGATCTGATGGCAGGACAGGAGTACAGTGTATGGATGAGTTCCAGCACTTCTGTTGGTGATGGGGGAGTGTTCAGCCCCCGTCTAAACTTCACCACGTTAGAGGACGGTCAGTCTCCTCACACACTCAGGGGAGAAGTTCAGCTCTGCACTACTTTTCCAAAAGATTATGCTCCAAAAAAATCACACTGAAACTCATACACGCACATACACACACATACACATACACACACACACACACACACACACACACATACACACATGTCTTGTGAAAGGAGACAACTTCCTCCAAGCTGCAAACTTGGGATTGTTGAGCCCTCACCACGAGACTGAGTGTGTCTGATCTCAAAGCCTTTTATTTGATGGTCTCCAGACTATCCCAGCTTGCATTTCCATTCACAGGATTTATTGAGAGATAGAAAATAGCACATGCTGTTAGTGTTTTTTTCTGCAATGGCAAGTTTCTGGGTACATTATGTAGCATGTTATATATTTGTCTTCAAAAATATTGTAAATGTGTCGATCTGAATGATCATAAAACTTCTTGTTCGCCAGCTATCGAAAACTTTTTTTGCTAAAGCCTCCTGCTTCATAATGTTTGTCCTGAGAAAAAGGATTTCAAAAGAGATTTCAACAATGTCTCAATATGTGCTCAGATTTGCCAAAATCTACATTATAAACTCAATATGAACTTTCTCTTCAAGTTTTCCAAATTTGAGCAAATAATAAGAGTTGCTATACACATAAATTTAAAATTTTATAGCTGTATACTCTTACTCAAGAGAGCAGAGTATGACAACAGTGGTCTATTTGGGGCCAGATTTACTAAACAGGGCAAACTAGCATGAGAGTGCAATTCCATAAAAGCGCAGATGGGAGTGAAAAGTTCTGCGCGTGATCTACTGAGGTCAGCCGCAAAAATAACCCTGTCCACGCCTTCAGTGCTAATTTTTCACTGCGTGTCTTTAATAAATCCTGACAGTAGTTTTTTAGCGCAAAAAGAGGGTTTACGGTGGCGCAAGCTGTTAGTAAATCTGGCCCTTTATATCCTCTTAGAAGAAACATTAAGTTGATACTTAACCGAGAACTCCATTAGGTCTCCTGAACTATGAAAGAGCAACATTTGAGCATTAAAATGTCCCCCTGCGATACTTGGCAAGTGAATATTTTGACCCAATTTCAATATCGATATGTTAAGGTTTTGTGTACGATTCATAATAAATGGTTTTGTGTGATTTTGGGAAAAATGGTGCAGAGGTGACCTTTTGAAATAGATAAAGGTTTTCTCCCCTGGTGTCTGAGATTTTGAAAGTGTTCTATATGAATAAATGATGCTATGGTCCTGTTTGGTTCTTTGTGAGTGATTGCATCTGATTGGTTTGCAGTTACTGGAGAATCACCCAGCCTCAGCGGCTCAGTACAGCCCAAAGCAATATCTCGGCCACAGAACATGCTCCAAAAGGATTTTCCTACTAACACAACATGTCTGTCTTTCTCTGATTCTTTCTTCTTTCCTATGTCTGTGATCTTTCACATTGACTCTGAATTTTGCAGGTGCCGCGCAGGAGTTTATTTACCATTTTTAATTTCCACAGACTTACAGATTTTATGTGAATTTATGTGTATTTGTGTGTTGTATGCATTCTTGTGTACAGTATGAATATTTGTATCTCTGGGTTTAAGATACAAGATTTATTCTCAATGCTTTTAATCATTACATCATTTAGTGATTTGATGTTGCAGTGTGCCATTTATTTCTTATATATAGAAATACATTTCTATATTTCTTTATAAATTAGTTTAACATGTCTATGTAAAATTTATAATTTATATCAATGTTTCTCAGCCTCTCTTGCAGGGACCCCCTGACAGGACATGTTTTTGTTTTAACCCTGAAATGGCACACCTGATTCAATTAATTAAAGGCTTAATGTGCAGCTGACTAATTGAATCAGGTGTGCCATTTCAGGGTTAAAACAAAAACATGTCCTGTCAGGGGGTTGCTGCAGGAGAGGTTGAGAAACACTGATTTATATAATTAAAATGTATTTATTTATTAATTATTTATTGTTGTTGTTTTAGGACTTTTATGAGTTTTGAGCTTTATGGCACTATTTTCTTTACAATTAAGCTCATTCTCATCCCCAAATTTCTCATTACTGCAATGCAAAAATCACCCTTGAACATCTTTAAATTAATCAATAAAATGTTATTTTACAAATGAACTACAATTTAAATACCAATTTAATTCGTTGTCATTGTTTTTTGCAGTAATGAGACTGTTTTCACATTTCAGTAGGCTATTGAGATTTGGAGAGGAAAATGTGCTTAATCGTCATGATGAGTGTAACGGTGAAAAACCTCTTAACGGTCCTTTAATAGGCTTAATTTTCATGTACATTTTTTTTCTTTCTTTGATTTTGAGGTGAAATATGTCCTAATATTGGCAGATTTCATGAGATGACTCCTTATTTTATCACAAAGACATGTTTCACGTTAGATTGGGGAACAAAGCCTCATTCAATTTCTTGGTGCCACATCGAAACAACATCTTTTATTTGGACTGCAATGATTTGTTCCCCGTTCTAAAGTGTAACTGTTGGCCATTCATCACATATATTAATTGTATGTCTTCCACCCCCTTCCCCTGCTGCAGTGCCGAGTGGTCCGGTCCACAACCTCACCGCTACAATCTATAGCTCTACGGCTGTAGTGATCAGCTGGGACCCTCCTCTGGAGCCCAACGGCAGAGTCTTCTACCAGCTGAGCTTGCAAGAGGCGGGAACGATCCACCCGTCCATCAACCGCACGGTCAACATCACCATCTCCAAGACAACCACAGACACCATCTACCTCTTCACCAAGCTCAGGAAGTATTTTCCCTACATCATAAAAGTCACCCCAGCAACCGGTGCGGGATCAGCTGTAAATCACACTGCAACCCTCCAACTTCGAACAGATGAAGATGGTGCTCATCATTTCCTGTATTTTACATACACATGTATATAAAGCATGAGGGTTCATACTTATTGATTGTATACTCATGATTGTGTCTTTGTGTGTCTGTGTTTTGACAGTCCCAAGTTCTCCTCCATTGCCTGGAGCTAGTAGAAATCTCTCCAGCACCTCCATCCATGTGTCGTGGTTCCCCCCAGTGGAGGCCAATGGCGAGATTATAAATTACACTGTAGTTTTACAGGGTCCTGGGGCCGTCAACAGAACCTACACCTCTGAAATGCACCTAATTCTCTCAGAACTCACTCCGTTTTCAACTTACAATCTCTCCATCGCTGCGGTTACTCGCCAAGGTGTCGGCCCCTCCGTGATTATTCCACTACATACTGATGAAGCAGGTCAGAGCCATATATTTATTGCTATTCTTTTAACTGATCTGTTAAAATTTAAATCTTTGATTCTTTGCTTTGAAATTTGGAGTTTGTTTAAAATTTGAACATTTAAAAGAGATAATTTGAATAGGCTGATGCTTGACTTTAAATATTTAAGTTTTTGCTTTGGAATTTGTTTGATATTTGAAGTTTTTATACAAAAAATGCATATGAAGCCTGATATTTGATCTTAGGAAATGTAAACTGTTGTAAAACTTTAAAGATTTATGTCTTGGCTTTGAAATTTGAATGGCCTACATTGCAAATTAATACAACTACAGTATAAATGTGCAGACTTAAGGTGTCTAATGTCTTATGGGACTATTTGTGTGTCCAGGTCCAATGTCTCCACCACGCAATCTGAGTATTTTTAACCACACTGCGAATTCAGTATGGCTTCACTGGGAACCTAGTCCGGAGCCAAATGGAATAATCCAGCACTATGGATTCAGAATACTCGAACTGAACACATACACTTTCAGATATCAGGTAGTGCGTCTATGTAGAGTATATGTGTGATTATGATCTTAGATTTTTCTATGTGTGTAAATTAAACTCGCTTGCCTCTGTTTACCCAAGAACTCATCAGATGCGTCTACACAAGCAGAACTGAGTGGCTTCAGACCTCATAATTCATATGAAATAAGTGTGTGCACATTCACTAGAGCAGGAAATGGGGATCAGTACAGCCTGCCTGTGATATTTACCACCAATGAATCAGGTAATACACACTCACACATCCGTCCATGTCACATGATCCTTCAGAAATCATTCTAATATGCTGATTTGCTGCTCAAGAAAGATTTCAGGTAACACTTTAGTTTAGGGTCCACTTCTCACTATTAACTAGTTAACATGCATATTAATAGGATTAGTGCAAAGGTCGGACTCCAAATGAACCAATCAAATAAAATGTGGATGAAAAACCATCAAGTCAATAGCTCCATCTATATCAGTTCTGAAAAGATTGACGAACTCAATAGTTACATCTACCTGGGCCAAGAAGTTACAGTGGAGCACACCATCAGCTGTGAGCTATCTTGCAGATGGAAAGCATTGCGGAACTTCTCGGCCATCAGCGAGGTTATCACTACCATCAGCGACCCAACCCTGCGAGCCCATCTCTTCAATAGCACCATACAACCAGCATTACTATACAGCAGTGAGACATGGTCTCTAACTAGAACAGATGAACAGAAACTCACTGGAACTGAAAGTGCAATGGAGCAAAGAATGCTCAGAGTCACTCGAAGAGACAAGATCACAAATAAATGTTTGCAGGAGATTTCAAGGGTGAAAGATGCGATCACGGAGGCAGCCAAGGAAAAGCACAGACGGGCTGGGCATTTAGCTCAAATAGGATGATCGATGGACGCTGAAAGTTACAACGTGGTACCCCTATGAGATTAAGCAACCTCTCGGACACCTGCCAACTCTGTGGTCAGATTCCCTAAAGAAGAGTTTTGGCAAAACCTGGATCCGCACAGCCAGAGACTGACGCAGATGGGAGAAATTCTGTGACCTGCATCATCCACCGGAATGATTGATTACAGGCCGAATAAAAGATAACTAGGATATTGGCTGTTTAATGCCTTATTCTGCATGACCATATTCTACATTCCTTAATCCTACCCAATACCTAAACTTAACAACAACCTTACTAACTATTAATATGCAGTAATTAAGAGTTTATTAAGGGAAAAGTCGTAGTTAATAGTAAGTGAAAATTTGACCCCAATCTAAAGTGTGACCAAATTTCTTATATCACTGTTGATCAATGTTCTTATATCAATGTTTCTTTGATAAATAGAAAGTTCAAAGAACAGCATTTATCTGAAATAGAAATATTTTGTAACATTGTAAATGTACTTTTCTGTCACTTTTGATCAATTGAATGCATCATTGATTAAAATAAATATCAAAAAAATATATTTACAAGTCAGAAATCCTTTTTGTTCAAAATTGGATTCTTTATTTTCAAGTGTGTTTGTTATATATCTGTGGTGTCTGTGTGTATGTTGCAGTGTCAGATGCAGTTGGAAATCTTTCCTGCTCAGGATTGGATTGGAATTCAGTGTACATGGAATGGGAGCTTCCGATTCATCCTAATGGAGAGATTCTGCACTACCTCATTCGTTCTGGCGATCTGGAGGAGGAGGCCCATCCTCTCACACTCACATACACAGTGAAGCACACTTTCACTGGCCTGTCGCCTGATTTTTTCTATGTCATCAGCGTGGCTGCAGTTAATTCAGCCGGAATAGGGGAGGAAGCCAACTGCATGGCACACACTCCACCAGAGTCAGGTCTTGTGTTATTTGGTTGCTCATATGTATGATTTGAAAAAAAACAATGCGAAGTACTTTGGCATGCAACTTGCTCTGCACCATTTATGCTACAGACATGATCATGCAGATTGTTTCTTTCTCTTTCTGCAGTTCCTGGTCCTCCCCAGTCGCTGACCATAATCGATGTTACATCTGACAGTGTGTCTCTAAGCTGGCAACGTCCCGTCCATCTTCCTGGTCTTCTGCAGGGTTATAATGTAGAAATTAAGCAATTGGCAAGAAATTGCGAGCAAAAGCAGCCCGTGGAGTCCTGCGTGGAGAGTGAACTTGTGGAGTGGGTTGAAGGACAAACCAGCGGAGTCACACTTTCCCCTCTGCTCAAATATAGAGAGTATCGTATGAGAGTGGTGGCGTTCACCAGGGCTGGGGCCGGAGAGCCCTCAGAGTGGATCCACACACAGACGCTCGCAGGAAGTATGTTACACCTGTGTGCATATAAACATTCTCATAAGTAAACAGAATCACAATTGAGATCGAAATGTTCTCATCTCAAATGTTTCTCCTTGACGACAACATGAGAATTTTTCATGAATCTCCTTCTCAGATGTTTCCCTTGAGAAAAAGATCCCAACAATGTCAGATCTCAAACTCAAAAACTCTTCAGAAACTCAAACATTTATCATTAAAATTATTTCAAAGCACTAACCATATTAATTTGGATTCTATAGTCTCACTGTATGTCTGCAATTCTATAATGTAAGGTTTTTGAGGCAAAGTTGATACTTAATTTTGTTCAATTCAAATTATCACATTTTGTAATTTAATTTAGCAATTTATTTTTTCTTATAAACTAAAAATATAGGAATATATAGATAAAACTATTATATAAATATATATTTATTGAGAGACACTATACAGGTCCTTCTCAAAAAATTAGCATATTGTGATAAAGTTCATTATTTTCCATAATGTAATGATAAAAATTAAACTTTCATATATTTTAGATTCATTGCACACCAACTGAAATATTTCAGGTCTTTTATTGTTTTAATACTGATGATTTTGGCATACAGCTCATGAAAACCCAAAATTCCTATCTCAAAAAATTAGCATATCATGAAAAGGTTCTCTAAACGAGCTATTAACCTTATCATCTGAATCAACTAATTAACTCTAAACACCTGCAAAAGATTCCTGAGGCTTTTAAAAACTCCCAGCCTGTTTCATTACTCAAAACCGCAATCATGGGTAAGACTGCCGACCTGACTGCTGTCCAGAAGGCCATCATTGACACCCTCAAGCAAGAGGGTAAGACACAGAAATAAATTTCTGAACAAATAGGCTGTTCCCAGAGTGCTGTATCAAGGCACCTCAGTGGGAAGTCTGTGGGAAGGAAAAAGTGTGGCAAAAAACGCTGCACAACGAGAAGAGGTGACCGGACCCTGAGGAAGATTGTGGAGAAGGACCGATTCCAGACCTCGGGGGACCTGCGGAAGCAGTGGACTGAGTCTGGAGTAGAAACATCCAGAGCCACCGTGCACAGGCGTGTGCAGGAAATGGGCTACAGGTGCCGCATTCCCCAGGTCAAGCCACTTTTGAACCAGAAACAGCGGCAGAAGCGCCTGACCTGGGCTACAGAGAAGCAGCACTGGACTGTTGCTCAGTGGTCCAAAGTACTTTTTTCGGATGAAAGCTAATTTTGCATGTCATTCGGAAATCAAGGTGCCAGAGTCTGGAGCAGCAGCAGCTGACATGGCACCCCAGACCATCACTGACTGTGGGTACTTGACACTGGACTTCAGGCATTTTGGCCTGGGGTGCCATGTCAGCTGCTGGTGTTGGTCCACTGTGTTTTATCAAGGGCAGGGTCAATGCAGCTAGCTATCAGGAGATTTTGGAGCACTTCATGCTTCCATCTGATTTCATTTTTCAGCACGACCTGGCACCCGCTCACAGTGCCAAAACCACTGGTAAATGGTTTACTGACCATGGTATTACTGTGCTCAATTGGCCTGCCAACTCTCCTGACCTGAACCCCATAGAGAATCTGTGGGAAATATTGTGAAGAGAAAGTTGAGAGACGCAAGACCCAATACTCTGGATGAGCTTAAGGCCGCTATCGAAGCATCCTGGGCCTCCATAACACCTCAGCAGTGCCACAGGCTGATTGCCTCCATGCCACGCCGCATTGAAGCAGTCATTTCTGCAAAAGGATTCCCGACCAAGTATTGAGTGCATAACTGAACATAATTATTTGAAGGTTGACTTTTTTTTAATTAAAAACACTTCTTTTATTGGTCGGATGAAATATGCTAATTTTTTGAGATAGGAATTTTGGGTTTTCATGAGCTGTATGCCAAAATCATCAGCATTAAAACAATAAAAGACCTGAAATATTTCAGTTGGTGTGCAATGAATCTAAAATATATGAAAGTTTAATTTTTATCATTACATTATGGAAAAAAATTGAACTTTATCACAATATGCTATTTTTTTGAGAAGGACCTGTATTTATATAAATGCAATTTTGTAATTTAATTTTTTTCTAATAAACTAAAATATATATATGTATATTTATTGATTGATTATGATATAAAATATAATTATTTAAATGTAATTTTGCAATTTAATTTATTTTTTCAGAATGTCTATAGTTTCTAAAAAAACAAAAAATATAAATATATATTTATTGATTAATTCCTATAAAATATAATTATATAAATCTAATTTTGTAATTTAATTTTATAAATCTAATTTTGTAATTTAATTTTATATGTAATTGTCTATAGTTTCTGAAAAAATTTTAATATATATTTATTGATTGATAAATATAAATATATATTTATATAAATGTGTAGAAAAGATATAAAACATTATCTAGAGGTCATACTTTATTATTTATCTTGTTTTCCCAAAATAATCAGCAAGATAACTTGATGTATCAGTATTTTCTTAATGACTTTTGTTATTTTGAGAAAATTAGAGAAAGTAAGAAAGGAAAGTAATAATGCATGACCTCTGCATGACCTTCATTGAGTTTGGAATACATAATGTATCTTTCAATTCTGTTTTTGACGCTTCGATGAGATTTCCACAGTATGCAGGTATCTTGTGAATCAGCTACGTTCTCACAGCTTTAGTTCCATACTAAAAATCAATGGACTGTTGTTGAAGCACTTCCCAATCCATTAGCTTTGATTCAAGATCAGCATATTTTCCACACATTTTTGAGCATTTGCCTTTTGCAAAGAGCATCATGACTGTGTACACGTGCAGCTTAAAGGGAACCCTCATTAAGTCTCCTGAGCTTTTGAGCAATAAAATGTTCCTCTGGGTTGTCACATACATATAGCATAACAACAACAAAAACAAAAAAATAGCCCCAGCTCTTTATCTCTACCTCTTTACGTTAGACCCTGATGCCCCTCCTGGTGCCATCTCACTGGTTCCTTCTGCCACTGGGTTAAAGATTGAGTGGGACGAACCAATGGTCATCTCAGGGCCCACCTCATACATCATTGACATCACTGCTGTGAGTTCATAAACTTTAGAAATCTTGTTCATCTGTTCACTTTCTGATAGTTTCTACTTCAATTTCCCTTTGTTCTCTTGCAGTTGGATGGTTCGGGGTATAACATTAGCTTAGTGCGGTATTCAGAGGAGATCAGGACGGTGGTTGTCGGGAACCTGACTGCATTTACCCTGTACTCTATTACCATCACCGCCTTCACGGGGCAGCTTTCCAACGCTCGCAGAGACGGAAAAACATCTGAACTCGTACTCGCCAGAACCCTGGAGGATGGTGAGGACGTTTGAGCATGCTTGTTTCTCAGATACTTATTTGCGCTATTTGTGACATTCACGGTTGTGTTTTCCAGAGCCCAAAGATCCTCCCCAAAATTTGTCATTGACGGTCATTCCCGAGGAAGTGACACGTGTTTATGTAACATTCTCTCCACCGGATGAGCCAAACGGAAACATCAGTTCGTACCATGTCACCATCTACCGCAACGGACAACTGGATTTCTACATCAACAGCCTGTCTGTGATAAGCAACCCTAATAACACAATGACGGCTATTATAGATGGACTGAAGGGTGGATTCAATTACAGCATAAGGGTAGGAAACTAAAACCAACTTTGTTGGTGTTTTCATACTTGGTTTGATTGCTTGGTTCAGCTCCAGCCTCTTCGTCTGCAAGCACAGGTCTCTTTCTTTTTCATACTGAACTGTGGTACGTTTGCATCATCTAATACCATCTAATATTATCATACCACTAGCGGCAGCTATTTAAAATCATATCTAAGTAACAACAGAGAATGCATCACCAAAAAAGGAAAGCAATATTTGCATCACTCTTTTTAGTCATATTAGAACTCAAATATTGCTTGCACAAAATGGTCCTTGTAGTTGTTTGTTGACTTTCACAATTAGGCCAAATGCATTTGTTTTCTACTTGTTGCAGATAGCAGCCATGAACGGAGCAGGTTTAGGCCCAAGTTCTGAGGTTCATGTCACCACCGGTGTGAAAGGTATGAGAAAACATAATACTTGAGTAAATCAGCTGCTCTATTTAAGTGACTGTGACTTTAAGATCCTGAGGGTTTTTTTTAGCGCCACCCAAGCCAACAAGGACGCCGCGGGCTGCTCTGAACAATGCAGGTGTTGTCATCGCAACCTCCAAGACCATCACCATCGAGATGCCTGAATGTTTCTTCACTGATGACCATGGACCAATCCAAAAAGTCCAGGTCATAGTCTCTGAACCAGCAGGTATTAAAATCTGACATTTAACACACTATATATATATATATATACAGCATTATTGGAAAAAACAAATCCAATTTACAATACAGCAATAATGACAAGCACTTTTTATAAGAAGCCATGTTTATAAGATTTTAAAAAAAGAAATGAATACTTCTATTCTGCAAGGATGCGTTAAATTGATCAAAAGTGACAGTAAAGACATTTATAATGTTAAAGAGTTCAAATAATTAAAAATAAATGCTGTTTTCAAATATAATTTTCAATAAACTTTTATTTATATTTATTTTTATTATGTGCTATATATATCTACACACACAGAGGCATTGTGTTGTGAACATTAAAGTATGTTTGTACAGTACAATATGTTCAAAATGTTTTTAAAAACAAACAATTTTTTTCAATCATGTGTAGTAAAATGATTTTATTGAAGGGTTTTATTGTTAAATTGTTATTCTAATGTTGATGCAGTGATGGACTACGGTAATCTGTCCAACTGGAAGAGTGTTTTCCACCAACCTACTGCTCCGTACCTGACCGACGAGGGCTTCTTGAACCCAGGCTGCTTTAAGAAATCAGAGCGCATGAGCACAAACACTAACACATACATCATAGGAGCAGACGAGGGCTGCCTGTCTGAAGATGCCAAGACTCTTTGCAACGGACCCCTCAAACCCAAAACGCATTATGTGTGAGACATATGCACACACGACTAAACTGGGTTGTAAATATCCTAATCCAGGAATCTTTTTAACCTGTTCTTTACTGTTTATTTTTGTATTGTAGGTTCAAATTTCGGGCGACAAACATCCGTGGGCAGTACACAGACTCTGAGTACTCAGAGAGGGTCAGAACTGCAGGTATGGACACAGTAGCTACAAACTAATGTTACAATATTAATCCACCAAGAACTACTTTTCTCACTTACATTTAGCCTCTTTCCTCTCAGACTTTCATTCTTTCTGTATTCTGTTTTCTATACTTTCAGTTAAAGGGATAGTTCACCTAAAAAAATGAAAATTCTGTCATTGTTTACCATCGAATGGACTTTTATGATACTCTTAAGGTGCTTTTTTTATTTTAGAGCTTGGCAGCCCTAGTTCTTATTCACTTTCATTATATATCTGTTATATATCTATATATCATTATATATTATACATATATATATATATATAGTTTTCCATGGATGAAAGAATGTCATACAGATTTGAAATGATTTTAGGGTGATTAAATCATGTCACTTCCTCTGATATTTTCATTTTTGGGTAAACTATTCCTATATATTTCTTTTACTCAGTAAACTTTTAGTTTTTATTTATTGCTTATTACTAATTATATTTTCTTTAGGATTGTACTTTTTAACATACACTTTCCCCACAAACATTTCAAATAGAAATATCATTATATTGCCTTATGATATTTCTGTTAGCATTTCTCTTATTATTTTTGAACTTTCTCTTCATCTTTTTCCACAAAAATATTAAGCAGCACAACTGTTTTCAACATTGATAATAATAAGAAATGTTTCTTGAGCAGCAAATCAGCATTTTAGAATTTCTGAAAGATCATGTGATGCTGAAAATTCAGCTTTGCATCACAGGATTAAATAACATTAAAATATATATTAAAGTAGAAAACAGTCATTTTAAATTGAAAAAATATTTTTACTAGATTTTTTATCAAATAAATGCATTGTTCATTGTGAACAAATACTGCTTCTGCTGCATATAAATATTAACTTTGATTTCAGATGACCGCCTGCTAACCAGAAATGAGCAGATCATTCTTGGTGTCCTGCTGTCATTTTTCCTGGCATTGTTTTTCATTCTGATTATTTACGGATCTGTGAGGTAAGTTGATTGTTATTGTAAATAGAGGCTCAACAGCATACTCAAATAGTATTTCCCAAAAAGCCCCAGTTTTTTCATGGTTTAACAACTAGACTCACTCTCTCTCTGATCCCAGGATCCACCGCAGGCAGAAGGAAGGTGGGACGTACTCTCCACGCGAGGCTGAGATTATCGAGACAAAGTTCAAGCTGGATCAGCTCATTGCAGTGGCCGACCTGGAGCTCAAAGAGGAGAAGATTAACCGGTGAGATATCATACACTGTACATGAGCAGTGGGCTTTAGTTACATGTGGATATACAGAGGATAGTATAAGTGAACACACCCATGCTAAAGCTGACTAAAAAGAGGAATAAAAAATCATCTTTTGAAAATTGATCTTAATGTCTTAATTTAAAAATGAGGAAAAATCCAACTTTTAAGGACACCAATTCTTTGTGAATGAATACTGTATCGTAAATAAATAAATGTTCTTCCTTAAAATACAGGTTGCGTAAGTCAGGACACCCCTATGTTAAATTCCCATAGAGGCAGGCAGATTTTTATTTTTAAAGGCCAGTTATTTCATGGATCCAGGATACTATGCATCCTGATAAAGTTCCCTTGTCCTTTGGAATTAAAATAGCCCCACATCTTCACACACCCTTTATCATACCTAGAGATTGGCATGGTGTTATTTCAGTTAGCCTAATAGCTGGTATGATTTGCATTGAGAGACGATCTTATGGAAAGTACCCCATGCCAATCTCTAGGTATGGTGAAGGGAATGTGATGATGTGGGTCTATTTTAATTCCAAAGGCCAAGGGAACTTTATCAGGATAAAGTTTAACATAGGGGTGTCCTGACTTACGCAACCTGTATTTTAAGGAAGAACATTTATTTATTTACGATACATTATTCATTCACAAAGAAAATTGGTGTCCTTAAAGGTTGGATTTTTCCTCATTTTTTAAATTAAGGCATTAAGATCAATTTCCAAAAGATGATTTTTTTATTCCTCTTTTTAGTCAATTTTATCATGGGTGTGTTCACTTATGCTAGGCACTGTATGTGCTTTAGTCTGCACTTTGTGACTCACTAATTCCATCATTGACTCACACACTCATTCATTCTTTCCTTAATTCACTCATACACTCTCACTTATCCAATCAAACACCAAACACACTTACTCACTATCCTCTGTTCTCAGGTACTCCTCCTTTTTCTTTAGAAGGAAGGAGATTTTTGTCATCCAGTAAGTAGACAGTGATGTTGGTGTTTAGCTGATGCATGACATTACAAGATGTGTTGTATCAGTATTTTCATTCGTTTTAAATTTAAACATTTTATTTTCCCAGTTGCATGTTGTGCTGTTAGTTCCTGGCTTTGAATCTGTTTTATTATGAATGACTGTGCCAGAGTTAAGGATCTCCCTTGCCATAATTTGTGGCTGTTCCATTTCATAATGCTGCTCTGTAGTTCTGCTCTGCTTTGTGTATTTCTGCCTGAAAGATCATCGGAGTGACTCTCCAATTCGTTTTATGTTTGTGTGTCTTCGTCTAATTAGATTGTGTAGTGAACTTCACTCAGATTCATTTCTTATTTATCAATGGATTTGAAAAAGTAACCTAATTTTTTCAGTCTAAGGTCAATTTCATAATAATTCTCTACTGTCTAATGTTCCAGGCTGCTAAGTTACAGGAAATCTCTCAAGTAAGTGAAGGAGACTTTATGGATTGATTTATATTTTCCTAATTTCCCTATTTTTTTCTCATTTATTTGTCTAGTATCATTCAATAAGCATCATTCAATAAGCATCATTCAATAAATTCAACAAAGACAGATGATTAGTACCCTTTACCACCTGCTCTTTAGTCTTTAGTGGTTTGTTTAGAGGTCATAAGATACATATTCTGTACAAATAATGCTTGTTGCTGTGGTAATAATTCAAAAGATGATGATTATTTATGATTTTGTGGGTATTTTCATGCTCTCTTTATTGCTCTCTAATACATTTGCAGGCCAATCAGTAAGAAATCATTTCTTCAGCATGTGGAAGATCTTTGTGCCAATGACAATGCCAAGTTTCAGGAGGAGTTTGCTGTAAGTTTGTGTTTGTGTGTGCGTGCGTGCGTGCGTGTGTGTGTGAGAAAGAAAGCAAGCAAGCACTAGTGAACTGTAAAATGAGTTTCAGTGACACATCATTCTGATTGAGCACGTAGTGTTATGTGCTCAATGGTGTATGTCTTTTTAGAAAATCTATTCCGTGGTTGATTAATTTTCTTTTTTAACCTTTTTTACGGTGTGTTTCAGGAGTTGCCGAAGTTTCTTCAGGATCTGGCCACTTCAGACGCTGACCTTCCCTGGAATCGCTCCAAAAATCGCTTCACAAACATTAAACCCTGTATGAAAAATGTTGAATTCTGTCATTGTTTAGTAGCTCTTATGTCGTTTCAAACCTGTATGACCTTTTTGTTCTGTGCAAGACAGAAGGAGACGTTTAAGAAAATGTAAACGCTGCAGTATTCCATAATTAAACAATACAATGATTACATGGTGTCAAGCTCCAAAAAAGAACATAAAAGCACCTCAGACGTATCCCATATGACTTTTGTGCTACTCTATCATTCAAAGTTTGGGGTCAGTATGATCTTTTAATTTCACTTAAGCTGACCAAAGTTGCTTTTACTTGATGATAAATACAGTAAAAGCAGTAATATTGTGAAGTATTATTACAATTTAAAATAACTTATTAACGGAATTTCTTCCTGTGATGCAAAGCTATAGATGGATAGATAACTTTTGCATGGTAGTGTATATAGACTTCTGAAGACATGGTAGGTTTGCATGAAGAACAGTTCAAAATTTTAACTGTTCTTAGCTGAGAATTTTCAACAAATCTTTTCAACTTTAAATATGTAAATACTAGCTTCTACAAATAATCATGTCACAGAGTTTTTATGGCTTCAGAAAAATTGGATTGCTGTGAAGACATATGGACTACTTTTATAGTTCTTTTTTAAAGCTTTTTTTTTGTCATGTTGGGTGCAATATAATTGATGCTATTTGGAAAAAAACGTCTCTGTTACTCAGAATATTTTTATATTTGTTCCATGAAAGTCATGCAGGTTCTGATCGACATGAGGGTAAGAACATGCTGACAGAATTTTAATTTTAAAACTTAACAGGCTTTCTTTATACAAACATTGTTAACACATATTTTAACACGTCTTTTTTAGATAACAATAACCGAGTGAAGTTACTGTCTGAGCCAGGAATGCCGGGGTCTGACTACATCAATGCCAGCTTCGTCTCTGTAAGCGCCCGAGAGCGGCCCACATATCAGCTGTCTCTTACACTGCGGCAAAACTTTAATTGAATTGGCCTAAACTCCTGTTCTGTTTTGTCTTGTCTCTGTGTCTCAGGGCTATCTGTGTCCTAATGAGTTTATAGCCACTCAGGGTCCTCTGCCTAGTACTGTTGCAGACTTCTGGAGGATGATTTGGGAGACGAGGACCAAAACCATTGTCATGCTCACTCAATGCTTTGAGAAGGGCAGGGTGTGTATGAGTGTTTAAATATAACATATATACATATATATTATGTAAACAAAAACTTTTATATTAGATGTGATTAATAACGATTAATCGATTTGACGGCACTACTTATTTGTTTATTTATTTAATGTATAAACCCATTTATACAGTGAAAATATAATTTTGGAAAATATTTCTCTGGAAAATAATTGCTTTCTATTAATTTTCTAGCCACCATTACAGTGTTTTTTGATGTATAAACCTTAAGAAAAACTTAAAACCTGTTAATAGAAGTAATTTCCAGTAAGTATTTAGTATGCAGTAATAATATCAGATTTGTATAATGATGTATAATATGTCTGATATAATATGTACAATAATATATATATTTATTTAAGTAATTTTAATTATTTGTTTATTTTTTCAAATTTTTTGCACTATTTTTACTCTTCAGAGTGTATAGTATATACTGTTAATTCAGACTTTTATCCATATTAATTTCATTTTACCTGAAAAGTAATTCGTTAAGTCCATATGAATAATTTACATCCAAAACACTACTAAAACACAGTTAAATAAATGTGAAGGTTTGACAGCGAAAGGTTTGACTCCTGAAATATATGCGTTACAAGTAATGTGGCTGTATGTTTCAGATCCGTTGTCATCAGTACTGGCCAGAGGACAATAAACCCGTCACTGTTTTTGCTGACATCATAATCACTAAACTCACAGAGGACGTGCGCCCTGATTGGACGGTCCGGGCGCTCAGAGTGGAGAGGGTAAAACAATGTGCATCTTTACATTGTCAGCATTGTCTTTACATTGTAATTTTTTATCTTTCAGTTCAACTATTGTCATAGCAGAGCAACAGTTTACGAGAATCTTGTTGAGCAAGTTAGTTAAAGTTGTCAACATTGCAAGCTGGTTAAATTTACACATCCAGTTAAATGGCATCCTGTTTAAAGAAAACGTCTCCGGTTACTATCGTAACCTCGGTTCTCTTTCAAGCATACATTTTGGTTTCTCACTATGGGATACGCCCCTTCCGCGTATTCCTCAGAAGAATTCCCCTATTACATTATGCCAGCCCCAATTGGCTGGCAGACATGACGTAGTGTCTGGGAGTGGCTACCCCACCCCTCAGTATAAGAGGAGCAACTCAACGGGTGGGGCACCATCCTCCCCGCTTCTCAGTGTTGATCTGCAAGATGTGTGCAAACGCACTGCAGGAAAACTAAATATTGCGTGGCCGACCGTGGTAACAGAGACTGCAAAGTCTCGCTATGAGGTTAAGAGGCTGCCGAGTGCGAAACGGGAAGCACGACAGCTCCTTCCTGTTTTCCCAGAGCTCCAGGAGGAGGTCGCGGTTACGTGGAAGGACAAGCCATTTACCAGCAAAATACCTGTGCAGGGTGGCTTCGCTTTCAATGTGGAGGGGATGGAGAAGGAAGGCCTTCTCCGAATACCCCCCATAGAGCCATTAGTTGCCGTGCACTTGCAACCAAAGTACACGGCGGCTGCAAATCAGACGTTGCCATCTAAAGCTGACCGTTTCCAGTCGAGCATGACGGAACGCGCTAATGAAGCAGTCGCGCTCTCTGTCAAGACTATGAACGCGATCTCTCTGCTGACCGCATATCAAGCGGAGCTGCAGGACGAAGCGTCTACCATGCCAGGTCAGAAATACTGGGAAGAGATCAGTGTTATCACGGATCGCTCTCTGCGTCTTCAGAGATGCGCGGTTCAAGCCGCTGGGAAAGCCATGGCCACAATGGTTATCCAAGAGAGAGGACGATGGCTTAATCTGGCTAATCTCTCTGACAGGGAAAAAGAAGCCATCCTGGACGCACCGGTCGTTGCAGAGGGCATTTTTGGCTCAGCTCTGACACTGATGCAAAAGAGATGCAAAGAGAAAAAGAGGGATGATGAGGCCTTGCAACTCTGTTTGCAGAGAAAGATGCAGAATGCAGATAAGAGTGGTCCCGCCCGAGCAAAGCCACAGTGGGTTTTGCATATTAGATCTACGTGCACTGAGCAAATACTTAAGTAAGTACAAGTTCAGTCTCTCAACCCAAGAGTATTTATAAAATGCACAGAAGCAGCCCTGACTCTGCTCAGGGAAAAAAGAATTCGTCTCGCTACTTACATAGACGACTAGTTGGTAATACTGTAGCTCAGTCAGAGCGAGAAGTGAGAGATCACACAATCATGCTTCTGGAACATACAGAAACTGGGCTTAAAATTAAACACTGAAAAGAGTGTTTTGATTCCCGCACAGTCTATAACATATCTGGGGCTGTCACTGGACTTACATATCTGGGGCTGTCTGGGGTAGTGTCTCTGAGGCTGGACCCATTAAGGCACTCCTGAAGGAGAGTGACGTCAGAGACAGTCTTTGCACTGTGCTAGTGGAGACACCCAACCTTTCTAGTTCAAGGGGTACCCATGGGCGTGGTTCAAGCCAGAAAAGTCATAACGACGGACGTGTCGTTGTCCGGTTGGAGGGGCATTCACGAGGGCAGGATAGTGAATGGAAGATGGGGTCATCATCCGACCAATCTTCACATGAACTGTCTGGAAATGCTGTCTGTTTTTCTGACGATAAAGCATTTTCTCCCTTTTCTGAAAGGGCATCATGTTCTCGTGAGAACGGACAACACTACAGTTGTGGCTCATATAAATCGACAGGGAGACCTCAGATCACTTCCCTTGCACATGCTGGCACGCAAACTGATTTTGTGGAGCAATGCCAATCTTTCATCACTGAGAGCGATGCACGTACAGGGTGTCATGAACCAGGGTGCGGATCTGCTGTCCAGGGGCAATCCACTTTACAGGGAGTAGAAATTAAACAGGGAAGTGGTCGAACAGATCTGGGAAATATACGGCAGAGTGACAGAGTGGATCTGTCCGCGTCCCACGACAGTGCTTTGTGTCCTCTGTTTTTCTCCCTGAAAGATCAGAGTGCGCCTCTGGGGATAGATGCGCTGGCACACGATTGGCCCCGCACTCTGCTTTATGTGTTTCCACCGATAGCTTTAATATCCCCAAACTCTACAGAGTGAAGAAGGAGGGACTAAAACTGATATTAATAGCTCCGAGGTGGCCAGGGATGATACATATGCTGTACGAAGACCCGTGGTCTCTCCCGTTACGCAGAGATCTACTGTCACAAGCAGGGGGGAGATCTTTCATCCTCACCCAGAATGCTTGGCACTATGGGCCTGGCCAGTGAGTGGTTCAATTTGAATACAACCGGTCTGTCTGACAGTGTTATCAGAACAATACAGAATGCTAGAGCTTCGTCGACTAGGTCTCTCTATGAATGCAAATGGGGCGTGTTTGAGCGCTGGTGCGAGGCTAAGCACGAGATTCCCTTTCAGTGCTCAGGGGCAGTCTGTCATTTCTACAGGATTTGATAGACCAAGTGAAAGCGTTCAACCATAAAAGTGTATTTGGCCTCTATTTCTGCTTGTCAATAGGTTTTGATAATAAAACCATTGGGCAGCATCCTTTCGTATGCAGGTTCATGAATTATATACAATACAATTGTATATATACACCCAGGAAAGAATGTAAATGCATCCCCATAGTCTTTTACTTCCAATGGGGTTGCAGAGAAGGGCTAATAAGACCTCACCCCTAAAACAGAATGTGCTACCGAAATTCTGGTGACATCCAGCCAGTAATAACGCACAAAGGTATGAGGAGAATCCCAACTGGCAGTGGAGCAGATGTCCTGCAGTGACACTCCCCTAAACAAAACCCAAGAAGTGGCTAAGCCCCTCGTGGAATGAGCTCTGATGTCCCCTGGGCGCTGCACACCCTTTAATTTATATGCCAAAGCTATAGCATCCACAAGCCAATGTGAGAGGCGTTGCTTAGATATGGGTCTCCCTCTGTGAGGGGGTGCCCATGAAACAATGAGCTGGTTGCTCTTCCGGAAAGCACTGGTCCTGGTCATATATGTCTGTAAGGCACGGACAGCACACAGAGCATTCAGCCTCTGATCCTCCGCAGAGAAAAAAGGTGGAGGGTGAAAAGCGGACAGCTCCAACACCGATGTGAACGCTGGGAAGCATTTAGGCATGAAAACCGGATTAGGCTTAAGGTAAACCTTATCTCCACTAAGAGACAATTTAGTACACGAGGAATGAACCGAGAGTGCATGTAGCTCACTGACATGTTTATCTGACGCCAAGGCCAAGAGCAACGCCGTCTTGAAAGACAGCAGCTTTAGGGAAATACTTCCCAGAGGCTCAAAAGGATATTAAGCACCATGGAGAGGTCCCACTCAGGAACAGTTCCCCTGACGACTGGCAAAGAGCGACGGGCACCCCTCATAAATCTGCGGATTAGAGGATGCTGCCCGACTGTTGAGCCCTCAAAACCCACATGGCAGGCAGAAATCGCAGCCAGGTAGACCTTAATTGTGGAAAAAGACCTCCCTTTTTCCATGAGGTCTTGAAGGAAACACAAAATATCAGGAACTGAGCACTGATATGATGCGAGACCACGCCTATCGCACCACCCTTCAAACACTTGCCACTTACAACCATATAAGGACCGTGTAGAAGCAGCCCTGGCATTCTGTATAGTAGCAATCACACGCAGTGAAAGCCCCAGTGCGCTTAGGTTCGTCCTCTCACGGGCCAGGCCCAGAGAGCCACCCTGTCTGGGTGTGGGTGATAAATCTCCCTGTTCACTTGGGGCAAAAGGTCTGTACGGAGGGGGAGGCGCCACGGCTCGGCATATAACAGAGGGATTATCTCCGCCAGCCATGGTGCTTTGGGCCACCTGGGTGCTATCAGAATGAGAGACAGGCCCTGCTCTCTCGCCCTTGCCAGTGTGGGAATTATCAGGCACAGGGGAGGAAAAGCATACTGCAGCACTTTGGGCCATGGGTGGGCCAGTGCATCTACCCCGAAGGGCACGTCCACGTCCTTTAGCGAGAAGAACATAAGACAATGGTAGTTTTCGCGTGAGGCGAATAGATCTACGGTCGCCTGTCCGAATCTCATCCATAACATGTCCACTATCTGAGGGTGAAGGCACCAAACTCCGTAGATTGGGTTTCCAATCTGGGAAAACTCAGGGGTCTTAATGAGAGCCCAAACAGCAGAACTGTGAATTCGTAACATGTGCCTTGGTAGGCGAAACAGGAAAGGTGAAGAAACTTCCTGTGTGGCGGATAAATGCTTTTGTGGAAGAAAGCATCTTTCAAAATCGACCAATGTGAGTCACACCAGTCATTCCATTTTATGGCGCGGGCGAGCGAGCCATAGGTTAACATTATGAAATTGTATTTCCTCAAATATTTGTTCAACACACGGAGGTCCAAGATTGGGCGGAGAGAGCCGTCCTTCTTTGGGACCAGGGAATAATGAGATTAAAATCCCTGATTTATCAGATTGGGGGGCACCACCTGAATCACTCCCTTGTTCAGAAGGGAAGATATTTCCTCTTTCAGAATTTGTGTGGCGCTCTCCTCCGTGTGTGAAGAGAGAACGCCGTTGAAATGCTGGGGTTTCATTGCAAACTGCAGTCTGTAGCCCTGCATTATTGTACGCGTCACCCACTCAGGAGCTGAAACATTGCCAAGCCAATTCGTGACTCGCGAGTGTTCCCACCCAAACTGAAGCGGCACTGTGTAAGCCCAGCTGGCTCATTTGTGATGCAATGGCGCCCTCTAGTGGACGAACTAGGGGCAACATGCAGGGGTTCACAGAGATTTTCTCTCTCTGCAGGGAGATGATTTCTCTCTGTGGAGAGAGGTCCTCTCTCTGTGACAAATTCATTTGATTAATTTGTTTTAATGTGTTTTTTGTGTTTTGTATGTGTTTTGTGTTGGGAAACACTGGAGCCGAAGCCTTTAGTAACTGGTGAGGGGAACACAGTATGTGTGGTGTGATGACACTGCTTTTGCACTTTTCCTCACAACAGACCCCCTGAACGTGGGGGGAGAACACACAACTTCCACTGAACACATGAGCTGGGCAGCCTCGAGAGGGGGTTGGCCAACCCCTCCATCAGAAACCCTAGGTTTCTTGAACGCGCTCTAGGGCAGGAAGAGAGTCCGAAGAGCTTGCGACTCGTGAGTGTGGACTCGACGCCCCCATCGGCTGAACATCAGGCAAGCCGCTTGCGTTTCAAGTCGGTGGGGGTAGGGTTTGAGGGTTTTTTCCCACCGTGGCAGGAGTCGGTTTCCCCCGGGGCTTAGCAGAGGGTGGGTTGTCCAGCGTCGTCGTCATCGCCAGAACCGGCCGGTTCGTCGACGAGTAGGAGATTGTCCACGAAGATGTCCTCGAAGATAGAGATCTCCACAAAGATGCCATGCTCAGGAGAAGCGGCAGATAGTAGAGAGCGAGATACCGGCAAAAAAACTCAGAAAAATCCGGGGCGGGCAGCTGTGAAAAGGGAAACAGGTGAGAAGATGCGAGAGCGTGGGCGGCTCAGAAGCAATCACAGGTAAACTTGGTAAAAAAACAACTGTCACGACTGGCGAAGGCTGGTCTGGCGATTTGTCCTCCTGCAGACTCGTAAGGTGAGCAGCGTAAATCCAACCAAGCTGTATTAGTGCAGAGATCGCGAGAAGCGAATGTCAACTGGAGAATAGCAGCGCTTGCAGGCGTTATATGCCCTCAGGTAAGGGGGTGGGGCCTTACCTGGCATTGGCTGGGCGCTTCTGTCTGTCTAGCCAGACTTGGTGCAATTGGATGCTTCTGCAGAGGTCAGGTATGGATGCCCTTCCCCATAGGTGAATCTTGAACACGAGATGATGAAAGAGAACACCATTGGCAGAATCTTCACCGTAGGGAAAGCGTAAAGCCTGGCTTTCGGCCAATGCGATGTCAGAGCATCTCTCGTCAGCGGGGAGTGAGATAGCGAGAAGAACGTCTGATGGTGCGTGTTCTCGCTCGTGGCGAACAGATCCGCGTCAGCCCTCCCGAATTGATCCCAAATCATTTGCACCGATCCGGGGTGAAGCCTCCACTCTCCTTGAGGAATCCCGTTCCTCGAAAGTATGTCCACTCTGCGGTTTAGGAGACCGGGGATATGCGCCGCTATGATGGAGAGAAAGTGTCGATCTGCCCACAACAGGAGACTCGCTGCCTGTTTGAAAAGAGCACAGGAGTGCACGCAGCCCTGGCGATTTTTATACAAAACCACAGACGTGTTGTCGGTTTGAATCAGTACATGCTCCTGCTCCAACCTCGACTGAAAAGCTTCCAGGGCTAAGGACACCGCCTTTAATTCCAAACGGTTTATGTGCCACTCCCTCTGTGACTCCAAACACAGACCTGAGGCAGGCACACCCAAGCCCACTGCTCCCCAGCCTGAGGTCGACGCATCAGTCGAGACCACGGTGTGTTGTGTCACTATTCCAAAAGGCACTACTGGGCTGAACACATCCGGGTTGCGCTGTGGTCTCAGAGCGCTAACGCAACTGTGAGTGACCGGAATGCGCATGTGACCTGAAGACCATGCACTCGGCAGGACTCGTGTTTTCAGCCAAAACTGCAGCGGCTGCATTTGCACTAGGCCCAGATGGCACACTGAAGAAGCCGCCGCCATCAGCCCCAGAAACCTCTGAAATTCCCTCAGTGAAACAGACCTGCCAAGTCTGAAACGGCACAGACTCGAGGAAATTGTCTATATGCGCTCTTGAGAGAGGTGGGCTCGCATCGCCACCGAGTCGAAACACACGCCCAGATATGTTATAGTCTGACTCGGGATAAACACGCTCTTCTGCACATTCACACGCAGTCCCAGCGTATCCAGATGGCGAAGCAGCGTTTCCACGTGACTGATTAGCACATCCCTTGAGTGAGCTACGAACGGAAGTACTGAATACTGGTATGCTATTTAAATATAGAAGTACGCATCCTTTAAATCCACTGAAGCGAACTAGTCCCCGGGACGGATCTGTGCCAGGATCTGCTTCAGTGTTGTCATTCTGAACGCGTGCTTGTGAAGTGCTCGGTTGATGAGTCTCAGGTCCAGAATCGGACCATCCTTCTTTGGCACCACGAAATAGCGGCTGTAAAATCCACTCTCCTGCTCGCTCGGAGGGACACGTTCTATCGCTCCTTTCGTGAGCAGACTGAGAACTTCCTGTCTCAGAACGGGGGCATTTGGGGCAATGTCAGTGACAGAACAATGCCACTGAAGCGGGGTGGTCTGCATCTGAACTGAAGAGAATATCCATGTTGAATTATTCTCAGTACCCACGGTGAAACGCCCAGAATAGCCCTCCACGCTTCTAGGAAATGACACAGCGGTCGCGTTAGTTCTACGTCCACCATTGCCATTGGTGACGTGTTTTGTTTGGAGTCCCGCCCCAACGAGGCTAGAAGCACTGACGCGGAAACGGCTCGTGGAGGATAGGCTGGCAGCCGATCGGGCACGAACGGGGTCGTGCACGACGGGGGAATATTGGCACTCTCGCAGCCTCAAGAGGCCATTATAGTTATGGGCTGAGACTTCGTGCTTCTCTGGGGCAGGGAGAGTGTTGGGTGTAAGAGGAGGAAAAAGCTCTTTTTGACGATGAGGGCTGGAGCGAGCGACGGAGCATCACGTGGCTCATCGCTTTTGTGCGCTTCTGCGTCTCGGAGAAACGCTCTGTGACTGATAACGCTCTGTGATCATAAAACCCATGGAGTGGCCAATGGCCTGGGCGAAGTGCTGGGTCGCCATAAGCGCAAGGTTCGTCGCCGCGCGCAGATCCTTGATGACGCCGCCATCCAGGGACTGCAAAAGTTTGGCCTGGAACACCTGCAGTATGGCCATGGAGTGAAGGGCAGATGCTGCTTCGTCCGCAGATGCGTAGGCCTTTTCAGCCTGGTGGGCCGTGAATCTGCATGGCTTGGACGGCAGGCTGAGGTCCGTGCTCAGAGAATAAGAGGACAGGCACAGGTGCACGGCGACGGTCTTCTCGACGGGGGCATGCGCACGTAGCTTTGGGCTTCCGCCCCCGTCCACGTGGGCAAACGTAGCCTGCGTGGCAGAGTGGGGTGCAGACCACGACTGGAAAGAATGGAGTCCTCCTCCTAGAAACAGCCTGGCGGCGTCCCGACTAGAGATACCACGAGACCACCTTACTCTTAGTCTTAGTACGGAGCATTCCACTTCAAGTCCAGCTCCTTGACAGCCTTGCCGAGGACCCTGACAAGCTCCTCCTGGAGGTCTAAGGCCCAGGCAGGCGACACAGAACTGATGTTCGTCGGGAGACGAACAAATCTTGCAAGTTTAAGCCATCGGATGCTCAGAGAAAAAGATTCCTAGTCCTCCTGGTGCAGCTTCCACGATGGCAGCGTGAAGAAAGAGATTCTGACGCAATTGTCGCGCCCATGCATTTTATACTGCCCGCAAGCCTGTCAGTATTTGCAAACTTCACGACAATTGGCCAGCTGTTACAAGCTGGCGTTAGCCCATAAGATTTCAACAAAAGTGGAGAAAGGAGGAGTTCCTGCAGCGTTGCTATGCAATGTAGAGTTACCGCTCTCGAAAGGGAACTTTGTTGCCCCTGGGGTAATGAGGTTTTTTGACACACTTGCATGTGTTGATTGAGTATTCAGGTCTGTGGATACTACTTGATTATATTTGTGGCCTTACTCTGAGTCCTAACAATGCACAGCAACACATAGGCCTACACACAGATGTGGGTGGTTAGATGGATAATTAGTCCCCAAGGACAAATTTAGCCCTTCCTCTCTCTCTCTTTCTCTCTCTCTCTCTCCAGCATGGCAACTACATGATTGTTCACCATTTCAACTACACCTCATGGCCAGAACACGGCGTTCCGGAATCCAGCTCCACACTCATCCAGTTTGTCAAAGCAGTCCGCTCCAACAGAGGCCATGAAAACACAACCATCGTTGTCCACTGCAGGTGTGTGCTATCTGAGGTCTTGAAGCTTTTCTCTACAGTCTGCTTCCATTTTTATGTTTGAGCTGATTCGGATTGCATGGAAGCCAGTTTTTGCCTCAGAGTAAAAGATTAAGCTAATTACAACTTCATATTTTTATTTGCGCAACTGCTACTATATTTCTGGTATTTGCAACTTTGTATATCATAATGTGTCTTTATATTTCACAATTTGACTTATAACTTCTACTTTATTTCTCATAATTGTCTCTCTACTTCTGCTTTGTCTCACAATGTGCCTTTTCTTATTTTTAACTATTCTTATTTCTAAACTCACAATTACCTTTTTTATTTAATTTTTATTTATTTTTTTTATCTGAGGGAAAAATCGGCTTCTACAAAACTGTGTCTATATCGTTTTAATTCATTTTTTTAATTCATTTTTAGTACACAAAAATAAACTAAATTTAAATAAGAAATGTTTCCTCGGCAACTAGCTGAAATAATTTTTTGGATTTCAGTTAACTTTTGTTTTATTTCAAGTAAAAAAAAAAAGGTTTCATGGTTGTAGTTTAACATGTTTATAGATATTATGTATTAATAATGTGTGTATGTGCAGTGCTGGTGTCGGCAGGACTGGGGTGTTTATAGCCCTGGATCATCTCATTCAGCATTTGAGGGATCATGACTTTGTGGATATATATGGCCTGGTCGCAGAACTGCGCAGTGAGAGGATGTGCATGGTGCAAAACCTGGTAAACCCATTAAAAAACAGACAGATTTCATTTTATCTTGCAAATGTAGTTGTGTAGTGTGAGAGGATCATTTTTCAGATGTTGATATCTGCCTCTCTCTCTCAGGCTCAGTACATGTTTCTGCATCAAAGCACTCTGGATCTACTCTCTGCTAAAGGAAACAGTCAGTCCATTTGGTTTGTAAATTACTCCGCTCTGGAGAAGATGGACTCGTTGGATGCGATGGAGGGTAAAATATATCCTACAATCAATGCCTTGTGCAGTGCGATTAAAGCTGGTGGTTAAAGATCTCTGTCGTTCTTTTGTCTTGTCTGACTGAACTGTATTTTGTCACGTTTGTTCTCTCAGGTGATGTAGAATTGGAGTGGGAAGAGACGACAATGTAACAGGGACACTTGCGTTCTGTCAATCTGATGATTGTGAAGGAGACATGGAGACTCATGAACACACAGATGCTGGGACTTTGGAGCCTGGGCCAAACACTGAGCAAAGGATAAAACAAGGGATAGAAGTGATTCAGAAGCAAACTCAAATATTCTCGCCTAAATGGATTGACGCTGGCTAACAGTCTCTTTTACATCCAGGAGACACTCTCATCCATCTCATCCAAGTTTTTTCCCATAGTTCTTGTCCAACTTCTGTAATTATTTTATCTCTACCTACTGTAGAATATAGGCACTACCTACTTCAACAAAATGGAATCAAAATGGATCAAACTCCAAAATTATGTGTTCTGGAGAAAGTGCGAATATTCAGCAGTCAGGAGGAAGAAACTAGTTTTTTTTTTTTTTATTTCCTGTAGTCATATGTATTATTAAATGCAATTATTAGGGATGAGATTCATTAAGAATTTATTGATGCTGGTTCCAAAACGATGATTCTTTTGGTGATTTTTTTTTAAATAAATATGATATTGTTCCAGCAGAAGAGTATTTTTATTAACATAGAGCATGAACAAATCCCTCCTTTTAATCTTCCTTACTCCAAGAATGAAAACTATAATGTTCACACGTCCACATCAACAGACAATAAATTTGTTTATTATCACGCGCTGCAGATACGTTCTGTGAACATAACTAACGTGCGCTTTAAAGTCGCATGGATTTTTAATATCTGTTGATGTTTTATCGTTCGTCAGCTGGAAAATTCGCCCTGAAAGACTATTTTACTACAACTATTTTAGCGTCCACATCAACGGTATAAGTTCGTGATAAAGCCTATATTTACTGCGCTTGATTTGCGTTCTTTGAAGCTAATCGCAGCGCGCGCTTTACTGTCTGGTGGATTTTGATTGTCTGTCAATATTTTACCGTTCAACGTAACGTTACGTGAACGTCGGGATCCCAACAATATCATTCCACCACATCGTTATCGTTATAGTTGTGGTCTGGTTTGGACTCTCTGCTATTAGAACGGTTTTAAAACCTTGTGGTTATAGTTATCGTTCTTGGTGTGAATTGGACATTAGTCTAGCAGGGACCCCCTGACAGGACATGTTTTTGTTTTAACCCTGAAATGGCACACCTGATTCAATTAATTAAAGGCTCAAAGGCTTAATGTGTAGCTGACTAATTGAATCAGGTGTGCCATTTCAGGGTTAAAACAAAAACATGTCCTGTCAGGGGGTCCCTGCTGGAGAGGTTGAGAAACACTGGTCTAGATAGTTTGAGAGGCCTGACATGAATGATATTTACCCACAATGGGGGGAAAACTGCACTTGTTGTTTTATACGAAAGTTGTGTCGTGTATGTCAGTCTATGACTAAAGTTTTTCTAATCAATAACTGTGAAGTTTGAAAGAAATATCTTTCACACAGAATCTCTTCACTATCATCTCTGAAGTTTCGAAGAATGGTGCTTTTAGTTATCAATTCAGATGGAATCCTTTATTTTCCAATCCATCTTCTGTTAACTTATCCTGAAGCTGGGACATAGTAAGGTAACCTTAACTTTATTTGTTCGTTCTTTTGTAAATAACATCTTGATAGGCTAAGTCGTTCATTTTTCTTTTATTGCTTCATTTGTTCATGTTACACAGGTAGGCTACTGAGTGAGAGCAAACCAACATTTGTTATCTCACAAAATTGTAAAGCACTTTCAGAAGTTATCATTCTTTTGCATAAATTATTATCAAGCCAAATGAGTGTCAGGAGATGAATTTGTTGTGTGTGTATTTGGAAATCAACAGTATTTGTGATTTGAAATAAATATATAAATATATATTTTTCTTCTGAACATCACTGCAGATATTTTTGACTCCTGATTGTTCAATTTTGATCTGTTCTTCACACAAAGCTATCATATGACTCCAGTATATAGTGCTTTAAAGATATTTTTATGGTGTTTTTGTCAATTTGGTACAGTCCCGGTAAATCTCTTCTTATTCTTTCTTTTTTCCATTTCCTTTTTTGTATACTGAAAAGATTGAGCTCAACCTTTGTCAAAAATTTACCTTTTGTGATGAATGGATGTACGAAAGTCATAGGTTTGGAATGACACAAGAGTGAGTAAATGAAATCTTTTTAAATGGTGGCAGTAATGGAAATTGTCTGGTGTTAATGATGTTTAAAAAGAAAAAGAAAAAAAGAACTATTAAGGTTTCCAAAATATCTGATTGTTGAAATGATTACAGGAGCTAAATTTCATAGACATCCCAGAGAGTAAGGACTGTCATTATCTTTATGGTTGCTTTGAAGACTGAGAGAGCGTCCAGTGTGAAAGCAGCAATTCAGGACCCTGGAGAGCAGCACTAAAGCTTGCCATCGAGACACTTGAGAGGACGGTTCAGAACAGGTATAGGGGGATGTTTGGGGGTACAATAAAACAATAAGCCATTAGAGGCTCAGTCTTTACAGTGAACACCAGTGTTGAACAAATAATCAGAAACAAATCTGTAATTAATAACTGATATGAAAGCACAGGTGTACATATCTACTATAATACATTTCTTAACTTTGAGTAAGAAAGCACTACGGTTCATTAGTTTGGGGTCAGTACGATTTTTTAAATGTTTTTTAAGAAGTCACTTATGCTCACCAAGGCTGCATTTATTTGATGACAATTAATAGGGAAATAATTACAAACAGTAGTATTGTGAAATATTGTTACAATTTTAAATAACTGTTTTCTATTTGATTATATTTTAAAATGTAATTTATTACTGTGACATCAGCATCATTATTCCAGTCTTCAGTGTCACATGACCCTTCAGAAATCATTCTAATATGCTGATTTGATCCTCAAGAAACATTTCTTATTATTATCAGTGTTGAAAACAGTAGTTCCTTTTCAGTCACTCACGTTCGATGTAGTCGACATGCCGACTGATTGGGATCACGCTTAGGGAGCCTGTCATCTTTGAGTACTGTTAAAACGCATCTTACTGCATCTCACACTTCGCCCCTCAGCGCGGGTATAAATACGGAAGTGGATGCACGCACCAGTTGTCTTTCTCTTCGGAGCCAATCGGTCTTCATGTCGATGTCTCTGAAGAGTGTTGTTATATTACAACTAGCGAGTGTGTCGGCGCTTCTTCAGGAAGTCTCTCCCGGTGCTGGTGGTTCTACAGCGCGAGTGCAGCGGTGGTCGCAAGCCTTCTGAGCTCTCAACTGCTGTTTTAACAGCATCACAATTTTGTGTTTGTTTGTCTGACGGCCGGTTGAGGGCGAAGAAAGTGAGTGAGAAAGAGTTTTTCATTTCCTGAAAAAGCAACACGGGTGCGTTTGCGTCTTTTTCAAGATGTCATTCCACCCATTCGTCTTTGGATGCGGTCGTTCCCTGTTCCCCTCTGACAATCACAATTGTTGCATCACGTGTTTGGGCTTACAGCACACTGAAGCAGCTTTTGTGGATGGTTCATGTTCCCATTGTTGGAATATGACTGTCTAGGTGTTGAGATCAAGACTCGCCTACATCCGCGAAGGTGTAGTCCCCATTACCATGTCCCACCCCCAGGTGCCGTGTGGGATGGGTGATCAGAGGATAGTGATGGAATACCCGCCTGGTAACCATTCCATGTGGGCTCCTCACTCTTCCATAACACCGCAGCCGGTGAAGTCCCCCGTTGAGCGTGCTGGTCCCTCTGTAATGGACTGACCAGCCGTTTTATTCAGGGCCCCTCCAGAGGACAGGATGCCGATTGCAGCATCGGAGGGTGAGCTGGCCTCTGGAGATGATGACTCGGCTTTGTTATCTCCCTCTGGGAGTGTAACGTAGCCCGAGCCAGATCCAGAAATGTCAGCTATGCTGAAAAGGGCCGACGAGGCTGTCGGGCTCGAATGGAATCCTCCACCGTGGTCCGCTCAGTCTCGGTTGGATGATTGGTTTCTCGGGGCGGGCCCTGCTGGCTCTCAGCCCACCACCCCAGTGCCTTTCTTTCCCGAAGTGCATGTAGAGCTTACTAGGTCATGGATGGCACCTTTTACTGCCAGAAACTGCCTAAAGACCTCCTCACCCCTCACTACCCTTGACGGAGGAGCGGTGAAGGGTTATGAGGCTATCCCTCCTGTGGAGCGTTGCGGCTTGCGCGATCGGTCTAGCGATGTCCACCCTGGTGGTTCAGGAGTGCCATCATTGGCTCAGCCTGGTTGATATGGTGGATGCGGACAAGGTTCGGTTCCTGGACTCCCCAATTTCCCAGGTTGGGCTGTTCGGCGACGCGGTGGAGAACTGCGCCCAGTTCTCTACTGCCCAAGCGCAGACGGAGGCCATCCAGCACATCCTGCCCCGGCGGCCCGCTGCTGCCTCCACCCCACCGACGGTGGCAGTTGGCAGTTCCTCCGCCTGCTCGTCGTCAAGGGCGTTCCACCGCCGCAACTCCTGCTCCTTCTCCTGCTGGGCCTCCGCAGCAGCCTCCATCCAGGCCTCAGCGTAGAGCCAGCCGCAGACAGGCCGCCCAGCCTGTGTCAGACGCTGCCAATCCAGGTGGCAAGCGTAAGGCCCTGACACGGGCCACCCAGGGATGGGGGAACGAGCTCTTCAGATGGTTACTGTTCCGCCGCTGGCTGCTGGCTCCCCGGAGTCCAGTGGTACCTGACTCAAAAGAAAGAGCAAATTCCTCTGTTCCTGGGTCCCAAGAGGGCCAGACTGTGCGACCCTGTAAAGCCTTGCACCCCTCAGCCCCCTCTTGTTCGCCAGCACGGCAGTTCAGTACAGTTCGAGGACCCGGTCATCCGCCTTCTCACGCATCCCTGGCTGTCTCGTGGAGACAGGTAAGTGTTGTACACCACACTCAGACCCTGCTCCGGGCCACCTTCGGGCCTTCCAAGCCGGGTCCCTCTCCTCCACCTCGCTGCCCCACCTCGGATACGTCTGTGGTCCCCTGGCCCGGTTTGTGGAAGCCAAAAAAGCTTCCCAACCGGTCCAGATGGCCCCAAACTATACCATCAGACTCGGCTTGCGATTCCACGACTTGATCGTCAGGGTTCTGAGGGGAGCAAGGAGTCTGAATCTGCCTTACGCCCCCTCTTTACTCTCTTGGACTTATTCTGGTGCTACTGCACTGCAGAGACCTCCCTTGAGCCCTGCAGGCAGTGACTTAAAAATCCTGTTTTTAGAGAAACAGTTCTCCTACTTGCTTGGTCTCTATCTAGAGGGTAGGGACTTGCACGCATTTTCGGTCAACGAATCGTGCCTGGAATTCGGGCTGGCTAACTCTCAAGATATCTGAGACCCCGGTCTGAATTTGTGCCCAAGGTTCCTACCTCTCCTACGGGACCAGGTGGTGAGCTTGCAAGCCCTGCCCCAGAGGAGGCAGACCCAGCCCTGGCTTATCTCTGTCCGTCCACTCCATTGCGGTTATAAGTGCTCAGAATGCAAAGCCTGGACCTCAGACCAGCTCTTGTCTGTTATGGAGACCAGCAGAAGGGAAGGTTATTTCCAAGCAGAGGTTGGCCCTCTACATGTGGTTGCCTTCATCTTGGTGATTTCCCAAGATCCATGTGCCCACCTGGGTGGTGAGCTCCTCCTAAGTGAGAGTATTGCTTCCTCCTAGGCGTTGACACAGAGTGCCTCGCTGAACAGATGTTAATAGAATTGGGGGCTGGGCGACACCTATCACGTTCGCTAGAGAACTAGCCTATGTGTCAAACCGCTATTTCTTGTGGGCTCCCTTCACATGAAGCCAGTTTCACTGTAAGCCCGGTTCGAAGTGTGGCTTGCTGTGCCATTCCCCTCCTATGGACTGGATATGTGTGCAATTCTTGCTCCAGTGAGTTCCCCTTATTAGCCGAACCCTGTCGAGTTCTTACATAACCTTCGGCAACGGACGTGGCGGAACGTCCGAAGCCAGGCCTATCACTCGTATGCACTGGTGAAACCTGTGTTAGGCTGGGTCCATATGTTGTGATCCCTACGGCGATCCCATATGTGTATTATTCCACTGTATGGCTCTCTGCGGCGAGCCCGTGTCTTCCCTCTGCCGTCACTGTCCTGTTGAGTCTCCCCCTGTCATAGGCTGGAGCCACCCCAGTGACATTCCATATGTTGTACTACCCGGTCATCTGCCCAGTCCATATGTGTATTCTCCACATGTTACCTCCCTTCAGGCAGGATGTGGCTTCCACAGTGTATTCTTTTCCATCGAAAGGGCGCGCTTTCCCAGTGTTATCCAAGTCTGAGTGGGTCTTGCGGAACAGCAGTGACTTCCCTGGCCTAAGCCCTGTCCCATATCTGCCTCAATAATGAGGGGGGATCAGGAGGCTTTTGTCTAGGCACTGGAAGGTGGCAGCACTAGTGGCGTTTTAATTGGGATCCCAATCAGTTGACACGTCGACTACGTCGAACGTGAGCAACTGAAAGGGAACGTCTCGGTTACGTATGTAACCCTCGTTCCCTGAAGGAGAGAATGGAGACGTAGTCCCGTCGCCACTCTTGCTGGACAACCACTGACTCCGGGCTCCGCTTGGCTCCTCAGTGAAAAACAACTGGTGCGTGCATCCACTTCCGTATTTATACCCGCACCGCGGGGAGGAGTGTGAGATGCAGATCTCGCACGCCAATGTGCATTGGCTCGTTTTAACAGTACTCGAAAATGACAGGCTCCCTAAGTGTGATCCCAATCAGTCGACACGTCAACTAAATCTCCGTTCCCTCCTTTAGGGATAGAGGGTTACATACGTAACCGAGATGTTTTCTGGAAACTGAAAGATTTTTAGTGTTCTTTGATAAAAAGAGGAGAACAGAACAGCATTTATTTATACAGTATAAACCCCTCACATGGCACCTCAGGGCAAATAACTCTCTAAGGATTTGAGAATTAGAATTGTTGCTCTCCACAAAGTTGACCTAGACTATAAGAAGATTGGTAACATGCTGAAACTGAGTAACAGTACAGGCCTGGGTCATACAGAGGTTTTCCAAGACGGGTTCCACTCGTAACAGGCCTCGCAAGGGTCAATCAAAGAAGCTGAGTCCTCGTGCTGTGCATCAGGTGCAGAAGCTGGCTTCAAAAAATAGACCCATGAGTGCTCCCAACATTGCTTTAGAGGTTGCAGAAGCGGAAGGTCAGCTTGTCAGTGCTCAGACCATACACCACACACTGCAACAAGTTGGTTTGCATGGCCGTCGTCCCAGAAGGAAGCCTCTTCTGAAGCTGGCTCACAAGAAAGCCCACAAACAGTTTGCTGAAGACAACCTGTCCAATAGCATGAATTACTGGAACCATGTCCTGTGGTCTGATGGGACAAAGATAATCTTGTTTGGCTCAGATGGTGTCCAGAATATGTGGCGATGCCCTGGTGAGGAGTACCAAGAAAATTATGTCTTGCCTACAGTCAAGCATGGTGGTGGTAGCATCATGGTCTGGGGCTGCATGAGTGCTGCTGGTACTGGGGAGCTGCGCTTCATTGAGGGAAACATGGATTCCAACATGTACTGTGACATTCAGAAGCAGAACATGATGCCCTCCCTTCAGAAACTGGGCCGAACGGCATGATAACGACCCCAAACACACCGCCAAGATGACAACTGCATTGCTGAGGAAGGTGAAGGTGAAGGTGATGGAGTGGCCAAGTATGTCTTCAGACCTGAATCCTGAGCACAATGTGGGTCATCCTTAAGCGGAAGGTGGAGAGGCGCCATGTGTCTAACATCCAGCAGCTCCGTGATGTCATTATGGAGGAGTGGAAGAGGATCCCAGCAACAACTTGTGTGTAGCTCTAGTGAATTCCATGCCCAGGAGGATTAAGACTGCTAGATAACAGTGGTGCTCACACAAAATATTGACACTTTGGACACGGTTTTGAGATGTTCACTTAGGGTGTACTGACTTTTGTTGCCAGCTATTTTGACAATAATGGCTGAATATTGAGTTATTTTCAGAGGACAGTAAATCTATACTGCTATACAAGCAACACATTGACTACTCTAAAATACATTATATCCAAGTTTCATTTCTTGTCCCTTGTGAAGATATACTAAAATGTTTGCTGAAATGTGAGGGTTGTACTCACTTTTGTGAAATATTGTACATAGAAATCTCTTGTAACAAAATAAATGTCTTTACTGTAACTTTTGATCAATTTAATGCATCCTTGCTGGACTGGATTATTGGTATTAATTTATTTAAAAACTGACCCAAAACCTTTGAATGGTAGTGTATGTAGTTACAGTTATGTAAATTGTTATTTTATTATTATTATTATTAATATTATAAATTATATAAATTTAATGGGGTTTAAGCACAGCAACTTCACATCGCTTTAGGTTCATGTCGTTAAATAGAGCAGTTTTACTCAAGATGTCTTAAAAAAACGAGCAAAGATGAGCATAACCAATGTCTATCGCATTGATATCTCACAGTGTGTTGTTGTTTTATCTTCTCACTAACTGTGGCGAGGGGGGCGTGGTTCAGCGGACTCTGTAGCAGGAGAGCGAGGGCGGAGCCGAGCGGTGAGTAAGTGGGTCAAGTTCAAATGACGAACACCTGTTTGTGATTCCAGTAATTGGCGTGAGGAGACCGTATATAAGCGGGCTGTGCTGATAACGGAGAGGGAGAGAAAGACTGGAAGCTCGTGCACGCTGACGGTGGGGACGAAGCTGTGTACCCTGGAAAGAGTGCTGTAGTCCGCGGGACGAGTATCGCCTTATATGTGCCGGTTGACTGTTTTTGTTTTTTTGAATTAATTTTGAGAGCGCAAGAAAGCGCTGTGAAAAGAGGACCTTTAATAAAGTGCACGAGCTCCACTACTTGCCGACCCCGAGTCTCCTTCCATCACCCACACACGAACCCTGAGCTACATCACACTGGTGCCGAAACCCGGGATGGAAGGAGAGGCCGCCGCCAGAACCACTCTGTCAACGCCATTTGCGGACATCATCAACGCGCTCGCGGGACTCCATCAACAACACCAGGAGGCTCTGCTGAAGATGGAGGATCAGCAACAGCGCCGTTTTGAGGCACTCCTCCAGACCCAGCATGAGGACCGTGAGCAGTTCCGGAGCTGGCTAGACCGGGAGGCTCGGGCGTCTACTTTGTCGGCCCCGGCCACGGCCCTTCCCCTCCACAAGATGGGTCCACAGGACGACCCGGAGGCCTTCCTGGACCTCTTTGAGAAGTCGGCCGAGGCCGGGTGCTGGCCGCCCGCGGACTGGCCCATGCGTCTGATCCCGCTGCTCTCGGGCGAGGCGCAGATTGCCGCCCAGCAGCTGCCAGTCCGCAACCTCCTGGTCTATGAAGACCTGAAACGCGCCATTCTTCAGCGGGTCGGCCGGTCCCCGGAGCAGAGTCGTCAGCAGTTCCGCTCCATGGAGTTCGGGGAATCCGGCCGGCCCTTTATCTTTGCGCAACAGCTCCGGGACGCGTGCCGCAGATGGCTGATGGCCGAGGCCCGCGACGTCGATGGAGTCATCGAGGTGGTGGTACTGGAACAGTTCATCGCCCGTCTGCCAAAGAAGACCGCACAGTGGGTCCAGTGCCACCGCCCGACGTCGCTGGACCAGGCCATCCAATTGGCAGAGGACCAGCTGGTGGCGTGCCCAGGGGTCGGCGAACCCCTACCGACATCTCTCTCTCTCTCTCTCCCTTCTCCCTCTCTCTCTCTCTCTCGCCCTGTCCCTGCTCCCAGGTCCCGAGGTGGCTTTCCACCACGCCCGGCGCCCCGCTGGAGGACCAGCCCTGCAGCTGATCCGGCCCCTGCACCACGTGCGCCGCCCCGGGGAACCCCATCGCTGGTTGGCGGTCCGCCAACCCCGGCCCCTGCGGTCTCCTCACGTCAATCACCTGACCCACTTCCCGCCACTGGGATGGCGGGGAGGCCTGGGCCGGCCTGCTGGCGTTGCGGGGACCCTGGGCACTTCGTGGATAGGTGCCCGGTGATGGAGGTCGGAACGCTGGTCAGGGTCCCCGACGCGCCACAGGTTGCCCCCGATCAAGCTGGGGTGTACCAGATACCAGTAAGTGTAAAGGGGGGTACCTATCAAGCTTTGGTGGATTCAGGTTGTAACCAGACCTCCATCCATCAAAGTTTGATTCATCCAGTTGCATTGGATAGGAGCCGCGTGGTTAAGGTGCGGTGTGTGCACGGTGAGGTGGTGGGTTACCCCTTAGTGCCAGTCACTATCCAATTTCGGGGGAAAAAGCATAGTGTAGAGGTGGCAGTTAACCAGCACCTCCAGCACCCGTTGATTTTGGGAACCAATTGGCCGGGGTTTAAAACATTATTGACTTATTTATGTACGGGTGCTTCTGGGATTAAAAGAAGGCAGGAGAACAGAGCGGTGGTTCAGGTTGGAGAGGCTGTGCCGGGACCCTCGGGGTCTGTATCAGAGGAACGGAGCGCTTCAGAAAGGGAAATCCTTTTTGAACGCGATGATTTTCCTCTGGAACAGTCCCGAGATGATACGCTCAAAAATGCGTTTGATCAGGTCCGCGTGATCGACGGACAGCCTGTCCACCCAGACCAACCGCTCTCGTATCCTTATTTCGCCGTGATAAAAGATAAGTTGTATCGGGTGACCCAGGATACCCAGACAAAACAAGATACAACTCAGTTGTTAGTTCCAAAGAGCCGCCGGGAAATGCTGTTTCAGACGGCTCACTGTAATCCGATGGCTGGGCATTTAGGGCAAGCAGCTACACTGAATCGTCTAATGACCCGATTTTTCTGGCCAGGCATTCACGAGAATGTGCGCAGGTGGTGCGCGTCTTGTCGTGAATGTCAGTTGGTGAATCCACCGGCCAACCGAAAAGCACCTTTGTGCCCCCTTCCATTAATAGAGGTCCCCTTTGAGAGAATTGCCATGGACCTCATCGGGCCATTAGAACGATCCGCACGGGGGCATCGCTTTGCATTAGTTCTGGTGGATTATGCAACGCGATACCCCGAAGCAGTGCCGCTACGCAACATTTCTGCTAAAAGTGTTGCGAGTGCACTGTTTCAACTAATCTCCCGGGTGGGAATCCCGAAAGAGATTCTCACCGATCAGGGCACGGCGTTTATGTCACGCACAATTCGCGAACTGTACGAATTATTGGGTATTAAATCGATTCGTACCAGCGTCTATCACCCACAAACGGACGGCTTGGTAGAACGATTTAATCGCACGTTGAAGTCCATGATTCGTAAGTTCGTACAGGAAGACGCCAAAAATTGGGATAAGTGGTTAGAACCCCTCTTGTTCGCTGTACGCGAGGTCCCCCAAGCCTCCACGGGGTTTTCCCCTTTCGAGCTGCTCTTTGGTCGCCAGCCCCGCGGGGTGCTGGATGTACTTAGGGAAGCTTGGGAGGACGGACCTTCGGATAGCAAAAACGAAATTCAATACGTCCTGGACCTGAGAACAAAACTCCACACGTTGGGGCGGCTCTCTATGGAGAATTTGTTACAGGCCCAGGACAAACAAAGTCGGCTGTACAACAGGGGGGCTAAACTACGTAAATTTGCACCGGGAGATAAAGTGCTTGTATTGCTTCCCACTTCCAGCTCTAAATTACTCGCTAAGTGGCAAGGACCGTTCGTGGTCACACGGCGAGTCGGGGATCTCAACTATGAGGTCCTTCGATCAGATAGGGACGGAGCACATCAGATTTACCACCTCAACCTGTTAAAAAAGTGGAATGAGGCGGAGTCAGCGATGCTGGCGACGGTAGTGAGTGGGGAGGAGGATCTCGGGCCAGAGGCGAATGTAAAGTCTCAATCAGCCGCGCTGGCCATTTGCGGAGATCACCTCTCGCCGTCCCAGATCGCTGACATTCGAAACTTACAAACAGAGTTTGCTGATGTGTTCTCGCCCCTCCCTGGTCGAACAAACCTCATACAGCACCATGTTGAGACCGAACCGGGTGTGGTGGTACGCAGCCGGCCATATAGATTGCCTGAGCATAAAAAGAAAGTAGTTCAGGCTGAATTAGAGGCTATGCTGGATATGGGAGTAATAGAAGAATCCAACAGTGACTGGGCGAGCCCGATAGTTTTAGTGCCTAAAACTGACGGCTCAGTGCGGTTCTGTGTGGATTATCGTAAGGTGAATGCTGTATCGAAGTTCGATGCATATCCAATGCCACGGGTGGACGAATTGCTTGATCGGCTCGGCACGGCTCGATTTTACTCGACACTGGATTTAACAAAGGGTTATTGGCAGATCCCCTTGTCTCCAATGACTAAAGAAAAAACCGCTTTCACGACGCCGTTTGGATTACACCAATTTGTTACCCTTCCTTTCGGTTTGTTCGGGGCACCTGCCACCTTTCAGCGCCTGATGGATAGAATCCTCCGGCCGCATGCTGCATATGCCGCGGCATACTTGGATGATATTATCATCTATAGTAATGACTGGCAGCGGCATATGCAGCACTTGCGAGCTATCCTCAGGACGCTGAGAGGGGCGGGGCTCACGGCCAACCCAAAGAAGTGTGCGATTGGGCGCGTGGAAGTCAGGTATCTGGGCTTTCACTTGGGTCATGGGCAGGTGCGTCCCCAAATTGATAAGACGGCAGCAGTTGCGACCTGTCCAAGACCTAAGACCAAAAAGGGGGTTAGACAGTTCCTGGGGCTAGCAGGATATTACAGAAGGTTTGTACCTAATTATTCGGACCTTGCTAGCCCGCTGACTGATCTAACTAAAAAGGAGGCATCAGATACCGTTCAGTGGACGGAGCAGTGTCAGCAGGCTTTCACCCAGATAAAGGCTGCCCTGTGTGGCGGGCCGCTATTACAGGCTCCTAACTTTTCTCTCCCTTTTTCCCTGCAGACTGACGCGTCGGACAGGGGGCTGGGCGCCGTCTTGTCCCAGGAGATGGGGGGTGAGGAACGGCCGGTGCTGTACATCAGCCGTAAGCTCTCAAAGAGAGAGACTATGTACAGCACCATTGAGAAAGAAGCCCTTGCCATCAAATGGGCCGTCCTCACTCTCCGCTATTATCTCCTGGGGCGAGAGTTCACCCTCTGTTCGGACCACGCTCCCCTGCAGTGGCTCCACCGCATGAAAGATACCAACGCGCGGATCACCCGTTGGTATCTAGCTTTACAGCCTTTTAAATTCAAGGTGATCCACAGGCCGGGTGCACAGATGGCTGTGGCCGATTTCCTCTCCCGCAGGGGCGGGGGGGAGGCTGCAGGCCGGACGGCTCCCCGGCCTGAGACGGGCGGTGGGGGTATGTGGCGAGGGGGGCGTGGTTCAGCGGACTCTGTAGCAGGAGAGCGAGGGCGGAGCCGAGCGGTGAGTAAGTGGGTCAAGTTCAAATGACGAACACCTGTTTGTGATTCCAGTAATTGGCGTGAGGAGACCGTATATAAGCGGGCTGTGCTGATAACGGAGAGGGAGAGAAAGACTGGAAGCTCGTGCACGCTGACGGTGGGGACGAAGCTGTGTACCCTGGAAAGAGTGCTGTAGTCCGCGGGACGAGTATCGCCTTATATGTGCCGGTTGACTGTTTTTGTTTTTTTGAATTAATTTTGAGAGCGCAAGAAAGCGCTGTGAAAAGAGGACCTTTAATAAAGTGCACGAGCTCCACTACTTGCCGACCCCGAGTCTCCTTCCATCACCCACACACGAACCCTGAGCTACATCACACTAACAAATAGATATTTAATCAAATAAAACCCCAAAATAAAAAGAATTAACGTTAGCCAGGTTAGCTGATTACATTAAAGATATCTCGGTCAGTTCGTAATAAGCGGATGCAACAAGACCTGTTTTCACGTTTGTTCATGTGACGTTCGGCATAAAACCTATACTGTTTATATTTTCATAATTAGTTTTTTTGTTCAGTTTCCTCAATTTTTTATTGGGCGGCAGTTTTCTTGTACGTGGATGCAACTAATCTTATTTCTAATAGTGATTTTGATAAATGGAGTTGTTAATGTAAAAAAAGCTTGTTTACAATTAGTACTAATTAGTGAGCAAACTCTTCAATGTCAAGTTTAATCAATATGACAGCTGCATTTAATGGATATAGTCAATAGTATTTGAGAAGGTATAGCCGAACAATAGATTTCCAATAATATTTAACAGGCTGCTGATTGCGGTCATAAATACCATCATGATTTTTAAGTACAATAGTAATGAAACACAAACAAGAGACACACAAGTTTTTCTATTTTTTGCACGTTTAATGATTGTTGAGATATGATTGAGTGACATTGCATATACAGGATATAAATGTGAGCATATCAAGTGTCTTTACACTATATAAAATTTCATAATAGTGCTCAATATAAATATAAATCGTAAAAACCTATTAGATGGAACCATTGCACTGACCATCACAAGGCCATATTTGACAAGTTATACATGAATTTCAGCAATGACTTCTTTTTTAGCTTCTCTTTTTTATAATGAACTTCTGGGAAAGAATTTGAGTCAAGAAGTTCACATTAGACTGAAACTATATGGACTCTAGGATGGAGTTTCTGGTGCATTTTCATAAAAATGCAGTGCATTTTCACAACTTCACAGTCAGAATTTGGCCCCTCGCTGGGTTTAAATGTGTCAGGGATGTTCTTAAAAACAAATATGTTGCTACGTACTAATTTAACCTAGAAAATGAAAAGCTTCTGACTCATCGTGGTGTGTGGTAGAGGAGCGTACATGATTTGAATGGTCCCAGAAACATGTCAGAGCAGGTGTACACCAAGAAAAGACTGTATGGGATCAGCGCATCTTAATGAATAAACAGCTGTGCAAATTATACAATAAAGCTTTTCATTCTCCTACTCTGTATGAATAAATAGATTTATAAATACATTTTTTGCTGCTTTTCTGTAATTTCTGTGTCTAGGCACAGAATGACATCATTTCCAATAATGCCTTGAAAAAAAACGGATATACTTGTTATTAAAACTAGTTTTGTGATTCAAAAACCAAGCAAAGAAAATAGAAACGTAAATATTAGTGTCGATATACTCCCGATAAAATCTTTTTAAAGATATCTACACATAAACATATGAATCTCTTATGACATGCAATACAGAAAATGTGAGTTCAAAGTGGCAAACACAAACATAATCCACCAATTCCTTTTAAAACACAAATGCCCCCGTCCCCCCCCCCCCCCAAAAAAATTTTTTTTTTTTTAACATAATATTTTATTAAACATTTTAAGTGATACGTTTTTAAAAATATACAATTTCTCAGTCATAGCCTTGTAGTATACAACATTTGATATTTTCTCAGAGGTTTGATGTGCACCTGGTTTCACATGAAGCTACCTGAGCACCAGGCTTGATCACAGTAACACGCTACAGAGAGTCGCTCTATAGGACCAGACAAAATAAACAGGTTGATTTGAGATGATTCGCTGGGTTAAAACCGGCTCCTGGCTCTATTGGTAAACCATCTCACCACCCTCGTTCAAATTTTTTATTTTTTGCTTTGTGTCCTCTAAAAATTTGTTGTAAAAATGCATTAGCAAAGAGAAAATGAAATTTGGAAACGCTTTTATACATTAAACTTTCATTTATACCAGTACTATCAGTAATGCAATTAATACTTGATGTACATTTAAATGTGAATATATATTAAAATAAATAAATCAAATAAAAACTAATTTCTGACTATTTGCAAATGAATTAAGTTTTTCAGCAGGATACTATATAATGCTTGTCAATGATGTAAATACCTGATTTGGGTAAGTAAGCACAAAGCAATTGTTTATTGTTGTATCAAAACTAAATCAAGGGATGTTCTCTTATCTAACCAAGTTACTTTTGCATTTTTCTTTTTCAGAAATGTTGAGGTTTGATGTATATCCAAATACTGAAATTGGATTTCATCTTTGGAATTTAGACTAACAGGTGATTTCCTATTTCCATACAAAATATGATGTTAACATAAATATAATTGCAAACATTATTTTATGCTAGTGTCTTTGAACAAATTCACCTTCACAAGCACTCTCTCTATACTACATCCATCTATTGTAGTTCAGGTCACATGACATGGGTGTTTAAGGAGAAATCAAAATATAAACACTTAATTTGAATGCAGGGACATGGTGAACACACAAAAAATATCTGAGAAAAAACCCCTCTTAAAAAAATACTATACATCTACTCACTTTAGATGCACACTTTAAGTCCATGAGGACCCAACTATTCTAAGAAGGAGCATGTGGAGCATAACAGTTCCGACTGGGTTGCTTGTGCTATTTTCTGTCTTCAAAAAAAGAGTGTACATGATAGTTTAATTTTCAAAGCAATAGTTACATAAATTCACATAAATATGAACATTCCATCAATATTTATTCACCCTCATGTTGCTTTAAATTCCATATGCTGTTTTTATTTTCAAGAAACACAAAAAGAGAATTTTTGAAGAATTTTTATAGCTTGTTTGTTGTTTCCATGCAATGATAGTTCATTAAAAAAATCTCAATGCTTTTGTTAATTTAAATGGATCTGAAATAAAATATAAATATTAGATGAAAAATTTCAAATAATAAACTTAAAAAGTTTAAACAAACATTAGAAGTGGTGTCTTGCCAACCAATGGAAATAAAATATTTTTATTATAAGTATTTATTATAAATTTCAAATATTTTTGTTGAAGTGCTAAAATGACTAAAACTAAATGAAAGCTAAATAGAAATAAAAATGTTAAAAGCACATAACATAATTACTAAAATTTAAATTAAAAATTAAAATATAAAAAATATATAAAAAATATAAAATTTTATATATTAAAGCTCCAGTAGGTAGCTTTTGTAAACAAATATTTGTTAAAACTGTCATTATGTCCTCACAGTAGAATATGAGACAGATAATCTGTGGAAAAAATCGAGCTCCTCTGGCTCCTCCCTGTGGTCCTATTGCCATTTGCAGAAATACACCGCTCCCGGTCAGAAACAACCAATCAGAGCCAGGAGGAATGTCTTAGCAGTGTCAATCACGCTCGTGTACGCGCTGATCACCCCTCTCTTGCACAGCGCGAGCGCGTACCGTCGTTCGTGACTCTCCTGTTCGAACTCGTTCATCCAAATGAACGAATCTTTTTTCCGAGTCATTTCGTTCATTCAACGAACGAAATGACTCGCAAAAAGATTCGTTCATTTCGAACGAGTCTTTTTCGGAGTCATTTCGTTCATTCAACGAACGAAATGATTCGAAAAAGATTTGTTCATTTTGATGAACGAGTTCAAACAGGAGAGTCACGAACGTGCATCACAGAACAGAGCAAGGCGAGCATTTGTGCTTATAAAACTTAAAGTTTTTTATTTATTTTTGAAATGACCGATCGTTTCGCTAGATAAGACCCTTATTCATCGTCTGGTATCGTTTAAAGCCCTTTGAAGCTGCACTGAAACTGTCATTTGGTCCTTGAAACGTTTGTGTCCTATATTGAAGTCCATTATATGGAGAAAAAGCCTGGAATGTTTTCATCAAAAACCTTAATTTCTTTTCGACTGAAGAAAGAAAGACATGTACATCTTGGATGACATGGGGGTGAGTAAATTATCAGCAAAAGTTTTTTTTAAAAGTGAACTAATCCTTTAACGTTATCTTACTAGCTATTTATAACTTATAGAAAGAGTGCAACGTTATAAAGTTACATGTATTGCAAAATACATAATGATTTGAGGACCAAGTTTGTAGTCAAAGTACGGGCAGGTTATAGTCAATGTAAAGCATATCGTTGATGTTTCGTCCCTGTTAGTCAATGTTCCATAACTGTTTATAATCTGCCGTCATCGGTGGTCCTGTTTACTAGTCTGCGCGTTCACGGCAGTCTCCGCTGTGGGGGAGGAGCTGTGGAGGGAGGGCTGTAGCGCAGCAGAGAGCAAGGGGGTTGGACCTGGAAGTTGTGCTTGTTCAAATTTTCAGGCTAAGTCAACATTTTCTCAAAACTCCCTACTGCAACTTTAATAAATACTATAATAGTATATAAATAATACTGGACAGTTGACACATCATTAACTGCTAAATATGTCTGATTTTTTCCAGTTAAAATGTCTAAAGTGCATTTAAATGTGCCAGTGAAAGTCATTTTAGAATTACAGTGGAGATTTTCAGTGAATATGAACATACATTTTGGTCTTGGACACACAAAGCTCACTTATGGCTTCAGAAGACTTGGAATATAGTGCACAAATTGTACAGAGTATATATATATATATATATATATATATATATATATATATATATAAACAGGTCCTTCTAAAAAAATTTGCATATTGTGATAAAGTTCATTATTTTCCATAATGTAATGATAAAAATTAAACTTTCATATATTTTAGATTCATTGCACACCAACTGAAATATTTCAGGTCTTTTATTGTTTTAATACTGATGAAAAATTAAAACCCAAAATTCCCATCTCAAAAAATTTGCATATTTCATCCGACCAATAAAATGTGTTTTTAATACAAAAAAAGTCAACCTTCAAATAATTATGTTCATTTATGCACTCAATACTTGGTCGGGAATCCTTTTGCAGAAATGACTGCTTCAATGCGGCGTGGCATGGAGGCAATCAGCCTGTGGCACTGCTGAGGTGTTATGGAGGCCCAGGATGCTTCGATAGCGGCCTTAAGCTCATCCAGAGTGTTGGGTCTTGCGTCTCTCAACTTTCTCTTCACAATATCCCACAGATTCTCTATGGGGTTCAGCAGTGGCGTCATGCCCATTCAAAGTGAGGGGGCACGTGATTTTTCCTCCCTGATAATTTTTTTGTCACAACTTTATTCCTATTATGCTCCATAATTACCAGAGCCTATAACGACTCAAATGTATTCTTCTGGATGTGTAATAAATCGGTCAGCATCAGCCCGCCCCTTTTTCCTAATATGGTGTCTGTGTATATCAAATCTAGAGCGATACGTGCGTAGCGCTCTAGAATCTTTGCTGTGTATGTTCAAGCAACTCACTCGTCTCGCACGTTGAGCTGGCAATGTTTTACAGATGGTCTTGAAGTGGTAAGTGGGCAAAGCAACAAATCGGCATTGAATTAGTTATCGGATGATATTAAAAGGTAGTGGGATTATTTTTGGTTGACCTGAAAATTGTAACTTGATCAAAAAGTTATGGATTTGATATTGGCTGCGAATTCAGAGCATTAACTTAAGTTGTGTCAGTGTAACGTTATCGATAGCTAGCCTAGTCTAACCGTAAACTAGTTGGCTAACGTTACTGCCTGCCATACAAAGCAAATAAGCCATAGTAACGTTATCTGATCGGTTTTGAAACATCTGTTCTGTTTTGTCTTCTGTCAAAGTCTCCAGCTGGTTCAGTTGTTTTCAGTTTCATGGAAACGAGGGTGTTAAATTTGTTGTAGGCTAACTGCAAAATCCAACCTAACGTTATCAAGGCATCGACTTGATGTTTCTCCCATAGACTGTTATTCACGCTTCTTCACGGATCAGGCAGCTAATTCAAATGCAGTGAAAAAAGATAGGCTACCCGTTCGAAAGCTACTGCATAGTTGTTATACAGATCGCTTTGACCGCGATGTAGGCTTAGAGTGCACGAAAGTGTAGCAGTCAGCCTCTCTCTCATGTGCTTTCTTTCATCAACCTGTCTTTTACATAAACTTACAAAATAGATACTTTAACTTAGTCCTCAGATAGAGGAGGGTTGCTGCTAGCTCCGTTAAGGTATTTCTGTCCCTCCCAAACTGCATTGAAATGGTATGTTTAGCAGCCAGATTTTAAAAAATTTCAGGGGGAGAAACCCCCTGACCCCTCCTAACATGATCCATATGTGCCCGTCAGAAAACAATTGCAACGTCTCAGATTGTGCCCCCCCAGAATTTTGGCTTGCATGACGCCCCTGGGGTTCAGGTCAGGAGAGTTGGCAGGCCAATTGAAGACACAGTAATACCATGGTCAGTAAACCATTTACCAGTGGTTTTGGCACTGTGAGCAGGTGCCAGGTCGTGCTGAAAAATGAAATCAGATGGAAGCATGAAGTGCTCCAAAATCTCCTGATAGCTAGCTGCATTGACCCTGCCCTTGATAAAACACAGTGGACCAACACCAGCAGCTGACATGGCACCCCAGACCATCACTGACTGTGGGTACTTGACACTGGACTTCAGGCATTTTGGCATTTCCTTCTCCCCAGTCTTCCTTCAGACTCTGGCACCTTGATTTCCGAATGACATGCAAAATTTGCTTTCATCCGAAAAAAGTACTTTGGACCACTGAGCAACAGTCCAGTGCTGCTTCTCTGTAGCCCAGGTCAGGCGGTTCTGCCGCTGTTTCTGGTTCAAAAGTGGCTTGACCTGGGGAATGTGGCACCTGTAGCCCATTTCCTGCACACGCCTGTGCACGGTGGCTCTGGATGTTTCTACTCCAGACTCAGTCCACTGCTTCCGCAGGTCCCCAAGGTCTGGAATCGGTCCTTCTCCACAATCTTCCTCTAGGGGCGGGTCACCTCTTCTCGTTGTGCAGCGTTTTTTGCCACACTTTTTCCTTCCCACAGACTTCCCACTGAGGTGCCTTGATACAGCACTCTGGGAACAGCCTATTTGTTCAGAAATTTATTTCTGTGTCTTACCCTCTTGCTTGAGGGTGTCAATGATGGCCTTCTGGACAGCAGTCAGGTCGGCAGTCTTACCCATGATTGCGGTTTTGAGTAATGAAACAGGCTGGGAGTTTTTAAAAGCCTCAGGAATCTTTTGCAGGTGTTTAGAGTTAATTAGTTGATTCAGATGATTGGGTTAATAGCTTGTTTAGAGAACCTTTACATGATATGCTAATTTTTTGAGATAGGAATTTTAGGTTTTCATGAGCTGTATGCCAAAATCATCAGTATTAAAACAATAAAAGACCTGAAATATTTCAGTTGGTGTGCAATGAATCTAAAATATATCAAAGTTAAATTTTTATCATTACATTATGGAAAATAATTAACTTTATCACAATATGTGATAAGGACCTGTATATAATGTTAGCAACATGAGTTTGGAACAACATTTGGGTGATTAAATAAAGACAGAATGTTCAATTTAGGGGATGTGTCCTTTTAACAGGTATAAACTCATCTCTGAGTGTGTGTTATTCAGACTAGGCTGCGTGTCCCGCTGGAGTACCTGCGTTGGCTCAGCAGGTGGCGTGGTGGTGGAGGGGTTGGGGGGCAAAACTGATGCGGGTGATGATAAGGAGGCGGTGGGGGAGGGAGGGGCGGCTGCTGCTGCTGCTTGCCCCCCTCCCGTGACCTGGTGGGCGTGGACACAGCCGATTGGATGAGGCGGTGGGCGGGGTTGTGGCTGAGGAACGCCTCCACGTGGCCACGCCCGGCGGCATCCATAACGATCACCTTGACGATCTGCTGGCACTGGATCAGGGTGTCTGGGGAGATGGTGAGGGTGGAGCCAGGGGCGGGGCTAGGCAGGACGGCCAGGTGTTGCTGAGCGCTGGGTGGGGCCAGAGGAGAGCTGAGTTGGTATGTTTGGAGCCTGTTGTGAATTGACACCTAGTTTAGAAACAGCCAGAAGCAGGAAGCGTTATCAGCCTGGCCTGCTGCACTCTCACGGCCCTCTGGTGCGGATCACACGATGAGGCCATGCCACAGAGCATGCAGGCGCCAGTGACACAACTACGTACATGCAGCGCAGACGAAGTGGGTGAAAGCAGGGCGACTTCCTACTTGAACTGCCGGGATTTGGATAATTAACTGCTATCTTATACATTTCCTTTTATTACCGTGCTGCTAATCAGACTGTTTCATTTTTATCCGTCTGTAAGAAGCATTAAAGTGTCCCTGGAGGGCCTAGACGCTTGGCAGTGAGGGTCTTCATTGCATGCTGGATAATTTGCACCTTGTCTTGACAGATCTTGCGTGCGTGTGTGTATGTTATGTGCGAGACATCTCGTGAAAGCAAACTCATATAGCCTGTCAGTCCACACTAACCACTGCTCATTCCTCATTCCTTCATTTCAGCTCTTTTTAATGAAGTATTTGAATAAAATGAGTTCCAGTGCGAGAGCTCCAGTTTAGGCTGTGGGCCCTATCATACACCCGGCGCAATGCCAGGTGTGACGCAAGTGTTTTTTGCTAGTTTCAGACCGACGCAATTATCATTTTCACGTCCTGCGCCACGTTGTTTAAATAGCAAATGCGCCCATTTGTGCGCCCATCGGCGTGCTGGTCTGAAAACGAGGTGTGTTCAGGTGCATTGTTGGCCCGTTGCTGTTTTGAGGCAACTGAAATAGACTGCGCCATTGACCAACTGAAACCTGGTCTAAAGTCAATGGCGCAGTATTTTTTTGTTATTTAAAGGGCATTAGTAATATGAGCCTATAGGCGGGTGCACAACGCGCGTACACTCTGCTCATTACACACACAGGGACGCGCAACAGCACACAAACTGGCCAAATATTAAAAATAAAAGGATTACAATGCAAAAAATTTATAATGTGTACATAAAGATATGGTGGAATCCTGCTTGTCCCATAGATGGTCTGCTTGTCTGTTTAACCTCACGCACAAGCTGATCCGTTTCCTCTCTGGTGAAGCGTTCAGTTTTTCCGCTTGCAAATTCCGCCATGTAAATAGTGAATTCGCCATGGCACGAGCGGAACTGGCTTTTAAAGGGAATGGGAGATGAGACTCTGATTGGTGTTTTGCATGTTATGCCCAAAACCCACCCATTACTCATTAAGAGAATAGGGACAACCCTTTTATATCATGTGCTGGGTGCGCCGACCATTTTTCCCGTCGTTAAACTAGCAAAAGTGCACTTGCGTCCTGCGCTTTAGACCATGCGATTAGATCGTTAAAATATGGCCCTGTATGTGTGAATGCACTTATCAGTGTGTCTTATTTGAATACACCATCGACATAATTTCCATTTATGGACTGGCATAAAGATTTTCAAGTTGAAAGAATTTCACCCCACAACAACAGCAGCTGTTGATTAGAGATTAGAGATCACAACGAGGGGCAGTGGGTGGTGTTTTCTGAGGGGTGGCAGTGCTGTTATTGCTTTGCACGAGTGGTGTGTGATTACAGTGAAGACACCGAGGGTGGGCGTCTCCATTCTGACAGGGACAGAGTGAGTTCAGGGGTCAAAGGGCAGGGAGTGGGGGACCAGTGGGGAGGTTATCTCTGATTCTGCAAGGAGATAGTGATGTTAACTACAATACATGCTGTCACCACCTTCAATGTCCCCAAAAAGTTTGGAAACACCCTAGGTTTAAAAATGGGACAATATCAGCATAAAAATCCTCAAAATTTTTGGTGTAAATGCATTGGCGTATTATGCAATTATCATTGAATTATCAATTATCTTCTTGATTGCACACCTTTTTAGCTCCACTGATTGATTGACAGAGCAACAGAACAATCAGAACACAGTTTGTAGATGCTTTATAAACAGCTCTTGTACAGTATTTTTCTATGCTCTGAATTCATTGACTTTTTAAAAATAAATTTCCATAGTTATATATTTATATATAGATATATATTTATATATTTCCATAGTCCAGCAACTTAATCATTGCAAAGTCATCACTAAAAATAATACAGATTTATGCTGATATTATCCAAAACCCCACTTGCCTAGGGGTCCAAAATTTTGGAGGACACTATGAATACATGCACATAGAATCGGAACATAATTTGCACTGCGCTCACACCACATACTGATACAAACCTCTACTGTGTTGCTTCCTGTTTTCTCATAAAAATCATCCCCTGCAAGCCATACAAATACACAAGACATGAAAAACAGTCTTATTGTTTTGTGTGTGTGTGTGTGTGTGTGTGTGTGTGTGTGTGTACCTGGAGCAGAACTAGGTCCAGCGTGGATGTCTAGTTGTGTGCCGTTCTTGTTAGTTTGATCTCTCACAACCTGTTGTCTTTCTAGTTCCCCTGAGAACCACATGCATAATTCACTTTAATGTTGGCCACAACCATAGCATTCAAACCACAGAGGAATGTAGAGAATTCATTTTTATTCAAGCTAACCTTTAGATAATGATAATGAATTAAAATGTTAAAAAAAAATTTATAGTGCTAATAAACAACACTGTTCTATTGCATACAGCATAGCCCACACATACAGCCTTTACACAATAATGTACTATAAATAATGATGCTATTCTAAAGTCTATTAACCTAAAAAAGCGCAAAACTCTTAATAATAAAGGTTCTTTATTGGCATTGATGGTTTCCGTGAAGAATCTTTACCATCCATGGAACCTTTCCATTGCACAATGTTCTTTATAGTGGTAATGTTCTTCAGATTATTTAAAAATTCTTTGCACAAAGAAAAATGGTTATTTTATGAATTTTTCACCGAAAGGTTCTTTGGGGAACCCAAATGGTTTGCTTGCATTGCTGCAAAACCTTCTTTTGAACTCTTTATTTTTAAGAGTAAATAGATCAAAACTTTTCTGAAGCAAATGTGAGTGATGTTTGCCTGTGCAAAACTCACCACTAAGATTGATAAACATGTTGCTATGTAATTGCTAGGTGGTTTCTTACTGTCCCCTGGATTTTAGCTTTTCAATGTAGATCTATGGGATGTGTTTTAGACAAAACATGGACGTCCAGAAACAGAGATTTTTTTTAATATAGAATTTAACAAATGTGACTATCACTAAGCTAAAGCATGTGAACACGAGTAAATGAGCAAAATGAGCAGTAACATGCAAAGACACTCACACTCAATCCGAATTTGTTCCATCTCTGCCACCTCTGCGATGCTCTCTCTCAGGTCCTCTACAAACTTGAGCAGCTCCTCTGAGCTCTGAGAACAGAAACTCACCACCTGCTTCTTCTCCGACGAGAACGGAGACAATATCGTGATTCCATGAGGGTAATCTGGGATGGAGAAAACACGCTGTGTATCACACATCTGATACTCCAAGTATTGAGTAAGGTCCTGCTTTAAAGATTTGTGAATTTTCCTGTTTTTATCATTTAAAAAAAAAAAAAAAAACATGTATCCGTCTGAATTAGGTTAAAAATGAACAAAATGGTACTTAAAAAATGTTTTGGTCATTCTTCAGAAGCAACTGAATTATATAAAAAGTGATATAAAAGTGATTTATTTATTGTAATGTTTTTCAATATTTAGACATTTTAGATCTTTTTTTTTTTTTTTACATACAAGTCCATGGTAGTACTACCTCCTGTAGTACTTTCATGGTCAACTATTACTGTAACATACTGTACTTTTTACTGTATTTATAAATATAGTAAAATATTAACATATACGATATTTAACGTCTCGGTTACTAATGTAACCCTCGTTCCCTGAAGGAGGGAAAGGGAGACGTAACGTCGACGTGACGACGTAATTGGGATCACTTCAGGGAGCCCTATCAACTTCGAGTGTCTACAGAACGAGCCAATGAACATTGGCGTGCGTGAGAAGCGGCACGCCCCTCAGCGCGGGTATAAACAGGAAGCGGGCGCACGCACTCATTGTTTTTTGCTGAGGAGCCAAGATTGTGACGGACGTACAGCGATGGTCAGCAACCGTGGCGACGGGACGTTACAGCACATCCTGCCCGAAGGGAGGTAACGTGGAGAATACACATATGGACTGGCCGGAGGGGCAGTGCAACATATAGAATGTCACTGGGGTGGCTCCAGCCTGAGAAGGGGGAGGCAACACCAGACAGTGACGCCAGAGCAGACTCTGCCAAGGGAAAGACACGGGCTCACCGTAGGGAGCTGATTGTGGAAGAATACGCATATGGGATCGCCGCAGGGATCACCACATATGGAACCCAGCCTAGCACAAGTTACACAAGCATAGGAGCACTAGGCCTGGTGTCGGACGCTCCACAACGTCCGACTGCCGTAGGGGTGCGGAGGAACTCTACAGGGTTCTACAGAGTGGGGAACTTGACTGGAGCAAAGAAGCGCACGTATCCATTCCATGTGGAGGGGAGTGGCGCAGCAAGCCGATACAAGAGTGGGAACTTTGGTGTTACCGGCTGGTTGAAGCGAGCACACAGAAAGAAACCAGCTCAACACGTAGGCTATAAAACCTAGCGAACGTGTTAGGTGTCGCCCAGCCCGCAGCTCTACAGATACCTGTCAGTGAGGCGCCGTGTGCCAGCGCCCAAGAAAAAGCGTCACCTTGGGCTTCGTAAGCCAAGGCAATGGCATCCGCTATCCACTGGGCCATCCTCTGCTTAGAGACAGCCTTCCCCTACTGCTGGCCTTCGTAACAGATGAAGAGCTGATCTGAGGTCCTGAGACTTTGCGTTCTGTCCACGTACAGGCGCAGAGCGCAGACGGGACAGAGAAAAGCCAGGGCTGGGTCTGCCTCCTTCGAAGGCAGCGCTTGCAGATTCACCACCTGGTCCCGGAAGGGAGTGGTGGGAATCTTGGGCACGTATCCGGGCCGGGGTCTCAGGATCACGTGAGAGTTAGCCGGGCCGAATTCCAGGCACGATTCGTCGATCGAAAATGCATGCAGGTCCCCTACCCTCTTGATGGAGGCCAATGGAACCAGGAGTACTGTTTTACAGGATAGAATTTTTAACTCAGCTGATTGCAGAGGCTCAAAGGGTAGTCTCTGAAGAGTTGAAAGGACCAGAGACAAATCCCAAGAGGATATAGAGAGCGGGCGAGGAGGATTTAGTCTCCTCGCCCCCTCCGATAGTGACAACATACACTTTAAGGGTGGAGGGAGACAGCCTTCGCTCCAACCCATCTTGCAGGAAGGAATGACGCTTCTCACGCACGCTAACGTTCATTGGCTCGTTCTGTAGACACTCGAAGTTGATAGGGCTCCCTGAAGTAATCCCAATTACGTCGTCACGTCGACGTTACGTCGAACGTGAGTGACTGAAAGGGAACTGTTTTGTGTGTGCTTGTGTTCTTACACTCATTCTCAAACAGATGGAATTGCATTCCCAGTAAACCCATGGCCTTGCAGAACGTGTATGTTGCGGCACTCTTCTTCTTAGGGCATAGTTTTAGGATCTAACATCATAAGAAAGATTTAGTTTATTTTCAGTTGTTTGTTTGTACATGTGCGAATATGCCTGTCATCTGTGTGTCTCTCACCACTATCAGGTCATTGAAGAGGAACACCTCTCTCTGATGTGAAGCCTGTTTCTGTGGTTTATTTACATCTGTGACCTCATAGAGTCGACTGCAACACACCAGCCTACGATGAGGAACCGACAGTATCTGAGGAAGAAAGAGAGAGATCAAATATCGGGTGAATTCAATTCAGAAGGTACAGCTTCCGTCAGCACAGGAAATGAAAAGAGGGATTTCTGATGCAGCATGGGCTGATGAAAGAAATTAATATTTCATATGGAGGTACAGTGTTTTGCTGCACTGTCATGTGGAATCTAAAATTACAGCACCAAACTAATGAGCAGTTTCAGTCCCAAGTTTCCTGTTTTTATACCTGTTTTTTAAACTGATTCACTCAGCTGTTAGCATACAGAGGTCGAAATAATGACCAGAAGCTGTAATGTGAATTTAACTGGCTGATGTTTTGAGCAAAGTTTATTTTTTCTTCATCATGTTAATCAAACTTCAGACTTGCAAAAATTGTTGTGGTCATATAAGTTAAAAATAAGATCAAATTTAAGTTTCAGACTTGTATTTGAAACCCATGTTGTTTACGTTCCTTGTTTTTCAGCAAGTTCTTATGCAGAACCGGGTTTATTTTCATAAAAAAATGTATGATCCTTGTCCGTTAATAGAGCAAAACATACAAAGCAACTAGTGTAGTTTGATTACAGAACAAATCACTCTTTACTAAGCTGGTTCTTTTTAGTGAATAAAAAACATACAGCACAACCAGTGTATTCTGCTTCACAAACAAATGTTTTTTATGAGCCGTTTCTTTTCAGTGAATTAAAAAACAAAACAGTATAGCACAACCAGTATAGTCTAAATCCTGAACAAATTACTCTTATTAACTTTTTTTAGTGAATAATAACGCATATTACATATGAACAGATATATTTAAAAAATATATAAAATATTTTCCTCAAATTTTTATGGTTTAATCAAACTTGTAGGATCATAAAAAACAAATCTTCATATATATAAAAAATAATATATATATATATATATATATATATATCACCATTTGGCAATAACAATTTCATAATTGTTGTTCCTAAATATTTGTTCCTTAAAATGGTTAAGAAGGATCCCTGGACAGTGCTGGACAATTTCAGTACCTAGTGTGTTAGGGCTTGTTCAAATCACTTACACTACTACAGGGGTGTCCAATCCTGTTCCTGGAGGGCCACTGTCCTGCAGAGTTCAGCTCCAACACCTGATCCAATTAATCAAGGTCTTCAGGCATTCTAGAAACTTCCATGCAGGTGTTTTGGGGCAAGCTGGAGATAAATCTCTGCAGGACGTTGGCCCTCCGCTGCGCTAGTATGAGTGATAGTAATGGCAGTGTTTGGCTCAGAAAGACCCACAGGAAAGTTGAGAAGACAGTTTGGTCAGCTATCTCACTGTCTCTAATCACTAGTTGTTCAAAATCTGTAACTGGTACAAACCAAACCAAAAGGTGATGCACTTTTCACTTTTACATGATCTTTTTGTTTAATTGGTAGAGAACTGACTCACCGTCTTCATTCCAAGAATGCTTTGCTCCACCCTGGTAACGTAGGTCACATGGTCCTCATTGGAGCGCAGCTCCCTCTGCTGAATCCGCTCGTAAATCCCGGCTAGCATCTCCCGTGGAATGTCTGCCCCATCGTCCACTCCTGAAGGTGAATTTTTTTACATCATAATACAAAACTAAAAATATAGTTTAAAGGGATAGTTCACCCAAAAATGCCAATTTTGTCATCATTTACTCACCCTCAAGTTGTTCCAAACCTGTATGTTTTTTTTTTCTTCTGATCAACACAAAAGAAGATATTTTGAAGAATGTTGGTAACCAAACAGTTGATGGTTACAAAAATACTACGGCTACCATCAACTGTCTGGTTACAAACATTCTTTAAAATATCTTCCTTTGTGTTCAACAGAAGAAAGAAACTCATACAGGTTTGGAACAACATGAGGGCGAGTAAATGATGACAGACTTTTCATTTTTGGGTGTCTATCCCTTTAAGGCAGGAAAAACTGTATAGCCTGTGTAATAGGAATAAATCTTTTGTTAACAAGGACCACGGCATATAGTTCAAGTTCAAGTTCGTTTATTTCTAGAGCACATTTACTTTCGGCTTTCGGCCGACCAAAGTGCTGTACATAATCACAATACAATACACATTGCATCAACAACATTACAATCGTCAGTCAAATGTGGTGCATTAAGATAAAATAAGATCAATCAAGTAGATTACATATTAAAAGCTAATCCAAATAAATGTGTTTTTAGCGCTGTTTTAAACTCAGAGAGAGTGGAAGCCATTTTAAGTTGAATTGGGAGCTTATTCCATAGAGTGGGGCCCACCACTTCAAAAGCTCTATTTCCCCTCTTTTTCAAGCGGGTTCTAGGAATCAGAAGGAGGGATTTGTTTGCTGATCTCAATTCTCGATTTGCAGTATATGGGTGAAGTAGATCCGATAAATAAGTTGGTGCAAGATTATTTAAGGATTTATAGACTAATAGTAGAATTTTATAATCTATTCTAGATTGAACAGGTAGCCAGTGAAGGGATCTCAGAAGCGGAATCACATGATCAAATTTTTTACCACCCTTCAACAAGCGTGCTGCTGCATTCTGAACAACTTGTAAACGAGAGATTTGACTCTTAGAAACCCCATAATATAGAGAGTTGCAGTAATCTAGCCTGGATGTTATAAAGGCGTGAATAGCAACTTCTAGAGAGGGATTAGATAGGCAGGATTTTATCTTGGAAAAAGAACGAAGGTGAAAGAAACTCGAGCCCACTACCGTGGCAATTTGCCTATCAAATTTCAAGCTGTTATCTATTACCACACCTAAGTTACGCACTTTTGCTGAGATAGTAAGGTTTAAAGGATCAAGGTTGGGTAAATGTTGTATACTATGTTCGGAGGGGCCAAAAACAATCGCTTCCGATTTATCTGAGTTTAAAAAAAGAAAGTTTTTTGAGAGCCATGCCTTTACATTATTCAAACACTCTGATAATTTACTTACTGCATTCTCATTACCACTGCATATAGAAAAGCAGAAGTGTCACTGTGTACTTTAAAGTGACTTATTGCTGTTTAAATTGAGGATTTATTTGGCTCTATTGAAAAGTGCTATATAAACTAGAGCTTGACTAATAACAAGCTGATTTTGTTCCAGTCCCCGTGTCTTTACATTCACTTTAAAGAAGAGCTCTCTTATACTGTATGTGTTTGAAGGAAGTAGGCAACGGATCAAAAATTATTTGATCAGAGACCAGGAATCTGTCCAAGACACACACACACACACACACACACACACATATAATCAAAGTGACTCTTTTGATATGAAAAAAAAAAATGCTAATTTAAACATGGAGATGGAAAGCTGATTAAAATCAGCAAAATTTTTAATCTCTGACCTCAAAACACCAACACCCTCTGGTTTTAATTAACAAAGCACACATAAACACACCTCGTAGGTTGCGTATGAAGTCTTCCAGCAGCATCTTGCGCTCTGGTTTTATGTTGGGACTGTACATGTCTGTGTTCAGCAGCACGATGGCAAAGGCCAGGATGAAGATGGTGTCGGGGTTATGAAACTGTTGCACCACGTCAGGGTTACACATACAATACCTCTGACTGAAAGAAGGAACAACAGGTGACACAGGAATGCCCACTATAGTAAATGTACCGCACCCAGTAAAAGCTGTCGATAAAATTGCCATAGTTAATCTGAAAAATTGCATGTGTGTATGTGTGTTTAGGAAATGACTCTTTACCGATGTGTGTGTGTGGTGTGGTGTGGTGTGGTGTGTGTGTGTGTGTGTGTGTGTGTGATTCTCACCTGAATGCTTCAATGAGTCTCTCAACTTTTTGAGCTTCTCCTTGTACTCGCACGTGAGCCTGAAACTTCCTCAGAGCTTCATCCAGCTCCAGCATTGAAAAATCCATCTCATCCACCACACAGCTGAGAAAGAGAGAGAGAGGCCACATAAACCTAATAAATGTGCTCTGTTTGAATTAAGAGCCCAATTTATGAAGCTCCAGCACTGTAAGAAATGAAAATGTGCCGTTATTACCTTCAGTGGTTGGTTCTTAAATATAAGCCCCAATCCTGAATATGCAGTAATATTTATGCGCTGGTTAATGCCGTCTTATTAACTCTAATTGTAATGTTTCCCTTTCAAAATAAGATTTCATAGTTCGTTAATTAATTGTATAGTTTAATATTATTTATTGACACGATATTTTTTATTTAGATTTTCAATTTATTGCCATTAACAAATCTGATCATTTTTGCATCTTGTCAATCCCTTGCATAATTTTATTTCTATATAGTATATTTGTACATAGTTTTGGTCTATTTTGTACATATGTTATTCAGCTATTATGTTTTTTATATTGTGAATATGTATTTATTTATTACTATCTTGTTGCTGTTCCAGTGCACTGGAAGCTTCTTTTATCACCAAGACAAACATATTGTACACATACTGTACATGGCAATAAATTCTTTTTTCAGTTTAAAACTTTTAAATAATTTATATAGATGGGGAAATATAGATTGATATAGGGCTTATATAGATTATTTACAGGATTTAGGACTAAATATTTACCTCATCAGACATGTCGGCAAAATTACTATGATACATTGAAAACTATAGTGCATAAAAGTTTATGAAGACATGACTCACTCTAACACATCTCTGTTGAACTGCCTTTTGCTGTTACCCAAGAACTCTCCAATCATCTGTCGGCTCAAACCTTTCCTCTGCAACAGGAAGTGAGCCACACCAATGGCGGTATCTGGAATAAAGCCCCTAGATATCAAGAACTGAATGCCTTTGTCTGGATTTCTGCAAGAAGATCAAGAAAGATGTAGATGAGTACTAACAAATGATTTTTCTTTTTCTAAAGAAGCTAGAGCTAACACTTATAATAACTATCATTTAGACAATTAGCTAACATTAAATATTATATAATGCTATGATATAATATACCTTCATGTACATTTAATATACATTTTTAATATTTATTTATACTTAAATGTACACTACCTGTTTACCCATTTTTGAATGAAGTTTCCACAAAAATATTACAAACAAAAAAATTGTTCAACATTGATGATAATAAGAAATGTTTCTTGAGCATCAAATCATCATATTAGAATGATTTCTTAAGGATCATGTGACACTGAAGACTGGAGTAATGATGCTGAAAATTGCGTTACAGTAATCAATTACATTTTAAAATATACTGTATGGTAAGTTTTATTTACAGTTATTTTAAATTGTAATAATATTTCATAATACTGTTTTACTGTATTTTTGAGCAAATAAATGGTGAGCATAAGAGACTTCTTTCAAAAACATATAAACAATCTTATTAATTCCAAACTTAGTGTACATGAATTGTTAAGCATAATTTAATGACTTTTTGCAGACATATTTTACGTTAAAAAACATTCAACAAAATTCTGCAGATTTCTGCCCTTTTAACAGAAGATACACAAACAATCTGCATTCTGTCTGGGTCTGTGAAAGTTCTCATGTTTCCAGGGGGGAAAACCCCTGGTTTCTGTGCTTGTGCGCAGGTTCACATATATAAATGTGATAGGAGAGATATTCATAGCTAAAAACATACAGCATATTTCAGATTACTCTTTCCACATCCAATCACATCATTCTGTTTCAGAGATGCACATGTCCATATGTGCATCACAACGTCTGTATTACCAGCCCTCAGCCAATAACAGCTGGACTGAGTATCTTATATTTATGTATTTACACTACTAATCAAAAGTTTGGGTCAATAAGAAATTGCTTTCATTCAGCAAGGATGCAGTAAATTGATCAAAAGTGACAGTAAAGACCTTTATAAAGACATTTCAAAGCGAGTAGTGAAAGCAAGGGATTTGAAATGAAAAACTTGGGAGTGGACATTGCTTCATTATAAGTTGATTTTAAAGGAAAAAACAAGCCATATGGCCCTTTTGAATGGACACCAGTGAAAGCTTCTGTTTTATTTGCGCTATTGCATTGAGATGTTAATTTATAATAATACTGATATTTCCTTCTCAGTCTCTCTTTGTATTTGTCTGTTTCTTGCTTTCTTTAGCATCAGACTCCAAGATGACATCACTGTAACGTGCATTATTTCCACCACTCCGAACATCTTCTCAGGTCACATGCAAACACACACACACACACACACACACACAAGCATCACCCCAAACATGCTACGTTGCCCTTACTCATTGTGAGTGAATAGCTGAAAAAAAATACAATTCCTGCATACATCTTGACAGAAACCTTGTAAAAACAACATTGTCCCTTGGTCACACAGTAAAACCGTGAGTGTAGATCACCTGGTTACCATGGCAACCGTGGCACTGCTCACGTCAAGCATGTCAAAGTGAATCTGATCTGAGATTTCAATTGAGTGCTGATGCACTCTGAATCCTCTGAGGATTGGCTTTATTCTCTCTCTCTCTCTCTCTCTCTCTCTCTCTCTCTCTCTGTGTGTGTGTTTGTCTGAAAGAGCTACACACACAAAATGGAGCAGAGAAAGAGCTTCACAATCACCCCTGAGGGAGTGTAATATAGTCTTCTTGAGTATGTGTGTATGTATACATGTGCAAGTGTGTGTGTATTTGTCAGTGTGTATCAGCAGGCATAATGAAAATGCACTCAACTCTTTAGTCATGGGCAAACTGACCCGGCAAACAAAAGCTCTTTTGTGAAATCATATTTTTATTTACAGCAAATGTACCCGCCAATAAATTCTATTGTTTTTAAATTAGATTAAGTGGGTTGTACCATCTGGCTAAAGCGCACATCACTATGACTGTTGCTCATTTTTTGGATTAGTATTTGGAACAAATCTATCAAATGTTTGTTTGTTCGCAAGGCTTATAAACCTTTAAACTGTAAACTTTATTTTCAACACTTTCAAATAAGACTTTGAAAAGCTAAAATTGATCATTTACTATGAAAAACTTTGCTTTTCTAGTTAAATATTATAGTTATATGAATTTATATGAATTACTAAAATAACACTGAATTTTTGTAGGTTTTACTGTCTTTGTGGGGACATCTGAGCCTTACAAACCACAAAACCAGTAACACACACTAAAAAAGCCACTTTAAATGGAAAGATTTATCCTTAACCTTTGTACTCACACATTGAAGAGGTTGAGTCCAATACGGTAAAGGCGTTTGCGTGCGATATCCGTCGACAGCGTCCCGCAGGGTGTGTCCTGGCAGTGTGGGCGGGGCAGAGACAGAATCATCGTCTCGCACGCTGATGTCGAGGTGCTGCTGCTACTGACAGGCTCTGAGCTGTTTTCCGCCGTCTCGGGTGCAGTCTGATTGGTCTGTTTCCTCTCCAGGCCCGCCCCTGCTGTCGGTGCTGCATCCGATCTGGTTGGCTGTTGGTTCTCTTTCTCTTCCTCGCTGGGTGGCGGAGGTGGAAACTCAGGCATCTCCGTGCCTGACGATACCGACTGGCCTGCGATCTTTCCCCCCATTTGGGCTTCAGAGCCAGTCTCCTTGGATATGCCGTTACCAAGGGAAACTGACTCCAGCATGGAGGAGGAGGAGGAGAGGCGAAAGTTGTGGTTATCAATTTGAACAGTCACATCCCTGAAAGCCATCATGAGTTTACTGGCGCTGCGGGGTATGTTCTCCCCACAGCCGCCCGGAGGGGCCTCCTGTAGGGTATTGGGGTCCATCAGGAGCCCCTCGGCATGAGATCCAGAGGGAGGGGCCGCTGAGGACTTCTCTCCTTCCCCGTCTCGAATAGAACTCCAGCCGCTCAAAGCCTCATCAATAGACCGTGCTAATGTCTGAACCTGGCAGGGAGAATGGAACAGAATAGAATAGAATAGAATAGAATAGAATAGAATAGAATAGAATAGAATGGAATGGAATAGAACAGAACAAATTTAAATAAAATAGAACAGAATACGACATATTTGAATTTAATGAAGTAGAACTGAATATAATATAACCTAATACAACAGAATAGAAAAACATTTGAAGTGAAGACAATGAAATACAATAGAATAGAATGGAACGGAATACAATAGAACAGAATACAACAAAACAAACGAACAGAGGAGAAAGAACAAATGCAATAGAATCAAACAATAAAATAGTATGAATAGAACAGAATAGTATGTGTACTTGAACTACAGTAAAGCCCAATTTATACTTCTGCGTCGAACTCACGCCGTAGCTACGTCGTAGGCTGTGCGTAGCGCACGTACCCTTCGGCGTACCCTGACATGTACCTCTCCAAAAATATAACAACGCGTCAAATCTACGCGGACACAAGCCCTGTGATTGGTCTGCTAGAACCCCTCCCTCGGGTTTCACATGTTCCGCATGTGTAATTGCGCGTCAACGCAGACAACGACACAAGTATAAATGAAAACCAACGCGTAGTGTAGAGGCTGACGCAGAAGTATAAATCACCCTTAAATAGGCTGAACTGATTGCACAGAATTCATGCTGTATCATCATGTGTATTAATAGTGTAACTGTACCTGTTCGGTGAATGTGTCCTCCAGGTGTGTCAGTGTGGTTGTTGTGGCCACCGGCAGTGACGTGGAGTGTGTGAGCGGGATGCCCATGAGTGAACATCCTTCCATCAGCGCCCGTTCAGCAGAGAAACTTTCCCTCTGCACCCGGACCCTGCGCACTGACATACGCCGTGGGATCCCACTCTCCAGAACTGAGTTACGGATCTTCTGGAAGTTCTTGCTGAGCTGGTACTGGCGAAACGCCATCTGAATCTTACAGGCCGCACGCCGGGAAATCAAAGGACCACCGTACTTTTGCTCCAGTTCCTCTATCTACGGACAGACAGACAGACAGACAGACAGACAGACAGACAGACAGAGACAGACAGACAGACAGACAGACAGACAGAGACAGAGAGAGAGAGATAGAGAGATAGATAGATAGATAGATAGATAGATAGATAGATAGATAGATAGATAGATAGATAGATAGATAGATAGATAGATAAAAAAATTATTATTAACTCAAATTGATCTCTAAATTAATCTCTAACAGTCAATTTCACATGCACAAATGCCTGTCCGTTGGGGCTTACCTGTTTTTGTTTGAGATCAGGAGAGAGCTCATATTCTGGAGGATGTGAGCAGGGCAGCACGTCAGGCTGACCCTCTTTTTTCTCATCTTTCTGTTCCTCTCCTGCAGCAGGAATCGAGCTGAGGATTCGAATGACACAAGTGAGAAGTGGCTGACCCAGATTTGCTGTTTTTTAATCTAGACTGATCAGACCCAGTGCGCATTCACGACTAATTAACTCTGCTTAATTACTACATGCAGGGTTTCACGTGTGTCAAATTTAACGCAGTCTTTGTGGGATATGAGGTAATCAAGTGAAGATTTTAGATCATCGTTTAATTATTAGAAACTGTACATTAAATGCAATAGCAAAATTTGAATTGTAAAATTCAGTTTTGTATTTTAAACTATTCATTGAATACATTTTATTTTATTTAAATTATATATTGAAAACATATCACAAAGTGTATAAAACACTGCTTCTGCAAAAAATAATAATTTAACAATGCATAGGTTTCATATAAATCCCCCAAACCAAAGACTGAATCAAACCAAATCTCAAAGTTTAACAGCACTCTCTACACTACGTAAGCCCATACATGACAAAGCCATTTTCCTCTCATGTTGAGCTCATGAAAAGCATTTCTGAGTGGAAAGCGGATGTTTAAATCATGAGAGATGTCACAAAGTACGTTTCTTCTGCTTAGCTCAACCCCATTTCCATTTTCTCTAGGTTCTCTCTCTCTGTGTAGACATGGGTTTACAACACACACACAAGCACACTGCATACTGCATTCACTGTCAGCACATTAGCTGCTACCCTGGAGTAAAGGCCACTTAAGCTCTGTAAGCACTCATACACGAGGGGCAGAGAGCAGTGGTTTCCATCTTTCATGCACCAAGTGTTGTTTGCCTCTGAGGAACGAGAACAAATGCAGCAGAACCTTAAACGAGAGTGAGAACAGACACCAATCCACATGGTCGGTACAGATCATTACGTTTCTACACGATTGATCTGAGGACCCAATCTGAAATGTGATATCACTCATTATGTGAGAGAACGTACGAAGTGATGCAGGTAGCAAAGAGTTTGATGTAATTTCCTGTGATATTCCTCAAATAAATATGCTTTCTCTTTCAAGCTGTTTAAAAAACAGATTGAGCATGACTACAAGTTTCAACATCAAGCAGAAACCCCGGCTGTCGATTCCTGCAAATAAGAGGTGAGAAGCTAATGCATGCTTATATTTTCCCTTTTGTCCCATTTTCTTTGTTCCATATTTTACTGTAAAATACTGTCAAATGTATGTTTTTTAGAAGTAAAAAATATGAAATACCATACTTTACAAACAGAAAATACAGTAATATTTTCTAAAAGTCCCTACGTGACCACATATAATTATATTTTTTTGTGTTTTGTGTTGTTTTGTTACATTTTCTGTTATTTAGTTAATGTGTTTAATGCATTATTTTGGTGTCGTGTGTTAGCCTGATGGTGTTTTTTTTCCTATATATGAATATTGCCCATGTTTTATGGACAAGCAACTTATAAAGAACTCTGATTCATTATGTGGCTTTCTAATAAACCTCCTGTATTATTACGGTAATTATGAGTACATTTGAAAGGTAAAAAGCATTTTTAAGTAGATTGATATATTAACATCATATCACTTAATGAAATTATACAGGCATCCCATAATACTGCCGTCACAGTATGTTTTACGGTGAATTTATGGCTACCACATCAGCCAGTTTTTTTTTCTGTAAAGTTAAAAGTACATATTTAGACTTTAATACAAGAAACAAAATGCACTTCGATTATGTGCTTATCTTGGTTTCAACTATTATTGGCACAAAATCTAAATATATTTTCTACAGAAATAAAGCTGCTCTTTTATGTTCAAAAATTGGAAAAAATGATTCAGAGTTTTCTATTAGGGTCTTTATCAGTTTGCCAAATTATCAGTTTGCCAAAAAGGTGATAATTTCTACAAATTTGAACACAAAAGTATTGGTTTTCTGTTGTTTGGAACTGATTATGTTCACAGTTATTACTTACTGTTTTATTAAGAATAGCTTTTAAAACTTGGTTCCCTTTCGAGAGCGGTAACTCTACATTGCATAGCTATGCTGCAGGTACTCCTCTCTTCTCCACTTTTGTTGAAATCTTATGGGCTAACTCCAGCTTTGAACAGCTGGCCAATTGTCGTGAAGTATGCAAATACTAACAGGCTCGCGGGCGGTATAAAATGCATGGGCCGCGTGACAATTGCGTCAGAATCTCTTTCTTCACGTTGTCATCCTTGAAGTTGCACCTGAGGACTAGTTATCTTTTCTTCCTCGCATCCGATGGCTAACCTTTGCAGCATTTGTTCGGGCCCCATCGACCCGCCCCACACCTACGAGTACTGCGCCGCCTGCCTGGGCCTGGCCCACGCCGAGGCGGCCTTCTTGGAATCAACGTGCATGCACTGCGCCAACCTGCCGGTGCGCACTCAAGAGGGTTATTGCTTTTTACAGGTCGAGCCCCACTGCCGCCAGCGAGGCGCTGGTGGGCCCTCCCCCATCCAGAAACAAAGGTGACGACGAGGCCTGGGGCCATAGTCCTCTGCCGTCGCCACGCACCGGTCCTTTTCGCGGACGCGCTGGACTCAATGCGAAATGCTCCGCTAAAAAGGAAGTAAGTCTGGTACTTTTAGTCGAGCCCCCGCCAGGCTGCTTCGAGGAGGAGGACTTCATTCTTCCATGATGTCCACGAGCACATGGTAAAGTCGTGGTCTGCACCACAATCGGCGCGCATCTAAAGGGACGAGGCGGAAGCCCACGGCTCTGTGCACATGCCCCCCGTCGAGGAGACCTACACCGTGCATATGTGCCTGTCCGTTTGTCTCTGGGCGCGGATCTCAGCTTGCAGTCCAAGCCGTGCAAGTTCACGGCTCATCTGGCTGATAAAAGAAAGGCTCCAATCACTCCCTCCGGCCTCCTTGGTGACACCGTGGAGTCAGTTACCGAGGCGCAGAACCGCGAAGGCTATGACTCACGAATATTGCCCCGTCGCTCGTTCCAGCCCTCGCCGAGGTCTCTCTCTTCGTCAGCACCTCGTCCCACCTAAGATTGGCTGAGCATCCCGCTCCGCCCTGAGTCAGATCTTCGCCGTAGGCGGTGGGCGGGACCGGGAATGTAGCGTCACGGACCACAGAAAGCGCCGTCCTCGGCTGCCATGCCTTCGTCCTATGGACCATCCAAAAGGAGGAGAGAGTTTGTTGGAGGCCCCGCCCCCAAGCGCCGTGTTCTGCATCATGTCCCCTCTATTCCTGTAGGCGACATTTGCAATGTTTGTGTGCTGTTTGTGTGAGCTCCACAATAAGAGCACATATCCCTTCACACAAAGGGCCGTTTCCTACTCATACACTCACCACTGTGTCACTCGCCCTGCCCCGAGCAGAGCGGAGTCGCAGAACGTGCCTATATTGGCCTCCCGATGGAAAAACGCGAGAGTGCCAATGTTCCCCCGCCATGCATGACACCGCTCGAGCCCGATCGACAGCCAGCCTGGCTGGGGCAGGGCTCCAGTCTACAAACTGGCAACAGTGGCCATAGAACTAATAGGGCTGGTGTCATTTTCTAGACGCGTGGACAGTTATTCCAGGCTTTTCACCTTGGCTACTGGGGATAATTCAAAACAGGTATTCTCTTCAGTCCAGACACAGACCACTCCGCGTCAGGCGTGGGTCCGTCACTGACTTTGCCTCAAAACGCCCCGTTCTGAGAATGGAAGTGCACAGCCACTATTTCGTGGTGCCCAAGAGGGATGGAGGACTCCGTCTGATACTGGACCCGAGACCCATCAACCGAGCACTTCACTAGCGCACGTTCAGGAGGAAAGATCCCCATTAACATGTGAACTCACTCGTCGAGGTCTATCGCCTCTTCATGGGCCATGTAGGCACGTCTTTAGGGTTGTATGTTTTGCAACCGACCTAAGGTTATCAACCAACAGCAAAGGAAAAACGACTACGAGCGCGGTTTGTCTGTGTGGAAAGATTTGCAAAAATGCGAGAGGCTTGAAGATCCATCAGTCATGGATGAAATGCCTGGAGTAACTGCAAGCACCACAATACACAGGCCTAGTGCCTGGGTAGGGTTGCACCAGCCGCTCGTAAGTTCTTTCTTAAATTGAAACGTAAAGTCCACACTAGAGGCTTAGTAACTACTAGCTAGTTTGTAACTAACTCTGCACTATATTCCGTTGCACCATTTGTTTGTAAGGTAGAACGTAGCTAGTAGGTCGTAAACTCTCCGTAAAGTAATGCATAGTCGGATAATATGACGTTTAGCCTCGATGAACCAATAGCAGCCTTCAGAAACTTGAGCAGAAGTTGTGTTGAATTGCCGTGCATTTCAGTTTATCCTTCATTCGAACTTCTTTTGCCTCACGTTACTAACGGTAAAAATAAGTTTCCATTAAATACGATACTTGATCATGAATAACATAAGTGTTTTTATATGTAAATAACATTCAGAAACTGTATTTGAAATTAAATTAATAAGGATCCATAAATAAATATTGATACAAAAAACATAAGATATTACGTTTATTGATTATGACTGATATTTGACATGCACAACATGGACCGATGCACATGTTGATCGGTCCTGATCGGAGGCTGCCGTAAATATTTAGTTGGAACGTAGAGTTACGTTTAAACTAAGTTTAATGGTGCAATGTAAAAATATTCAGTAGTTCGTAAGTTGTAACTTAGTGCCCATTTACGTCAAAACTAGGCTAAGTTGTAACTTACGCACAGCTGGTGCAACCGGCCCCTGGTGAGTAAGAGGAGGAGCAGGGCCCGGAAGCACCCCATAAGCAGCCCAGAGCCTCCATATGGTACAAACTGTCCCCCCAGTCATGCAGCCCGAGAAGAGGAGGATCAGGTGGCCTCAAGCATGTAAAACAGCCGAGTGGCAGATGTTTGATGAGGATGTGGATAAGGTGCTGGAAGCAACGGCCAAAGGTGATGCGGAGAGGACGCTGCAAACTATGATGACCATTATAGTGAGCATGGCGGTTGAGAGGTTTGGTGTGGAGGAGGTGAGAGGAGTAACAAAGCCGAACACCAAAAACCCGAGGGCAGTCAAAATCCACAACATCAGAATAGAGCTGAAAACCCTAAAGAAGCAGTACAAGGAAGCTGGTGAAGAGGAGCGCGGGTCACTGGCAGAGCTGCGCTGCATCTTAAGGAAGAAGCTTGTTACCCTGCGCAGAGCCGAGCTACACAGGAGGCGGTGAAGGGAGAGGGCTAGGAGGAGAGCAGCCTTTATTAGAAACCCATTCGAGTTTACCAAGCAGCTCCTCGGGCAGAAAAAGGTGGACGCCTAGTCTCTTCGAAGGGGAAAACAACCATCTGCTTTCAAATACCTTTAGCGACCCCTCCAGAGAACAAGAGTTGGGGCAGTGTGATGCCTTGATAACACCACCAGAGCCTGTAGAGGCATTCGACCTGAGGGAGCCACTCCTGAAAGAAGTACAGGAAGTGGTAAGGAAGGCAAGGTCTGCACCAGGACCAAGCAGAACATCGTACAAGGTGTATAAGTACTGCCCCAAGCTGCTACATCGGCTGTGGAGGATCCTAAGAGTCATCTGGAGGAAAGGAAAAACTCTAAAACAGTGGCGGTGTGCCGAGGGAGTGTGGATCCCAAAAGAAGAAGACTCCAAGACCATCAGCCAGTTCAGAATCATCTCGCTTTTAAGTGTTGAAGGAAAGATCTTCTTCAGCATAATTGGGAAGCGGTTGGGAGAGTTCTTCCTCAAAAATGGATACATAGACTCCTCTGTGCAGAAAGGTGGCATACCAGGTGTTCCAGGCTGCCTAGAGCACACAGGCATGGTTACACAGCTCCTCAGAGAAGCAAAGGAGAATAGGGGTTATCTGGTGGTGTTGTGGTTAGACCTGGCCAATGCCTATGGCTCTATCCCCCACAAACTGGTACAGGAGGCTCTGGAGAGGCACCATGTTCCTGCCATAGTGAGAGACCTTATCCAGGATTACTACAGTTATTTAAAGTTGAGAGTCTCATCTGGGTCAACAACATCAGAGTGGCACAGGCTGGAGGTGGGAATCCTCACAGGCTGCACAATTTCAGTGATCCTGTTCGATCTGGCAATGAACATGTTGGTGAAATCTGCTGAACCGGAACTGGAATGCGGCAACCACCAATCCGTGCCTTTATGGATGGCCTCACAGTGACAATGGAGTCAGTGCCTGGAGGCAGATGAATCCTGAAGGGTCTGGGGGCCAGGATGTCATTCAAGCAACCAAATCCAGATCTTTAGTGCTAAAGAAGGGCAGGATGGTTGAGAAGTTTTGTTTTATCATCTCAGGAACTCAAATCCTGACCCTATCTGAAAAAACAGTAAAAAGCCTGGGAAAGATCTTCGACAGCAGCCTCAGGGATACAACATCCATCAAAAACACTTGCGAGGAGCTGGAGAGCTGGCTGAAGAATGTCAACAAAACTGGGTTTCCTGGAAAATTTAAGGCATGGGTGTACCAACAAGGGATTCTGCCAAGGGTACTGTGGCCTCTGCTTCTGTATTGAGTTTTCAATTTCCACCATCTCAGAACTAGAAAGGAGAGTCAGCCGCTACCTAAGGAGATGGCTGGGATTCCCGAGGAGCTTAAGCAGCATCGTCCTTTATGGAAACACCTGCAAGCTGCAGCTCCCGCTAAAATCCATCGAAGAGGAGTTCAAGCTCTTGAGAGCAAGAGAGGTGCTACAGCTCAGTGAGTCTAGGGACTCCAAAGTCTCCGGGGCAGGAGTAGAGGTCAAGACGGGGAGGAAATGGAGGGCTGAGGCAGCAGTAAACGGTAGTCACGGCTGCGCCATGGTGTCCTAGTGGGAGCAGTGGCCAGAGGAAGGGCTGGGCAAGGAACCTTTTAAGGGCCCCGGTTTGACAAGGTTCGGGGGAAGGAGCGGAGCTAGCTAGTTCAAAGCGAGGTGAGGGCGGCGGTGGAGGAGGAGAGATCCAGCAAAGCAGTGGGAATGGCAAGTCAGGGTGCCTGGACTAGATGGGAACATGCTGTGGGGAGGAAGATCACGTCCTCCAAGCAAACCATCAGCTTCATCAGCCAAAAAAATTTTCCAAGATAACATCAGGGCTTCTGAACACTGCACAGGATTGGCAGCTGAAAGTGGACTTGGGCAGACAGCTTAAGTTCCCCCAGCATGTCGTCGAGACAACTCTGAGACCTGACATTGTCTTATCTGTATCTGAGGCAACAAAGAACCTGGTCATGGTGGAGCTCACAGTGCCATGGGAAGACCAAATGGAGGAAGCCTTTGAGAGGAAGAGGGAGAAATATGATGGCTTCGTCAGCGACTGCCACAACCAAGGCTGGAAGGCAAGGTGCTTACCTGTGGAGGTGGGGTGCAGAGGCTTTGCAGGGAAGTCGCTCGGGCCTACACTGCACTCGGCATCACAGGTGAGAGAAGGAGAAGGGCTATTGGCAATAGCACAGAGGCTGCAGAGAAGGCTTCGAGGTGGCTCTGGATCAAAAGAGCAGATCCGTGGTTAAATGCTGCTAGGGCAGAAGCTGAGGCCTGATCAACCTCAGCTGGGTCGCCTGAAGGAGGGTGTCTGATGTTTCGAAAGACCCGAAACACCCAATGAGATCAGGAACATCACTGATGATGTGCCCTAGTTTAGCATCAAAAGATGTATCACTTCAACAATTGAGTCTTGACTACAGGTTTGTGCAGTCGTTGCCGCTTCGGCTGCTGACGCTGTGCTTATGTACATACTGATATGTGTTTATGCTGTTATGTTGCCCTGTATTCTTCAGTGCAACTGGCTATTAGGATCTAACTACATATATTCACAGTTGTCATCGCTACGGCTGCTGACGCTGTGCTTATGTACATACTGATATGTGTTTATGCTGTTATGTTGCCCTGTATTCTTCAGTGCAACTGGCTATTAGGATCTAACTGCGTATATTCACAGTTGTCGTCGCTACACCCGCTGACGCTGTGCTTATGTATATACTGATTTGTGATTATGCTGTTGTGCTGTTATGCTGCTCTGTATTGTTCAGTACAGTCTAAGATTCTAGCTGATATGCAATTCTGGTGTACAAAACAGAGACTTTCTCACTGGATTGTGGACACTGTCACGCTGGCATACGCATGCCAGGGGAAGGTTGTCCCCCCTAACATATGAGCTCATTCGACGAGTGCTGTTGCCTCTTCGTGGGCCTGGTCTAGAGGTATGTCTTCCAGGATTTATGTTTTGCTGCTGGCTGGTCTTCTCAGAACACCTTCGCCAGATTTTACAAGCTGGATGTACTGTCTGTGGCGTCTCAAGTGCTTTCGGTGAGATAAATTCCTTACTCATGTATTGTGAACTGTTCTAGTTGTACGCATTGGTTACTGCTATGCTGTTGACTCTGTATATATGGCTACTAGTGTTTAATACAGTTGTTACTGCTAACACCGTTGACACTGTGTTTACTTTCATGCTTGAGTGTTTATTGTGTTGTGTCTGCCCTGGATCAGTGCAGCCTTCGCTTTCATTGCGTTTGTATATGCAATTTTGATAGGGTCAGGGATGATGTCTTACTGGTCTAGTTCCGCCTATCAGATGCGAGAACTGCTAGTGGCGTGGCTATTGGCTGACAGTCTGTCTCTTCCGTGACTGGTGTAGCTTGGCCCCGTTTTCCCCGGGCTTATCTTCACTACTCTCATACTACTATCTATTGTAACCTCGGTTCCCTGAGAGGTGGGAACGAGACATTGCGTTAGCCGCCGTGTCCGCTGTTCGATGAGCTGTGCAGCGTTCGGTCGTGATTCTGACGCAATTGTCACGCCCATGCATTTTATACTGCCCGCGAGCCTGTCAGTATTTGCATACTTCGCGACAATTGGCCAGCTGTTCCAAGCTGGCATTAACCCATAAGATTAGCCCATAACAAAAGTGGAGAAGGGAGGAGTTCCTCCAGCGTAGCTACACAATGTCTCATTCCCGCCTATAATAAAATATGCAGTCAACAAAGCTCAGATGGTTTGAAGTTCCCAAAATAGTGCAGAGCTGCCACATTCACACATGCACATCACAAACACATACACACACACACACACAGCCTCTCTCTCCACCTGAGTGACGATGCTTATCCATGCCGAGAGTTTTCCAGTCTATCAGACAAAGGATGGACAAGGGTTAAGCTACACCTGCAGCATGCACTAACTCTCTTTCTCGCACACACACACGCACGTACATTCCATTGGCTTGAATCCCATCACCCAGAATGCCTCAGGCCAAGAGATCAGGGACCGCAAACAGAAAACCACTACCATTTAAAAGATGGAATACTAAACTGATGCAGACAGCTACGGTAAACAAGTATATTCACACTCTCCTTACTGCTTACTTCTTACTGTTGCTCATATTGCACATTTTGCTTGCCATGTAGAAAGTGTAACTCTCTTCTGATTGGCTTGTTACAGAAGGTGTCATCCTCACCTGGAGCAGGTTTTGGAATCTCCCTCTGGGGCCTCTGGTGCTGGACAGCAGAACTGGTGCAAGACGGTCTGACTCCTGAAAATGTTCAAATCCACATTATGGCAATTAATACTATTATTTACATGTCATTTCATTTGTCTACCTCAAGTACTTATATTAGTTTAGTGTGATGGTAACTAGTTTTGTTCTGAATTAGTTTTGCTTCAGAATCCAGATTTTTGGGCATTAAAGGAGTAGTTCACTTTAAAATGAAAATTAGCCCATGATTTACTCACCCTCAAGTCATCCTAGGTGTATATGACTTTCTTCTTTCAGATGAATACAATCAGAGTTATATTAAACACCCTGACGCTCAGAGCTTTATAATGGCAGTGGATTGCAACCATCAGTTTGAAGCTCAAAAAAGTGCATTCATTCATCATAAAAGAACTCCACACGGCTCCAGGGGTTTAATAAAGGCCTTCTGAAGTGAAGCGATGAGTTTGTGTATGAAATATATTAATATTTAAAACGTTGTAAACTATAGCTTCCGGCCAAACGACTTGTGACGTCGAACGTAGCATAGTGCGTCATGGCGTAGCGTAAATACCAGCAGTAGGCTATGTCGCATTACTTGCATAAGTTGTGCTTTACCCTTAAGTCGAATCCGTATGTTGTTTGGTCGGAAGCTAGTTATTTTACTTTATAAAGTTTTAAAAATGAATATTTTTCATACACATACTCATTCAAAGTATACATGTTATCAGTTTATGCATTCCCTGGGAATCAAACCCATGACCTTGGCACTGATAGCGCCATACTCTTCTACTTGAGCTACAGGAAATAGCAACCAAAATGACAGCCAGACATTCACTGCAGAAAACATATTATAGTTGGCCCAAACCATGTCCTTGATGCAAGTGAGCCTGTATTTAATGTAGTCTGTCTGAGTTATATTTCCTTTTACCTTACAAATGGTTATTTGCTCTTACAGGCGTCTACAACTCTATCAGAACAGACCTGCATTTGATAACCACTAGCCTTCTTGATGCTAAACAACAACCTTAAATGAATTTCGAAATGAAATGTTCACAAAGCAAGGGTAAACAGTTCTTTCGGAATCCCCAACTACTTCCTGTTTGCTGTTTCTGTGAGTCTTGTTTGTGCCCTTTGAGCTAATAAAGATGCAACCGTCTCAAAATATACCTGTCATAACCAGACACGCTGTTGATAGCAATGTGAGATTACCTTTAATGAGCTGCGTGCATGAGCATAATTCGGCCTTAAAACTCATTAGCAATAAGAGTATCACACTTCAAGTACAACTAAATGTATTCTGTCATAAACACACAGCAAGGTAACATACTCTCACACTCAAGTGTTTTTACCCTAAAGGAAACGATAATGCTATTAAACAAATCAGAGCAGAATGTATCATTCCAGTTTTGCTCGAGGGGTTAACACACACACACACACACACACACACACACAGAGGGAATACTCTACAAATGCAGCTGAGATGTGCACTGAAGCAGATGAGCAGCCGTAATAGATGACACACACACACACACATACACACACACACACACACACACACACACACACACACACACACACACACACAGACAGTCTCTCAATCTTTCTCTCATCTTTCTCTCTCTTACTGTGGATTAGATTCCAGCTGGCGGATCAAATTCACATACACTATGGGAATGTCACTTAAAGCCTCACTTTATGTATAAATATGTGTGTGCATGGCTGCGCGCATGTAGATCTCTGGCAATAAAGTGTTTTTAAGTGCTTTTTAAAATGCATTCTTGCAGCAAAAATAATCAGGTGCATTAAAAACCTCTTTCTTGAAACCTTTTGCCCTGGTAAGAGTGAATGTACTGAACTATTGCTATAATCGTTTTTCTTCCATTTTAGAGTGTGCGTTTATTTCAAGACTGGACATAGCAGTGCACACACACACACACACACACGCACTCATACATATAAGAACTGATTACACACCCACATGATCTTAAAAACAGAAAGCTAAAAGGTTTTATAAATGCAAATCATCATTCGTTTTATGATCAATGAATTATTAATGTGCAATTGCATATTCACTGTGGCCTGCATAGTGAAATTCCTCTGTTATGTAATCACGTTGGCGCATCTAATCTGCCTCAACATCTCACCAATCTTGTGTTTTCCTAAAGAAAGAGTGATTTGAGAAACTGTGGTATGAGAACTCACTCAGATGTCCGTGGGAGTCCCACAGCTCGGCACAAGGTGGCAGGTGTCTGTGGGACCAGGGACCTACAGCAGGGGTTCTGAGCGTCATCATCATCTTCATCAGCAGAGTCCGGACTGGTATTGCTGGGTCCAGCAGGCACAAGCTGCATGTCCAGAGGGGAATGGTGCTGCTGAGTTTGAACCGGGGGTGTCCCGGCTCTGCTGGTTCGGGGCAGGCTGGAGGTGCGGGGGGGCGGAGGCGGGTGATAGCGGGGAGGGTGCCGGTGATGGCTGCTGCTGGAGTCCCGGAGCTGCCGGTTCTCACCCGCTAGATCCTCCAGCCGGCGCTCGAGTATGTCTATCCGGTATCGCTGGGTTTGGATCAGACTCTGTTGATTCTGCACGATGGCGGTGAGCTCCTTCAGATAGAGCACCGCCTGCAGAGGGTTTTCCAGGAGGCTTGACATCCCGTGCGACGCTCCTCTTGAAAAAGCCGAGCAATAATGTGATCCAAGCAGGGTGTCTCGGTGTCAGTAGGCTCCTCCTGATGTACGGGTTGATATTTAAATGGCTGAACTGAGAGAGAGAAAGAGAGACAGAAAGAGCGCGAGACCCCCTCCTCCGCCTCCACATCCGTGTCCAGAGCGCGCATGAAGGGATGCGCGGAGTGTTGCTGATGCGAGGATGTCCAAACACAGGATTGAAGGGGGCGTGCCCGGAATCGCGAGTGACGTCAGGGGGCACGCAATGAGGCGCAATAACAGAGTTTGTTTTCCTTTATCCATGACTGATCATAAAGCAACTCTTATCCAATCCCCTCTATCTTCAGTTCTCTCTTCTTCCAGACTTATTAGCAGCTTAACTCTTCTTTGCTTAAGCATGATCAATTAAGGGAAAACATTTGATTTTTGATTGAATATTACTGGATCAAAGCACAAAAGGAAAATAAATACGGCCTCAATTGGGAACTTCTTAAACATGAAATTAGCAAGTGCTAGGAATTTTGGCAGCCTTCTAGCTAAACGTAAAAGATGTGAAGAGGAGACTGTCATTTCCAAATAATGACTCTCTCTGGGAAAATGCAGGATGGTTTGTCAGAAGCTGAATTGGCAGAATTTATTTATCTGCAAACTCAGTGTATAAGAATAAGGCAGAGGGAACTTTTATTCGCTCTAGAAGAAGGTGGCTAGAGCAAGGAGAACAAAGTACAGCATATTTCTTCAGAATGGAAAAGTATAATTTTAGAAATTTAACTATTAACTCTTTAAATGTAAACGGTAAGGTTTTTTCTGATCCTAAGGAAATCGGCACATTTTGTGCAAACTTCTACACAAATCTTTACAACTCTAAATATTCCAAAGACTCAGCTTTGTCTTTTTTCCTGTCTTTGAAAGATTATAGGATGAAGATAATGAAGATAAGAGCACCTGCGATAGTGATATATCCTTTGATGAAATAACTGAGATTATTGAAGCTCTTAAGAACAATAAGTCTCCGGGGTGGGCTGACAGCCGAATCTTTTCTAGGTTTTTTTTGTTGTTGTAGTTTTGCTTTAGAGTTAGCACCTTTCCTGCTTGAAATTTTTTTGGAGAGTATTGCTCCTGAGACACGTCCACCTACTTTTTCACAGGGATTACTTACTTTAATACCTAAACCTAAGAAAGACATTATTTTGATTGATCACTGGCGTGCTTGTTAAACTGAGATTAAAATATTAGCTTTGTTACTGGCCAAAAGACTTAAACGGGTTCTGGGTACAAATATAGACCAAATCTTAGTCAGGTTTCATCCCAAAGTGGCATATTGCTAACAATATACGCCTTGTTTTAGATTTGTTGCGATGAACTGATTAGAGATGAAAGTTTTTTTTTTTTTTTTATAAAGCCTTTGAATCCCTTGAACATGAATTTATTTTGCAGTCCCATGTGTGAATTTGGTTTTGGTGATTTATTTTGCAAAACTGTCCGAATGTTATACAAAAATGGTAACTGCTCAATTAATCTGAAATCTGGCACTTCTCCAAGGTTTAATGTGTTTCGAGGGGTGCGCCAGGGTTGCCCGGTATCGCCTTATTTGTTCTTGATGGCCGCTCAACTCCTTACTACTTCCCTGTTGAATAGTCAATTACAAGGGGTTAATATAGCAGATAAACACATTATTATAACTCAATTAGCTGATAATACCACACTCTTTTTAAAAAATGACTTGCAGATCCCATTCCCTATTGGTCTTGATCTTATTAAAGTGTTCTCAAAAGATTCTGGTCTATCTTTGAATTTAGATAAGTGTGAACTTCTTGTTCTGTGAAGTCTTGTTCTGCTCCATTCCTGCACAATATTGTTAAGTCTCAAGTGAATTATTTTGGTGTTACAATTTGTAAAGATGTTAATGCGAGAGGGAAATTAAACTTTGATCCAGTAATTACTAAAGCTAAGAAAAAGTTAAATTCCTTGCTCCAAAGAGACTTGTCTTTACGAGGAATGGCTCTCCTCGCCAAAGCGGAGGGTGTTTCTGCTCTTTCTTTGTATGTGGACAAGACAATCTGTGTAGAGGCTGATAGAATGCTTTTTGATTTTTTATGGAAACACAAGAGACATTACATCGAAAAATCTGTTGTCATAAATAGCTTTGAACATGGGGGTTTTAACTTTCTTGATTTTGCTTCTTTAAACAATAAAGAAATTGAAATTTGTTATAAAGAATCATCATTATTAACTACCTAGACATGGCTACTTGGTATTCATCTTCAGTAAAAATTAACATCCCATCATGAAAATGTAGGCTACAGAAAAGGTAAATGTATATTTAAAATGACTCCATGACTCTAAACAAATTGCTGAAACCAATCTTTAATGCTAATATAAATTGCTCATTTGCCTCTGGACACAAAAATATTGCACTGGTGTTTGATTGAAATGTAACATCTATGCAAAATAATCCTTGAAAGATTTTTCATTTAAGGCCATTCCTGTTTGGAATATGTGATTGTGATTGTGTATTGTCAACAATAAGCAGAAACATTCTGCATTTCCATTTTGTAGTGTGGATCATTCGTTGCAACATTTATCTTCATTCTCATGTTTAAGAATCTGTTATCTGCTTGACAAATAATTTATGCTAGGCTACTGCCCACTGGCATGCTTTTAAAGCTACTGTAATCCAATTTATTTTGGGCCTTTAAACACCTTAAAATGCACATATGTAGGTCAGAGAAATCCAAATTTTATATGTAGTAATGTGTGCTGATTTGCCCCTGCATATATGCCTATACAATATACATTATTCTCTGTATCAAATCATGTTATCTTATTACCCAGCCCCTGATGTTTCGGGCTCGACAACACCTGATGTTTTTAAAACCTAGAAACGCCCCTGCAAATGCACAATATTTGTAACTTAAATAAGTAATAATCAAATAAAGAGACAATATATTAAGGAGTAGTAACATTTTACAGTCTAACAGTTACAACCGGCCCTTTGTGGGCAGTCAAAATGCTGAAGTGGCCCTCAGTGAAAATTAGTTTGACCCCCTGGCCTAGAGTCTTATTTTATTGTTACAAATTTAGATTTAGATTAGAAAAATACAAAAGGAATGCCCTGTGCTAAAATGAGGAAGGAATAATAATTGTCATAATAATAACAATAACAATAAAATAATATTAACTAATAATAAATTAACAATATAACAAAGATTAAAACATATCATGTCTTAGACATGAGTCATTATCAATATTTTAATATCCTTTTAATAAACATTTTATTTAATCCCAACATACTGATATGTACACAGATTTTAAACGTTAAAATGTGCTATGTTTTTATTATTTTATTGTGCTTTTTTTCACCCTGTTGTTACGCGCCAACGTCGGGTGTCACGTGATATGAGAGTGCGGAAGTTTTGATCCTGACAGACTCCGAGCGCATACAAGCCTCTGAACGTTTGTGCTTTTGATATATAAATGGTCAGGTACAGTGTTCCCTTGTACTTGCATTTATTTTTATGGCAATATTTCATAGATATCTTATAGGCATCCCTTTGAGTTTCTTGCCGCTATGTTTTTTACACCGGAGATAGCAGGAGAAAGACTGCGTTGTGTAACGTTAGATCTAACGTTAATGAGAATCATTGTCGAAATCAGCTGATTTTTTTAAATAGATAATTGTCATATTGTTATTATACACTCTTATTGATGGGTTTGTATTGCGACATACAGCATAACACTGTTTGTTCGACTTTATCTAAACCTGTGTGTCCGAGTCATCATGTGACTTTCATTTGGTTAAGCCTCTGGGTTTGTATCTGTTAAGGCTGGATCAGTGTTTCATGTTGCTGTACTAGATTAGAGTCTTCTAGATTGGATCTAGATACGTGACCCATGTAACTGTGATGAAAGGGGGCGAAAAACACAAATCCTAGAGGATATTAAATTTGCATTTCCATCCATTGTCCATTGCAACAAAAATAGTATTGAGGTGTATAGTATGCAGTGCATACATGTAACACAACATACCAATTTAGCTACTGCCATGGCAAAATATAACACTATATTTACAGTTTGTGTGTGTGTGTGTGTGTGTAAGTGTGGTTCAGCGACATATTTAACACAGATTAAATGATTCATTGGTGTGTATCTGTGTGTATGTGTAGGATGACGCAGAAACGTTACCTGGAGGGACAGGTGTACTCTGTTCCCCTCATCCAGCCAGACCTGAGGAGGGAAGAGGCTGTCCATCAGATCACTGATGCATTACAGTACCTGGAAACTATATCAACAGACATCTTTACTAGGTAAAGGTCTCAACAATATGTTTTTTCATAGTTTTTCAACATTGGCTATGTTTCCATCCTCCTATTTTTATGCACATTTTTGGATATCGCATAAAAAGAAACACTAAATGGAAAAGCCAAAATGCGCATCAATTAGGGGTGTAGCGATACACTCATGTCATGATTCGATACAAATCAAGATATTTTACGATCACAATATTTGAAAGCAAAACTTTTTTTATTATTATTACTTTATTATTATTAAAATAATATTAGTATTATTTTATTATTATCAGGACCCAAAAATATTCTCCATGGCAGTATTATCTATTATACATTATATTCAACGTTATATATAGTAGTTTAATGTAGTAATGTCACTAAAATTCCATAAACTTTCATTGAATATCCGTGTTTACTTCAGTATATGGACGTTTGTAAATCTGTTCATCATATAAAGCCATCATGTCTCTTTAGAAGACTTGGATTTGGATTAGACCGCTTGATTTACGATGTCTTTATGACATTTTTTTAAATCTTTTAGGTTTTAGGGGAATGGACTATATGATGTACAAAAAAAGAGCCACCGTGGAAACATCCATTTTTATTACAGATATTTTATGCAAATTTTCCAGGAAGGGACGATTTTGTTCTCTTGAACATAGGGATGGAAACACTGCATTTTTGCCATTTTTTTTTTTTCGATATTCCAGTTTTGCGCACAAGTAAATAACATTTTCACTGGCACAGCTGCAAAAAATAAATATAGATTTTATGAAAAAAATTGGTCACACTTTAGTTTAGGGTCCAATTATCACTATTAACTAACTATTAACTATGACTTTTGCCAAAAATAAACTCCTAATTACTGTTTATTAATAATTAGTTAGGTAGCTGTTAAGTTTAGGTATTGGGTAAGATTAAAGGATGTAGAATATGGTCATGTAGAATAAGGCATTAATATGTGCTTTATAAGTACTAATAAACAGCCAATATACTAGTAATATACTTGCTAATAAGCAACTAGTTAATAGTGAGAATTGGACCCTAAACTAAAGTGTTACCAAAATATTTTTCGCCACATATAAAATATGTTGCTAAAAAACATTTATTTTAGCAACGTATTTTATGATAAAAAATATATTTTTCATATAATTTTAAGTTCTTTACAAAAAAAAGAACTTTCTTTTTTTTAAAGAAATAATACTTTTATTAATCAATGATGTATTAAACTGATCAAAAGTGACAGTAAAGACATTTGTTACAGAAAATTTCTTTCTATTCAAAGAATCATGAGAATTGTTTTTTTATCATGGTGTCCACAAAAATATGAAGCAGCACAACTGTTTTCAACATTGATAATAATAATAAATGTTTCTTGAGCAGCAAATCAGCATATTAGAATGATTTCTGAAGGATCATATAACACTGAAGACTGGAGAAGTGATGCTGAAAATTCAGCTTTGCATCACATTATTGTGAAATATTATTACAATTATTTTAATATTTCACAGTATGACTGTTTTTTACTGTATTTTTTTTATAAATCAAATGCATGCAGCCTTGGTGAGCATAAGAGACTTCCTTTAAAAGCTTTTTTTTTTTTTTTAAATCTTATGGACCCCAAACTTTTGAATGGTAGTGCGACAAATTTAACTTCATGAAAACTATCACTTCATACAGTTTTGTTGGAACGGGTTCATCAAAATCTTGTTTGTTGACCAGCTAGATAACTCTAGAAGGAACAACATTTCAGTGCATATCGCAGAGCAAATGTTTATGAGTGCAAGGCATAAAAACACATGTACATGAACAACAAACATAAGATGTAGTGAAAACACAGCATTGGTCCTGTAAAGTAAGTGACAGCTCCGTCAACGGGCCCAAAACTCCCATACATCAGGCCCCGGCCCATCCTTATTGTTGTGCCTGGCTATTGAAGGAGAGAGTGTGTTTAGACTGTGCGAAAATAACAAAGGAGAGAAATACAATGAAAGGTGTGTGTTTTGCATGGGACGCAGTTGTGAGGGAGTGAGTGCTCAAATATGCTAATTCCAGCTGAACAGGCTGGAAAACCATCCACAGCGTTACCATGACAACATGGCACGTAGGGGTCCAGGGAACATATTTGTGTGTGTGTGTGGTGAAGCAGTGCGTTTCTAGGTCAGCTCCATTAAGCCTCTCCTTCCCCCCTCTCTTTTAGTCATTCTTCTGTCATTTTCCTTTTCTAGTGGAGGGTATTTTCAGACAGCATGTAGTGCCATAGGCTACAGAAGAGCACACTTAGTAGTGATGATAGGACTGTACACATGCACAATTATGTTCACATTCCCACTGCATGTTGTTTGGTTTCAGGCTGGCGTACTGTAGCTACCTTATGCAATCAAGGGATCTTTTTTCCATTTGTGATGTTTGTCCACAGAAGTGTGTGGACAAACAAAAGAGTTGTGGTCAGTGAGTTACAATAGGTGTAATAAAAAGGCCAAGACAGATGGCATTGTCATAGAGCCAGAAGGTCAGAGTGTAGGTGCTGTTTTGTCTGCATAGCAATAGCATGCTGCAGTACATCGTTTGCTTGGCTTGTCATTCAGACCGTTGTTTGGAGAAGTTTGCAGCAAAGTTTCGCATTTGTCCTGGTTGTTGCAGAATTTTACGTGAAATTTAAGATAGACTGTGAACTAAGATTTTTCAGTGATCAATGCTTATATATAAAGGCCATAGTGGCCAGTAAATCTAACATAAAAGTTTTTGTTTATATAATATGTGTGTATATATATTATTATATTTATATATATACACAGTATATATATATACACACACACATATTACATAAACAAAAACTTTTTTAAATGGGATTAATCACGATAAATTGTTTTGACAGCACTGTGTGTGTGTATATATATATAAAATTACTATTATTACCTTTTTTAAAGAATACTTTTTTATGTTCACTGAGGCTGCATTAATCTGATCAAAAATACATTTAAAATAGTAAAATTTAAATATTACTATTTAAAATTTAACATTCATATTTTTGTGGAAAAAATAATTATTTTTTTCTTTGAATAATAGAAAGTTCAAAAGAACAGCATTTATTTGAAATAGAAATCCTTTACATTATAAATCTGTAACATTATAAAACAACATAATAAAAGTCTTTATTTAAAGCATGCTTGATAAATAAGTGTTAAAACATTCCAAACTTTGAAACGGTAGTGTGTACTGTTTATATTTATATAACATATATGCTGTTTTATTAATTAACAATGCACTTGTACCTTACCGCTTATAGCAAATTAAAGACACAAAATATTGCTAAATTTATACTTAATGCAGTATTTACATAGATTTCACTCAGAAATACTTAAGATAATATGTTTAATTCTTTGACAAGGCCATAGTAAGATTGAAAATTGAACTTTCGAAATTGAAATTATCAGTGTTGAATGTACAAATAGTTAAATATCAGTCAAACATACTGGTAGATTCATTCATACAAAGTAGATTCATTGCAAAACCGTTTCAATCAACAACAAATTAGTTATGAATTGAATTTCAGGTTACACTTTGGCGAAGGTCTGATCTAAATATGTCCACCTGTATTCTGCAGACATTTTTTTTTTACTTGTTTTGGCTTTGACAGAGTGTCTCAGAGCGTGGAGAAGAACCGTGCACACCTTCAGACCGTCACAGACCGGATCAAATTGGCTCAGGCCAGAGTCCAGAAGATCAAAGGAAGCAAGAAAGCCACAAAGGTGATGCAGATGATTCTGACAGTCTGTCACACAGTGTAGAAGATAAAAGTATTCTGCAAGAACTGTCTGGAGCAGCATGTGAATATTGGTGTCAGCGTTGGTGTAGGAAGTTAGGACCCAAATGTAGAGATGCACTTCAGTGTTCTTTATTTAGAAAATGAAACCAAAGACAGACTAAAACTACCCCTTAGAGGAAAAAACACCAAGGCATCCAGCACGGCAGGTAGAGTAGGGCTTGAGCACAAGGCAGGGTGCAGGACATGGCAATGGGGCACGCACATATCTGGCATGGAGCCATCAGACTGCGGGAAAAACAAAAGGTGATTTAGGCTACTTTCACACTGCAGGCTGCAATGACCCAATTCCGATTTTTTTGTCTTTATGCGACCTGTATCTGATCTTTTCATGACAGTCTGAACGACACAGATCCGATCTTTTCAAATGCGACCCAGGCCACTTGGGTATGTGGTCCAAATCCGATATGTATCCGATCTTTTGAAATGCGACTTCAATCTGAACGGCCAGGTCACATGTATCCGACCCACACGTCATTGATATGCGACAAACGTCATAATTCTGCGTTGAAGTAGGCGGGAATGAGAAGATAAACAACAACTATGGCGGACGATGCTGAGACCAGTCAATGGAAGGGAAGCGAGGTTTCTGATTTAATTAATATTTGGGGGGACAGCTCTATTCAGTAGCCTGACTACTTCAGACTTCGTACTTCCGCTCAATTTCATTTCGCTTCTGTACTCAGTCTGAGACATCGACATGTCTCTCAGTTTTCCTCCGGCCTGAAAACAGCCGGCCAATCAACGAACAGAGGGCGGGCTGAGAGCCGTGACGTAGACGCTAAGCGCCGAGTTTAAGATTGGGGAAATCGAAAACGACCGCGGATATGGAGCTATTTTTTTTTTTACAGTCTATGATATGGAGACACAGGACGCAATTCGCTCTGTTGTGGAGAATATTCCTGGCATTTCCAAACTGAAGGCCGAACAAGAAGAGTGTTTGGTAAACATTTTGAATGGAGGTGACGTCGTGGCCCTACACCCGACAGGTTTTGGTAAAAGTTTAATTTATCAAATATTACCGATCGTCAGCGAGAAACTGGGGAGGCCAAAGGCCGGCAAGGCGATAGTTGTGATTGTGTCCCCCTTGGTTGTGCTCATGGAGGATCAGGTTAAGGAGGCAGCAAAACTCGGTCAGCCATGTTCACTCCGGTATTTCGCTCGATGGTTTCGTTTTCGAATCATACATGTGTTTACAGTGGAAGTTCGATGCGGCTGAGCTGGCGAATAACACACGTCATAACCAAACGTTATGTGATTGGCTTATGGGTAACCAATGATTTTATACTTCAGACAAGCGCCCCCGCGCGATAAAGAAAACACTTTTCAATGATGCCATTCCAGACTCTGTCTATGAAGCAAAGCGAAGTAGCAGAGTTTGGTATTACCAGGCTACTATTCAGGCCATGTTTAGCTATTTCCTCAAACAACAAGTGACGTCGTTGACCGTTGAGTACTCTTCTGCGCATGCGGGTCACTTCTGGGTCATTTCACGTTCACGTTCACACAGGAGATCACAAAAGGTCGCATTTAATTGGAAATGTGAACGGCCTTGCAAAAAAATCTGATTTTTTCAAAAAATCGGAATTGAGCATTAAGCCCCTACAGTGTGAACGAGGCCATAGTAAAATGACTTCTAGCGTGAAGAAAGAGATTCTGACGTAATTGTCGCGCCTATGAATTTTATACTGCCCGCGAACCTGTCAGTATTTGCATGCTTCGCGTCAATTGGCCAGCTGTCCCCAGCCGGCGTTAGCCCATAAGATTTCAGCGAAAGTGGAGAAGGGAGGAGTTCCCATATATATGTCACAGCTGACGTAATGTTGAGTTACCGCCATAGACTGTGAAAATGTTATTTTTATGACAATTAAGCACATTTACCCCCACATTCTCCTTACTGCATTATTATAATACACATTTAACAACAACTTTATCTGTCGTGCACTTTGATTTACATTTTTTTGATTTACAAACTTTACATTTTACATTCACATAGAGCCTTATTACACACTGCATGAAAGGTAGTATTTGAAAAAGTATAATGGGGCACTTTAAAGGTCTGAGTGGTTATATGTTTGATGTGTTTGTGTAGGTGTTCTCCAGTGCCAAATACCCCGCTCCAGAAAAACTGCAGGATTATTCTTCCATCTTTACGGGCGCAGTTGATCCCGCGTCCCAAAAGCGGCCTCGCTTTAAAGTTCAGAGCAAACTCCGCCCACTGGATGACAAGTCCTTACAGGTGAAAAAATTTTGACAGACTTGACAATGACTCTTTTTTTTTTTTTTAAATATGTGGAAATGAATGAATATAAGCTAGCATTTTGTCTTTATTTATTTTTTATATACTTTTAGATTGTAATGCATTATTGTAAAAACCTAAAGTCTGCAGTTCATATAATTATTTCCCTTGTATAATTTAATGGAGTTTTCAACAACAACAAACATCTGACATGAAGAGAGGAAGTGAACTCTCTTTAATCTTTTTATTTATTTATTTATATTTGATTGTTTTATTTAACTACATTTTAAAACATTAATTGAATATGTTTCAAATATGTCTATTCATTTGTACATTTAAAAAGTGATTTATTTTTTTATTTCCAAAAATCATGGTAACAGAATTGATATTATAATATTACTATATCAACTCTGTTGCCATGATTTTTATGACACTTACAAGTAAAATTTCGGACTCAGTGTGCAAGGACCTTTAAGCTTATTTTAATTTGTTTTAAAATGTAGTTAAAATAATAAATTATTCAATTACTTTTTATTTATTTTTTTAAATATAAATATAAAAAAATAATTAATTATTAAAAATAAGTTTTAAAATGTAATTAAATAAATCAATAAAATATTAAATTAAAAATAATTTTGAAATACAGATTTTAAATTGCATTTTGAAAAAAACTTTTTCCAATTGTTTTTTTAATAATTTTATTTATACATCGAGTTAAAAATACCATTGGACACTACACTTGTGTAGGCAATAATTAACCACACAAGCACGTAACAGTTGTTAAATGAAAAATGAAAGATATTTGTTTCAGCATTAAATTCTCTTTTTAAGAAGCTCCTTGTAGTTTCACGACCTTGAGCGCTAGGTTTGTAATGTCAAATTACAGTGTAAAACCTTCAACACAAATTTATGTTAAAATGATTCATGAAATGACCAACAAATGTGTTTCATAGGAGAAGTTGATGTATTTGCCAGTGTGCGTAAACACTAAGAAGCACTCTGAGGATGAGACCGAGGAGGGTTTGGGAAGTCTGCCGAGAAATGTCAACTCAGTCAGCTCCTTATTGCTGTTCAACACAACGGAGAACCTGTGAGTACACACACACCTACACATATTGACTGAATGCTGCACAGGCGATGCAACCTTATTAACGCTCATATAATCATCGCTATGTGTGTATTTTCAGCTATAAGAAATATGTGTTTCTTGACCCTCTGGCGGGCGCTGTAACTAAAACGCACACCACGTTAGAGACGGAAAAGGAAGATAAACCGTTTGATGCACCGCTGTCGATCACCAAGAGAGAGCAACTAGAAAGACAGGTGAGCTGTTCAGTCACACCTATATAAGGCAATAAACTGACAACAGGATGCAAGCTTAGCTGATGTCTCTTTCACGCTTTCTTCTCAGACCGCAGAGAATTATTTCTATGTGCCTGACCTGGGGCAAGTGCCGGAGATCGATGTGCCGTCTTACCTGCCTGACCTACCCGGCATCGCTGATGACCTCATGTACAGCGCTGACCTCGGCCCAGGGTTCGCACCATCCGTTCCTGCCAGCAACAGCATCCCTGAACTTCCCTCGTTTGGCACAGAGCATGATGAATCTAGTGGATCCGGTGGGATCATTATTAACATTCTTTTATGACAGATTTTAAACTTAAAGAGGTCATATTATAAGAAATGTTAATTATTTTATTATATTTTTTTATATATAATTGTTTATATTTTTATATTATTTATTTTTATAAAAAATTTATAACGTGACCCCTATGTTTTCCTTCATAGTTTTTTTTTTAATACTTGTTTTTTTTTAAGACTCTCATTTTAGACTTGAAGCTCCACCCCCTCCGCCGCCTCCACCCCCTCCTCCACCAGAGCCAATCCAGGTATCGGCCCCGCCCCCTGGAACTTCTCCAGCCCCGCCCCCTCCACCCCCGCCTCCACCTATCACACCAGAATACACTGCTGTCACATCAAGTCAAGCCACTCCCACAAGTAAGATTCATTTTCATTGTATTTTTTATAATTTTATTGTTATTGCTTGTGAGGCAAACCAACTGTGATGATGTCATAGCAATATTGCATTGCTATTGGTCTACTTTCTTGTAACCTTTTTTAGACTGCAAAGATGGTTGAAGGTTGCCTAGCTCCGCCCTCCTACGTACTTGCGCTCAATTTCCATTTTCCTTCAGTTCGTCGTCTGGGTTTGCGGTATATTTGCAGGTTTTCTCCGGCCAATTTTTTACCGGTCCAATCAGCGAACAGAGGGAGTGGCTGAGAACGATGACGTTGAGGTCGTGGGGTAGTTTAGTCACGATCAAACGTTAGCGATTGGTTATGGCAGATCCAGAGTGGCTCTGGGCAGATCCAATAGTTTTAAACTTCAACAGAGTACCCGCCTTTAAGGAAGTTAACGCTTGTCAATGGGGAGTGGCCAGACTCTCTGTACAAATGAAATGTACGATAGTCTGGTAGGACCAGGCTAGGTTGAAGGGATAGTTTTATCGAAATGTATTCATTTACATGTTGTTCCAAACCTGAATGAGTTTCTTTCTTCTGTTGAACACAAAAGAAGATATTTTAAAGAATGTTGGTAACCAGACAGTTGACTGGTATTTTATAGTATTTTTTTTTCTACTATGGAAGTCAATGGGTGCCGTCAACTGTGTGGTAATGACAAAATTCATTTCTGGGTGAACTGTTCAAAACCTAAACTTATTTGAAACATGACTTTTATATTTCTGCCGTTGCCCACAAACAACAAAAACAATATTTTTGTATCCATATACACTACCATTTAATGTTTGTTTGTTTTTTCAATCTTTTTGAAGGAGGTTTCTTATGCTCACCAAGACTGAAAAACAGTAATATTGTGAAATATTATTACAATTTCAAACAACTGTTTGCTATGTTATTATATTTTAAAATGTAATTTATTCCTGTGATGCAAGGCTGAATTTTCAGCATTATTATTCCAGTCTTCAGTGTCACATGATCCTTCAGAAATCATAATATTTTGGTGGAAACATTTTTTTCAGGATTTTTTGATGAATAGAAAGTTCAAAAGAATAGCATTTATTTGAAATAAATCTCACATTATAAAAACCTTTACTGTTACTTTTCATCAATTGAATGCATTCTTGCTGAATAAAAGTATTAATTTCTTTAAAAAAAAATAAAATCAAACATTTGAATGGTAGTGTATGTCAAACACATTCTTTTGTGTTTACAAGGTGTGATGAAAGGCGCCCCTACTGAGGTGGTAAAGCCGTCGGACGGGCGAGCAAGCCTGCTGGAGTCGATCCGAAACGCCGGCGGTATCGGCAAAGCAAACCTCCGCAATGTGAAGGGCCGCAAGATGGAGAAGAAGAAACAGAAAGAACAAGAGCAAGGTCAGACGCCACCGGTGTTTACACTCTGTGCTAAAAGCAAGCCGTGCCTACTGTCAAACAGGGTAAATTAGAGGGTCTTAACATTAGCTAAACTGTTATTAGAATAAGAACTTGTTAGTAGTGTTTGCTAAGGCGAGCATAAAAAATCCAATGGCACCCAAGCCGTATGTACAGACTTGGGTCAGTAAGAAACCACCTAGAAACAACCTAGTAATCGCATAGGTACATCCTGGCAACCACCCAGAATATATGTGTAAAAATGTACTAGCAATTATTTTGCAAGATCAATATAATAAGTGTACAAGAGTATTCTTTTTTTTAAAGCGAGGAATTCATTGTTTCAGTATCACTGATGTAAGGAAGAGCGCTGTGGTATTTTGAAAGGTCAAAAGAGAAATTTACTTTCATTAAATCTGCCCTATTAAGCCTTTTTAAATCTGCTTGACATTTGCTCTGAAATCGACTGGCTCTTGACTCACAAAGTCTCAGCTATTTAAGACAAGTTCTTCATTGATATAGTGTCATTGGATAAACTATGTGGTCTTTTGAATTAGTCATCTCTGAGAGGTAATTACTAATGATTTAGGACTTGGTTGAGAATAAATGCCAGTTAAGATTTGAGAGAACATAATTTAATATTCTTTACTACTTATTCTCCTGAAATATGGACCGTTTGCTGCAGAAAATAACCGGCATTCTTTGGAAACTGCTTTTCTTATTTTTGAGGAACACAAAAGAAAGATGTTTAACAGTAAAAATTCTGCTATTTTTGTTTCAATGAAAGGTAATGAGTCTCTGAAAAGGTAAAAAAAAAGCACAATAAAAGTGATCTCTATGACTTGTGCGCGATATACACTACTGTTCAAAAGTTTGTGGGTGGTCAGATTATTTTTTTGAGAAGGTCTCTTATGCTCACCAAGGCTGCATTTATTTGACCAAAATAACATAAAAACAGTAATATTGTGTAATATTATAACAATTTTAAATGTAATTTTGTCCTGTAATGTCAGCTAAATTTCCAGCATCATCACTCCAGTATTCAGTGTCACATGATCCTTCATAAATAATTCTAATATGCTGATATGTTGCTCAAGAAACATTTATTATTATCAGTGTTGAAAATAGTTTAATATTTTGTGGAAAGTATTTTCAGGATAATTTTTTTTCCAGGATTCTTTGAATAGAAAGCAGTCACCAAGTCTTAAGTTCTTTAAAAAAAAAAAAATCTGAAGTCCTGTAATGTGTAACATTTATAGAAAAAGCTATTTTTTTCCCATCACTTAAACTAGCAATCATCTTTTTTTCCAGTTGGTGCAGCGGTCAGCGGTGGAGACCTGATGTCGGACCTCTTCAATAAATTGGCCTTACGCAGGAAAGGTGCGTTTGAATCCTTCATTTTAGTGCCTCAATGCCTGTGTTTTCATACAGCCTGATGCTTGTTTTCCCCTTGTGAATATTTGACAGGTATCTCTGGAAAGGTTCCAGGGGCTGGAGACTCCTCTGAAGCACCTGCCAGCTCCGGCGGAGCGTTCGCCAGGATGTCAGATGTGATCCCGCCCCTTCCAGCGCTGCAGCAACCGGCCCCAGATGATGAGGATGATTGGGAGGCGTAACCATGGCGACCCAGAGTTGAGTGGGAAACTCAAGTTGGGAGTTGAAATCCTCAAAGACAAGAGTCGGCAAATATTGCCTCTCCAAGGAGAGCTATGGAGTGTTAAGTGAGACATTTTGTCCATTTTGTAACCTCAAGGTCAGTGAATGAACAAAAGTATGAGAAGATGTGTTCTAAATGTCATTAAAACCCTTAGAACCAGAAAGATTATATTATGAAAGTCAAAATGACATGTAAATTCAACAGTGCAAATTATTCCATATATATATTTCTTTCATCAAGTTCCTCTAGTTCTGAAATGACTTTCTTTTCATCTGATGTCATCTAGGCCACACAAACAATTGGTTAATGCTAACCAGTTTCACTCAAAAATCTGACATTATGGTTGTTTTATGTTGACTTTAATACTTAATCACACTTTTTGATGAACATTTTTCACTTCTCATGCACATTCAAAACAAGCTGACAATGAAGTTGATGTTGAATTATATTCTATTAAGGAAGAAAAGAATGTATATAAAAACTAATTTGTAGCTTTAGTACAGAAAAATAAACTCTAATCTACTATGATTGTTTTAGCCCATATGAACCAGTCTGTTAGCTTGACATTTTGGTTTTGTAAAAATGAGCTTTATTTCAATGAAAGTCAAGAACTGAACCAAAAAACACATGAGGACAGAAGTGGCAGAACTCAATTCACAAGGCCAGAGTAATCAAACAAACATTCATAATGCAGGACGCACCGGAGTACTTTTACACGCTGCCAAGTCGATGGCCTCAGAGTGGCGGGCTCTGTCGCTTCTCCAGGAAAAACTGCGGAATCAAATAAAGGATCAGACGGGGAGCATACTGCTAACAAATCCTTCTCATCCTGTCATCCTCCGCTTCCTGTCATTAGAACAGACGTGCTTACAGAGAGCACAGCTGGAGAACGTCTGTCTCATTAAAACAGCGCACAGCTGGAGAGACACTCAATCACACTTCATCGACATCCTACCTGCTAATTTAGAAATAAAGCTCAATGTAGTATGCATGAGGCAAGTGATCAGCTGAGGACAAATTCACCTATTCAATATGACTATATAATTATAATAATAAATATTAATATTTAAAATGTTTTTATTTTATTTAAATTGTACAAATTAAACAAATCAAAGAAATATATTACTATTGTACTGTAAAATAAAAAAATTAATAATAACAACAGTAAAAATACAATACTTATTTATGACCGTCTTGATATATTTATAACTGTCTTTGCTTTCTACTGTCTGTTTTTTGTTTTTATTTTTGATGGAAAACCACTAGGGGACCTTAAAGCTCGTAAAATACAGAAATCCATATTTATAAAAACCGCATTCCTGATGCATACTGTACACAGTGTGAATGGAATTCCTGGATGAGCTACAGTATAGAAAAGAGCACATGGTATCTCACATTGCAATGTGCTTGACTTGACCTTCCATTTCTATGGCATGGTGATATCAACTGCATTTTTTAATCATTTGTTGGCTTAATATTTGTTATGTCTGGCAAAAGTTAAGACATTTTTACACAAAAAATGGGGGTTAGGTGCTTTGCTCAAGGGCCCCTCAGTCATTTCCTACCGGTATTGAGAATCGAACCCGCAACCTTCAGGTTACCAGTCTGACTCTCTAAACATTAGGCCATGACTGACCGTAATACTACTGTTTGAAATTGTTGCATGCTGTTTCACATATAATTTTTAAAAAGTGAGCAATATATACTACATACTGCACAATATGCAGTGTGCTTACCCTCCTGACGCTGGCGAAGGCGGGACCAAACGTTGTGTGCGTGTGCGTGCTGGAACGAATCCATTGGGGAAGTTTCTGCTGTGTGCCTGATCGGGCGTACCGATGGTCGCACAACGCTATGCATGCGTAATCGCCACGATGACGGATCGCACGACCTGGAGGGGTAGGAAGTCAGAAACAAATGTGTTAAATTGTGCCTTACTCTGCTTTATCATCTACTAAACATCTTAAACTTAAACTGTTAAATGGTAGATTGCATTGTATTAATAGCTGAATTGTTAATAAAATACTAGCATACTAGCTCTTATATGGAAGAAATAATAAACGTACTACGCTAGTATGCTATTCTTAGTTCAGACAAAGCGTTTAAACAAACTGCATTAGTTTGCCCTTTGTGAAACAGCATTGAATCACAGGAGGTCTTGAGTATGTGGCTCCACCCACCAATAGATTGATTGACAGCTTTCATGCACAGACCCTCAACCAAAGCCTTCCCGGGACTTTTACCACTAACGTGAGGCTGAAACAGAAGGGAAAGAGTTAGAAATGGCCGATTTGTTTTTTGCAAGTTCACATCTTCACCATCCCATAGGACGTCTTACCATGTGCTTGTCCAGGTAAGCCATCTTCTCCTGCAGCTCTGGCGACTTTATGTTGGGATACGGCATTCCAACCATAACGATACATCTAAACACATCCATAAATGCAAAAAGCTGTTTCATTTAACAATTAAGTAACATGCTTTCATAGATGATATTTGGCATAGGCCTCATTTCTATGTTCCATCATTTTTAATGTACTGCCTTGTAGCAACACAGGAATTTTAGACATTTTCATAGCATTGTATTTTTATTTCAATTAGGTAGTATTGCTTTTTAAAAATAATGAATAAAAATAAACAGAAAATGTAACAAATAATGTTACCAAAATAAAACGTTTTAGAAACGTGAAAAAAAAAACGTGGTTATAAAAAAAAGTCGTAATATGTACTTTCGAATAAAAGCCATTCAAGTTGTGAAGATGACGTTTGAAATAAGGTGGATACACACACTGCAATAGTATGGTATTCTATTGGAACATAGTGCTAGTACACACCTGCCCAGGTCATCAGAGAAGTTGATTCCTTCACTCATTTTCCCTCCGACTACAGAGAACAGCAGCGCCCCCGTCTGACCACTTCCGGCATTACTGCAGCGCTGTAAAATAAAAAACATTTTACACTATAAAAAAAAAAAACACTATAAAAATGGTTTGAAAGACAATTAATATGCATCAATATTGTCGATTTTACTGCACTGTCACTATCGGATGAGAACAAAATTTGAACCCGCACCAACATTGACCGTAATATTGAACTAAATGGAAACAACATTGAATTAAACTGAGCTGAATAATGACACTATTGTCTTCTGTAGAGCTGCTTTTTCAGCTAAATGTTTTATTTCTTAACTGATGAATTTTACCATAAAACTTATTTTCCTGTTCATTCACATGATGCTGCTTTTGAAACAATCTGTATTGTATATAAAGTGCTAAATGAGACTTGACTAAAATGACATTTACTGTAGATATAAATAGATCTGTTCTGGTTTACTGCATAAGGCACAGTAGTTTTTGCGTGTAATATAAGTATAGTAATATTCACATACTAACACACCTGTATACACTTGGAATAGTCAGTGAGCACTTGCTCAACCTGACTGGCTTTTTTCGGCTCCTGGAAAATCTGAAACACACAGAGAGCATCTTAAATCGAGCATAAACTGAATTTGCATGGTAGTGTTGCCGTTTGTGTACCTTCTTCTTAGACTGCAGCCGCTGGAGGACACCAGTGCTCTCCCAGTGTCCCAGAATCCTCTTCTCATATTCGTAGGAGGGGAAGAAACAGACTACACCCCCCGGCACTATGTTACAGAGGTTTGATAGAACACGGCCTGTCTCCTCCATCTGATATAGGAAACGGGTAGAAAGATTTTGTTATTTCCCTGTTTTTCAATCTATCATTCTATCATTATACAGAATTATTTTGTTTGAAAATGAAATCATAACCAATGTTGCGGAAAGTAATGCGTTACAATATTCCATTACTGCCTAAAAAAGTAACTTATTACATTACATAGTTACTTTTATGGAAAGTAATGCATTGGGTTACTTTTGCGTTACTTTACTCGTTACTTGAAAAAGTAATCAGATTACGATTACACGTTTCTTGTAATCCCCCCAACACTGATCATAACCATAGAAGACATGTTTGGTTTTCTTAGTTTTGTCTTGGCCACAACATATTAACTCATTGGAACGTGATAATATATCATGGCCACAAGATAAAAATGTTCCATGTGATGTGAAGTCGTGGCCTTGAGATCCTATGTTGAGGGAACGACATTTTTCTTGTGGTTACCAGTTTAATGCACAATCAAACCTGCATAACCATAGCAACCTGTGTTTATCAGAAATGTAAATTAATTAATTAATATTTTATTTTGAAGAATATAAAAATTATATTTAACCTATTTTATACTATTAGTCTTTATTATATTGTGCACAATGTTGCCTAGACAGCATTCAAATGAAGTTTGTCATTATCAATAAATGTTAAAAGAATATGTAAGAACATAAAATATCCCTACAAGAAAACATTTTTATCCATCCCACAGTATTTTAAATCCATTCACGAATCATTTATTTAGTATTTTGTACATTATTATTATTTTTATTAGTATTACTAATATTATTGGTTATATTTTTATATTCATTGTTATGCCTTTGCTTTATTTTCCCCTTAAATTCATGTATCTCTTTACCTAATAAATGTTCTGTATATTATGTTACGTAAAATTACGTTTGTAAATGCCCATTATGCCAATCAAGTTTGGACTTTATGAATGTATTTATGTAGGCTACGCCAGCATGTGATGATAAATGAGTGTCTGTTTTCATTTACAAATGTATAGTTAGGTTTGTGCCCATGGCAGCATTTGAATAATGTTTGAATAATTTAGTATTAAAAGGCTATGGCCCGGTTTCACAGACAGATTAAACCAGGAGTAGTCCTTGGTTCAATTAGGGGATTTAAGTAGCTATTATAAATGTGCCTAAGTAAAAAAAACATTACTGATGTGCATCATAAGACAAAACAATGGCACTGACATATTTTAAAATATGTCAGAGCAAGTTGCTTTCAGTTAAAACAGCTCAAGCATGCATTTTAGTTTGGGACTAGCTTAAGCCTTGTCTTTGAAACTGGGGTATTTTGTTAAAAGAATATTTAAGCTACAAAAAAAAAAAAAAAATGTATTCATATCATCAAGTCTTTTAAATCTATTCAAATGACAAATCTTGTTAGTCAGTCAGTATTTTGGATTCTTGCATTGTGTCTTAAAGTGACAGCAGCCTAATATTCCTGCTGTATGTTTTTTAATGTTAATCCAACAACAAAAGACAAGGAAATCACTCACTGCGCTTGACTGAATAGCTTTTGTAACTTTAATAATGATTAATCTTTATTTAATTTATACAGTGAAGATTAGATGCAATGTAGTTTTACATTTGATTGCTTTATTCAATTTCTGTACCTGAAAACTGTTAGATACCTGAAAAACCTTTAAAGCATGGTTGATTTTGCTTGTATCTTTACTCTATTGTATTTATTTGTGCCGTTGCTTGTAGTCTGATTATTTTGTCTGACAGTAATCCTTTTTTCCCTGAACATAGCACCTACCGAACCGTACTAAAAACGATGACCCTAAAACGGTGATAAAAACCGAGCCGTGAGTCATTTGAACCGTTACACCCCTATAGCCTACATAGCAATAATTATAAAAAGATAGGTCTAACCAATAATAATAAAATGTTTTATTAAACTATATTAATAAGAAGAATGAATTCAAAAATTAAATAAATAAAAAGCCATCAGTGAATGGATTTAAAAGACTGTGGGATGGGATAGATAAAAATGTTTTCTCGTAGGCCTAGGCTATATTATTTTGTGAAGTGAACCAAACATGTCCCCTCCTGGTCACCATATTTATATGTATTTTGTGGCCATAATTAAAAACAAGGTGATTTTTGTGTTTGCATAGAACCATCTGTGGTATTTTTGGTTTGCACATGTAAGTTTTACCATCTGCGGCGTGTCTCTAGTTTGAAAAGTGAACTCCAACTGTTGTCCTGAGGGGCCGGCGCAAAGGATTATGGGTAGGATGTTCTCAGGGGGTATGACATGACCTGAAGCCATTATGCAACAGTTACACACATAATAAGCAACATCGCAAAGGGTAAGAAGAAATGAGCACAATAACGTTAACTCACCACATGAGAACTCTAAAATACGGTCTTCTGTGACCCCTGCGGAAAATAGAAGCTGCTGTTTGAAATCAGCAACCTGCAAAACATTAACATAAAAAAATCAGTCTTGCTTTCAGAGTGATATTCTACACACTGAGAGCCTTTAATGTGTTAGTGTAAGGTTATGTAAGCAAGACAGCTGTGTCACTGTTTCCAATAGTATGTGTGTGTGTGTGTGTGTGTGTGTGTGTGTGTGTGCGTTTACTGACGGGTTGCATGGTTCCCCCAGCGATGATCACAGCCCTGCACTCCTGGACGATCTGTGCGAAGTGAACTGCGGCGTTCAGCAAGAGAAACTTCACACTGCTCTGGGCAAGACATGCTGGAGAAAGAAAGGCAAATTATTTATGAGAGACAAATTCATGTGTATCATGCAGGTGATCAAATACTCCACTAACCCTGCCTTTGTATCACGACTCGTCCGTCTTTGTTAGTGTTACTGAGGGCAAACAGGAAACTTTCAACCAGCATCATTGGAGAAGCCATGATCGGTTTGTCCTCTACTGCCACCTGCTGTTCTAAAACATCTAGAACATCAAAAATACAGGTTTTACATTGTCTGAATGCTGCTTCTCCTCCAACACACCAGGATGTATAATGAGGAACTAACGGTGTGTTCACACTTGTAGTTTGGTTCTTTTGAAAATGATACATTTAGTCCTGGTTCGCTTAGCGTTCACACTGTCACTTTAAACACCAAACCTAAAGATACAAAGAAAAAAAAAAAAAAAAACGGATGGCAGCGTTCACACTTATTCAAATGAACCTTACTAACAGAGCAATCGCCCCAGAGTTCATTTTAATCGAACCAAACCTGATAAGTGTGTACACACCCTAAATGTTTACTTGATTGTTTTACAGATTGTACCTGTAGGTTTGTTCTGAAGCGTCTGCAGGAAACGCCTGAGTCCTTCTATACGATGGTTCTCTTTGTTCTTCGAGTGTGTGTTTACACCGCTGCCTTCATATTTTTCCACAAATCCACACAGCTACACACAGGACACAGATCATCAGTGTGTGCGTTTATGTACACTTGTTCAAATAAATTCATAAACGTGTTCTCGTACTGACCTTTCGGCTGATCATGCTCTTCTCAAAATATTTCTGAACCTTCAAAAGACAGATTAAACCACGTTAAGAATTATACTAATTAATATTATTAATAATAACATGTTTTTGTTTCCAGAATGAGCCAATGAAGTTGTTGCAGTGATGTTATTAACTAAAACTATTAAAATTTGTTTTTGTTAACTGAAACCAATCAAAAATTAAATATCAATATAAGATGAAAAACTTAATGACAAAAGCACATAACAAAATTACTAGAGTTAAAAATAAAAACTAATTCAAAATATTAATAAATATTACATAATACTATAATAGCACAAGAGTTGGAGTAATACCTTAAAAAGGTTTATGTTATCAACTTGAGCCTTAAACAGGAAGTCGTTGATAGTCAGCAGCTCACTTCCTGTTGTGTAAAGAAATTCAAAGCCAAAAAAACATTTTTAAAAATACTTTTTTTGGAGGAGGGGGAAAAAAGTTTCTATGCACGTTGTACTTGTTTACCTGTTTGGCAGGACTGAGTGTTCGGATTCTGACCCACTTTACCTGTTCACGGGAAATGACAGCAATAAATCAGCTAGATAAAACCAGATGAACAAGATAATACGCAAACAAAACAAAGCAGCGCACAGCTTACCTCCGAGTGTTCGCACAAGCCCCTCCAGCACAAAGAGGATCTGTTTGATGTACATCAGATTTTTCGCCTTCAGTCGACTTCTGCAGCCATTCGACACGAGATGTACAGTAAATCATAATGATAATATCATCTGATGTTTAAGAACATTCCTCTAGCTGACTTCATTTTCAGTACTTTTGTGTGTGTGTGTTTTTTAGCTCCACGGGATAATGTTTCTTGAGCAGCAAATCAGCATATTAGGATGACTTCTGAAGGATCATGTGACACTGAAGACTGGAGTAATGATGCTGAAAATTCAGCTTCGCATTACAGGAATAAATTACAGTTTAAAATATATATACATAGAAAGCAGTTCTTATCAATTGTATTTTTTGTTTTTTTTTTACTACATTTTTTATCAAATAAATGCAGTCTTGGTGAGCATAAGAGAAAGAAAAACAAACATTTTGGTGCTCAACAGCATTAGTCCCATTCATTTTCAGTGTGCGAACATTCTTCCAAAAGTTCTCCTTTTGTGTTCCACAAAAGAAAAAAAGTCATGGGTTTGCAACGGAATGAAATGGGCACCCTCAATTAGATGTACAAAATGTTTGAAATGTGTTTTTATTTACCTGTAGCGCTCACAGTACTGAGAGAGCTGTGAATGAGCCCTGCAGAGCTGAAACATAAGAAATGCACATTAGTTAAAGGCATTTTTTAATAAACACTTTTGTTATACTGGTTGAAAATCGCTTCACATCCTGATAGCAATCAACAATAGAAGTGTTCTAAATATTAAAATATGTGCATATATCTTCTATGGTTGTCTCCGGACCAAAAAAATGTGCGTCCAATCATTGCATTCGGTCCAAATGTCATGTTAGTCGTGTTAGGATGAAATATAATTTCTTTACACGATTATAAGGCCGTACAGAGTAAGTGCTTTTTGCGTACGTGTGGTTTCAGTTGTTCCTATATTTTTTTATAAATTTAGAAAAAATAATTATTACGAATTTTTTGGTGAATCGTGATTTGTTTTTAAAATCGTTTGTACGTAGCCTGGTTAAAACCAGACCATTCTCAGTTGTAACTGAGTTAGGGTCTGGCAAAGCGTCATAGACAAATAATTTCCAGAGGGGCGTCACCAACGGACGTCGCGGATAGACCTAAAACCAATCAGAGCGATGAAGGAGATGACGTATGCAGAGCGGCGGAGAAACATCTCCGAGTGTTGTTCTTTGCTCGGTTTTTAACAAAAAGGAAACGTTCAAATCGCTTAAAACAGACGCGATAGCTGATTCGAACGAGTGATGTTCGACGGCGGCATCCATCTTTGTAATGTAGGCTACAAAATCTGCTTCAAAATCCCAGCGCTGTCGTCATCGTGTAAAGCCCGCCCCAACGTTTCTGATTGGTGCCGCGATTTCGACGGATTGGAAATGGGTTTGAATGAGCTCTTTGCCAGACTAACTTTCAGAGCAAATCTAAATTTGCCGGAAGTTGTCTGGGTTTTCCCAGGCTAGTTTGTACGCACATTTCAAGCACAAATTTGTGTGGACGCATACTTAGTGAATGAGACCCATTATTATTGTAATGTTATGTGCTTTGAGACATGAGGTAGTTAAGTGCCGTCTCTTGTGACGCTTTGCAGACTCTGCTGTGCGAGTTGTGTTCATGTGTTTTGAAGGAGGCGTGGCTTTGTAGACGCTCAGAAGGGAGGGCTGGATTTTATGCTTTCAAAGTCAGCTTGCTATTGCTAGCCTCTCCGAAATGACCTACCCTACCTTTAACTGGTCTTGAGTTCTCTAGATCAGATCAGTGAGTTTGTGCATGCATGTACCTGTGCTCCACTGATTTCTGTACTGTGTATGGCTGAGATGGTGTCAGTCAGATTATGAGCCTCATCTATAATGACAATTTGATCCTTTAGTTTGATCCCTGACGCTTTGCGGGTAGAAGCATGGAGCAACGACTGATACGGCAATACCACCACCTGAGAAAAAGAGAGAAAGACTGAATGCACAGTTTTATATGAACGAGAGTGTATTCCAGCAGGTGTGTGTGTGTACCTGAGCTGCAGGTATGGCCATCCGTGTGCTGTAGTAAGGACACGTGTGTGTTTCCCGCCCGTGCTGTAGGAGCTGCTCCACGTCTCGCACCTTCACCAGCACTTCATCCCTCATCGCCATCAAATTCTCAAAACCCGAGAAGGCACACGTCGCCTTGGCATCACCACGACGCCGCTTCGGCTCCAAGTCTGGTGCTTTTTCTCGTTTCTCTGCAGATGGAGGTCAGAACTTCAACCTTTTCCTCATTATGTCATTCTCTCCAGATTATGTAATCATTGGGTCATTTGAAATAGCAATAACACTAGGTTTGGCTGAGATTGTGTTCATGTTTCTGACCATGTTTGTTTTTCTGCATTTCCAAACAGCGGTCGTTCATCATTTGGACGTTTCCGAGCCGGATGACCTCTGGATTAATGCACAGGTTCTAAAAAGGGCCAAAATGACACAGAAATGATCTGTTTTGCCTTTTATGAATTCATCAATGTGTTCATAAGTATTTATTGTTGAAAACTGGCCTAGCATTTTAGCAGCTACTCTTGCTCAGGCAAGAAGCACTAATTTTCTTCAGAAAATGTAAAAATTTAAAAAATTTAAGTTAAAGGGATAGTTTGCCCAAAAATGAAAATTCTCACTATTAATTAGTTGCTTATTAGCATGCATATTACTAAGATATTGGCTGTTTATTAGTACTTATAAAGCACATATTAATGCCTTATTCTGCATGACCATATTCTACATCCCTTTAATCTTACCCAATACCTAAACTTTACAACAACCTTACTAACTATTAATAAGCAGTAATTAGGAGTTTACTGTGGCAAATGACTTAGTTAATAGTTAGGGAGAATTTGACCGTAATCAAAAGTGTGACCGAATTTTCATTTTTCAACTATCCTTTAAATAAAAAAATAAAAAATGTAAAAGCATAATCCTTGTTATAGGTACTCATTATTTAGTTTTTATTATAATGATTTTTATCATATTAAATATATTTATTAGTATAATTGCAGCACTATACACTACCATTTAAAAAACTTGGGGTCAGAAAATTGTTTTTTGAAAGAAATTAATACTTTTATTCAGAAAAGATTCATGTAATTTATCAAAAGTGACAGTAAAGACATTTGTAATGTTGCTAAAAAAATCTATTTCCAATCAATGCTGTTCCTTTGAAATTTAAATTCATCAAAAAAATCCTATTTTTTTTATCAATTTCCACAAAAATATTAAGCAGCTCAAATGTTTCCAACATTGATAATAATAAATGTTTGAGCATTAAATCAGCAAATTAGAATGATTTCTGAAGGATCATGTGACACTGAAAAGTGGAGTAATGATGCTGAAAATTCAGCTTTACATCACAGGAATAAATCATATTTTAAATATATAATAACGTAGAAAACAGTTATTTAAAATTGCAATAATATTTCACAAAATTACTGTTTTTACTGTATGTATATATATATATATATATATATATATATATATATATATATATATATATACACACTTATACAGTTGTGGTCAGAATTATTGGCACCCCTGGTAAATATGATCAAACAGGGTTTCAAGAAAAATCCTCCTCGCTCCTCCAAAAATAAACTCCAGCATATTCAGTTGTCAGACATGACTGGAACTTGAAAAGGGACTGGATTATATGGTCAGATCAAACAAAAAAGGGCTTATTGCAAACTGGGATAAAAAGTACCCCATGCCTACAGTTAAATATACCGCTGGATATCATATGTTGTGGGCCTATTTTTTAGCTGGAGATCCTGGACATCTTGTTCACATACATGGTATTATGGATTCTAGCAAATACCAACAGATAAAAAAGCAAAACCTGACGGCCTCTGCTAGAAATCTTATAATGGGCCGTGGTTGGATCTTCCATCAGGACAACGGTCTAAAACAAACATCAAAATCAACACAAAAATGAGTCACTGAGCACAAAATGAAGGTTCTGCCATCACCGTCCCAGTCCCTGACCTGAACCCTATAGAAAATTAGTGGGCTGAACTGAAGAGGATCTGTATAGATTCTGTATGGAGGAATGGTCTCTGATCTCTTGTCAGTTGTTCTCCAAACTCATCAGGCATTATCGGAGAAAACTCAGAGCTGTTATCTTGGCAAAAGGAGGTTACAAAACGTTTTTAATAAAAGGGTGCCAATAATTATGGCCAGCTTGTTTTGGAGAAAAGCATTTATTTCATAATGTGATTTACCCCCACTTTCAATTATTTTACTTCAATGAAAGGTAAGATTTTTTGCAAATTGTTTGAATGAAAGATCAAAAGGATAAACAATGTAGATTTATTTTTTACAGCCATTTTTGATCATATTTACCAGGGGTGCCATTAATTCTGAGCACAACTGTATACATATATATAATCATGTATATCAAATAAATGTAGCATTAGACTTCTTTTCAAAACATTCAAAAAATATCACAGACCCCAAGCTTTTGAACGGTAGTGTGTATATACACAATAATGGCATATAAGTGTTTATAAATCAGTCATACTGTAATCGTAAGAGTAAATCTGGTGGGTGTTTACCTGTCTAGAGCCCAGGTTAACCAAGTGGACAGCGGCCCCGTATGGACTCTTCTGTACCTCGTGCACAAACTGAGCCAGCTGAGAGTGAGTTCGGCTACAGTAATAAATCTTAAGATATAAAACAAATACACTGTTAAACATGCACAAACACCTTGTTTACCAAATGCAGGGTGGATTTAAACATGCACCTTAGTGACATGATCCTCTTCTAGATCTTCATCATCGTCATCATCACACAGCCTGTAGAGGGAACGCTATGAGAACTCAAGGCTGGGAGACACACACACATCCAGTCATCCACAAACACAATCAATACCTGCTCTTTGGCGTGGCTTCATCATCACTTTCATATTCTGCTACAATAAGCCTGTCCTCCTCTGGATCGTGGCTCTCTGACTCCACCCCCTCTCTGCTGAGCTGCAGTAATTTTACAGCCTCATCATCTTCATTGGCCTGTTAAAGGTGCAATAAGCAACATGACTTTATTATTATTATTATAATACATTTTATTTATAGCCACCTTTCATGGCACTCAAGAACACCTTACAAAATCCATAAAACCAGTACAGCAACAAACATTAAAATCACATAAAAGCCTGCCAAAACAGATAAGTTTTAAGACGAGATTTAAAGACCGAAAGACTAGAACTGTTGCGAACTTTAGCTGGGTAAATATCCATAAGAGCAATTAAAATAAAGCAGATCCTCAATTGTTTTATTCATTTCAATTTATTTATTTGTGAAGACTAGACTATAAAAAATAAAAAATATTTGCAGAATTTTTCAATATTTATTCTTTTATATATATATACATTAAATTTATATATATTAAATATATATATATATATATACTTTTCTTCATTTTAAATGTTTCTAAATCCTAAAACTTTTTGGTTATTTCCAGGTAAACCCCAGATGTCAGTCTTTCAGATCCCACTGTTCATGCACTCACTTTTCTCTTCATATCATATCTGAGCTTGGCATTGTGTCGGATCATCTCCAGTCTCTCCTCGCGCTTCTTCCGTTTCAGCTCTTCATCCTGAATTAAATTAAGGACAAGGATGATATTTTTTTTTATTCTCATATACAGCGGTTTTCAATCTTTTAGATGCCATGGACTTGCATATATGATAATCCTCATGAAAGGCAGCTCGATATTTATATACAGTCACAACAAAAATTATTTAGACACCAGATATAATTTTTTACTAGTGGGTGCAGGACACTATAGGTCATTTATGTAAGGATAGCAAAATAAAGTAAACTGTGACATATTATATCCAAAAAGTCTTCATACAGTGGACTACACTTGACCTGACCATGTTTTGCTTAAGTGTTTTTTCTTTAACTGCTTATGCGACCTTTTTACATCACAGACTGAACAAAATTAACCATTGCTTGGTAATTGGTTGACCTAAATTGGTATTATCTAAATGTGCATTTAATTTTAACAGCTGACAGCTATTGAACCTTATTCATTTGTGAGACCGTCTAACAGAAGGATGGCCAAAACAAGTAAAATATGATTTGATAACTCTGAGTTCTTGTCTGTCATATTTTATTACCATTTCTAAACTATAATGAATTAACTGTGATAATGTGAGAAATGTTGAAGGCTTCTGAATACATTTTGGTTTGACTGTATATATAAACAAATAAAAAAAAAACTTCTTAAATTTTATTTGGAAAATAGTTTATCAAAGTTTTGTTCAATCAAATTATTTATTGACTTATTTTAATATTCTTTTTATTTCTTTATTTTTACATTTTTTTCTTTTTCCTCTAGCACTACCTTACAGCCCACGGATTGAAAACCCCTGCTTGGAAACACATGACTTGATGAACTGTAAAAGGTTCACATGACTGATGAACTGTAAAAGGCACATTATAATTCTCATACCTTTAACTTGTTCACCATGTCTCTTTCTGCTTTCTTCTGCACAAACTCAGACACCCAGTCTGGCTCTGATAGTTGGCTGTTGCTGTTCTCCTCCTTCACAGCGTCACACTCCTCCGATTTCTCCAGAAGTCTAGCAGCCTCTCGTTTCTTCTCCTCCTCGTGGTCTCTCAGCCACGTCAGTGCGCCGCATATAAGACTCAAAGACTTTCCCTGCAGGATCAAACACAAGAAAGCTCAAACATTCACTGTCATCTGTACTGAGATGGTGAGATGAACCGATCTCATGCGCAGACTAACCGTGCCAGTGGGACTTTCGAATATACCGATTTTCCCCTGATCAAGAGCAGTGTAAAGTGCCTCCATGAAGCTCTCCTGAATCTGATAGGGCTGGAAGGGGAAAGGAAACCGACCGCTCTTGCTCTCCATATCATATAATCGGGATCAGGTTAGATTCCAACATACATACTAAACACCACATAAATTCAACAGATCAACACTGCATTTGGGCCAGTTATACACTGACAATAAACTGCTCACAGTGTCAACGCAACATGACTTGAAGTTCAAAAAGTTCACATCTAAAGTTCATAACCAAATCTGTCTGCTTTTCCTCGCAAATCCAATGAAATTACAAACGACTATAAAGAAATATCGCGTTAATCCATATCACAGAAAACACGTTCTGACAGCGTAAACTTCCTCGAACAAACGCGCCAGTCTTCTGCTTTAGCCAATGAAAACCAGGGACATTTTCTTATAAGCTAGAGACCCGCATCAAATTTCACTCTTTCATAAAAACCGAAACAAGAACAGATTTTGGAGATTTTCTCCCTTTCTTGAACGCCTTCCTTTCTTGAACTATTATTCTTCTCTTTAAACATCAGAATTTGTAGTTTAAAGTCGTCTGTTTATTAAATATTGTCATTGTATATATTATCTTTTATTGTATTTCATGATTTATGTCAGTGTTAATTTTGTATTATGTATATACTAATCAAGTATTTATTCATATTTTGAATAATTTTTATATATTCAGTTTCAGTAATTTCATGTGCTCTTTTCATTTGATTGGTTTTTGTTTCTATTTAGCCATAATTTTATTTTTATTCCAGTTTTAGTTTTTAGTAATTTTAGTACTTCATTTTTTATTCTAATTTTATTTTATTTTATTCCAGATTTATTTCAATGACTTAATAGTTTTAATTTTAGTTAACAGTAACAACACTGATTTCTTAAATCCATCTGTCATTCTTTTGTTTAAAATATCTCTCTCCATGGGTAAATTCTGACACTATTAAAGTGTAGCCTACTTTCTGTGTCTTTGTTACATATTAAGTATTGTTTTAAAGTGTTTTGTATAAATACACATGTGTATTTTATTTTAAATAATCTTATTATCTTTTTATTATACATGTTACACAACATTGAGTACAGTATGCAGTGGGAAACTGTATAGTATACATGCTTCATGTTAAAATATACTTTATAAATCAAATATTTATTATATTTGTTCAGTACACTTCAAGTGATTTGAATATAATCTACAATATAATCTGATCACATAAACATACAGTATAACCCCTTTTGCGTTAATGACTGTGGTTAACATTTTAGCGACGGTGCCTAGTCAGTTCTAGAGACTCCAAACCACACCACACAAGCTCTGGAAAGTTCGCTGAGTCGCGCTTCAGTTTCAGCGACGGGGCCGAACGTTATATAAACGCATCGCTCAGCCAGTTTGTGGACTCAAAAAACACGTTTAACGGCCACTAACCTACAAATTCGCGCTGTAGATCACCAAGTCCATTCCTAATAGCGACATTAAAGCCGTTTAGTTCTGCAGACGTCGAGTCTTCAGTGATTCTTTAAAGGAAAGACCGCTCTGTGAGGAGATAGGATCTAAAGTTTGGGCTGTTTAAAAGGAAATTTTCATATTAAATCAAAGATGACTGCAGAAGAGGTGGTGACTGAAGGTTGCAGCATCCCCGTCGAGGGTGAAGACCTCACCCCGAAGAAAGATGGAGGTGTTTTAAAGGTAAATATTGCAGTGCACTGAGCCGCATTGACTCCATGAGGGAGGTGTGACTGACTGAATGCATGTAGCTAACGTTAAAGCCAATATTTGACTCCGTTAGCTCACTTTAATGCAGCTTTAGCTGTTCTATGCAGGCAAATACCTTACGTATAAATGTTTAATTTATTTAAACGTTTTTAACTGGTTTCGCATACCGCCTGTTGCTAATGCGTTGCTAGATCTTTCTAGAGATTTTGTCGAGCTTAAAGGGACGGTTCAACCACAATCTTTATCTTTTTTTTTTTTTTTTACAATCTTGTCATTCACTCAATGTCTAACACTACGGCCTACACATTATGACTCTTTCTTGTGTGAACCACAAAATGAGATGTAGCAAAACGTTAGCGATTGGCACCATTCACTTTCATTGCATCTTGTCCTACACAACGAAAGCGAAAGGCGACTGTTACATGAATAACATCTCCTTTTTAGTGCCTTAGACAAAAAAATGAGTAATTAAGTTTTGGAACGACACGAGGACGAGTAAATGATGATAAACAGGTGAATTTTCCTTTGATTTAAACAGCGTTGCAATGTTCCATTTGCTCAGATTAACCACGTGCAATGTCCAGTAAACAATAAAGTGTCATCGAATTTGTATTCATATACAAGTGACACATTTATGTTTGGGATAATTAAACACTTTCAATGTAATGCATTAAAAAAAATAAGCGTCTGAATGGCCTCTAATTATAACGTGCAATATAGCACACCTTTAGAGTTTGCCATGTACAAACGTTGATAAAAATTATCTGTTGTTATTGTGTAATGCATAATTAGCGTTAAGTATTAGGCATGAACATCTTTCTGCCCCGTGGTCTTTGAAGATTGACAGGTCACAGGTGTAGTGCAGTGCGATTAACAAGATTGATGATTCATCTCTTTCTCTCTTCTACAGATGGTCAAGAAGGAGGGTACAGGCTCTGAGTTGCCTATGACCGGTGATAAAGTATTTGTGCACTATGTCGGAACCCTTCTTGATGGTACACAGTTTGACTCCAGCCGGGATCGAGGGGAGAAGTTCTCCTTTGAGTTAGGCAAAGGTGGGTATTATTATAAGGTAAAGCAGTTAAACAGGTTGTTGATAACTGTAGCTTTATATGATAAAAAAACACCTGTTGTATTTGGTAAAAGTCGCAATGTAACGAAAGCAGAGACAGATGATTTCTTCCAGTGCTGCAGAAATATAGAATAGAGTAAAACATTGTTGAGCATGCAAGTAATTTAGCCTACTTTAACCATTATTTGCTCTGTCTCACAGGTCAGGTGATCAAAGCATGGGACATCGGTGTGGCCACAATGAAGACTGGGGAGATCTGCAAATTGATTTGCAAACCCGAGTATGCCTATGGAGCTGCTGGCAGCCCACCCAAAATCCCACCCAACGCTACCCTTGTGTTCCAGGTTAGGACCAGACACAGGTGAACAGAGTACTCAGAGTATTACAAGGAGAGTTTTTGTATTGACGTTTCCATTTGTTTGTCTGGCAGGTGGAGTTGTTTGAGTTTCATGGGGAGGACATCACCGATGGAGAAGATGGTGGAATTATTCGCAGGATCATCACTAAGGGGGAGGGCTACACAAAGCCTAATGAGGGTGCATCTGTGGAAGGTAAAACATATTGCTCTTATGCTTCTATCATGCTTCTATCATGCTTTTTTGTTGCTGTTTGACCATGAAAATGGCTGCAAAGTCCAATCCATAGGGAGTTATTCTCTTTATCAGCAAGCACTTGGCTTGCTACGATAGTCGGTGTTACACGGTGTTCAGTCGCACGTGGAATTTTTTTCAGTTTAAAGCATTACAAATATTTAAAGGTGCCTTATGTCAAAAAATCAATTCATACTCCACATATTCCATACCAGATGGGGGCAGTATACCTCCAGAAAGTTGGCCTACTCTAGCAGGGTGGCCGCGGGTCCTTAAAAAAAAGTTTTCCTAATAAAAGGCCTTAAAAAGTATTAAAATGTCTTAAATTCAGACTCGATGGGTCTTAAATATTTATGGTCACATTACCGCTAAAATTTCTCCAGTCAAATAACCAGTGAAGCATCGAATCGCGAGAATGATTCTGATTTTATTACATAAACAGCGATTGATAATGATAATGACTTCTGGTAGCGCTGTTGAGACTGCCTGTCTCTGTGAGAGATTTTATAGTAAGAAATCAAAACAAATGAGCATAACAGCCAGGGCTCCAGACTCCAGAAATTTTGCTACCGTTTTTCCTGCCGGTGCGACCAAATATTTATTTAGGTCGCACTGGCGCGACCACAACATTGCCGAGCAGCGAATGCAAACAAAATGAAAGCGGAACGAAAATGCTCTACTCATTTATGCTTCACGGACAAATAATAGAGAGCGCAGCGCCCCGAACTTGCACTTGCCAGTTGCGGGCCGATCTCGATCACGCGACAATGTTACTACGAGATCCGGTGAAGAAATCCATTGACTTCGCCTCAGAATTAATAACATCATCGCTGCGAGATCCAGTGAGAAACACTCCGATTCGGAGTGATTCAGTTTTCTGTTATAAACCATCGATATCAGATCAACACAGCGCTGACGTGGAAACCAGGAGAAACACTTATAGAAGGCTTTCAGTTCACAAATCAGCAACATTCACCATGGATTTATGCTAATGTAGTAACTCTAAACATTACTATGGTATTGTGACAGAAATAGTGAAAAGCTTACAAGTACTACTACTAACTTTTTTCAGCACTTCAAAACTATAATATCATAAATGTTATTTTTAATGTGATGACCAACACATTTTTGCTCATCCTTTAAAGATTGTCCTAAAAACGTTAGGAAAACTGTTATTTAAACACTTATTTAAAATTACAATAAATTGCCATTGTAAACAGTAGGATGCTTATTGGATATTTTCACTCCCTAATATAATTTTTTTTCTCGTTTTGCTTTTTAATTTATATTAAGACATTATGAATGATAATAATTAAAGTTTATTTCATCTACACCCTAAATTAAGCGTAGTGCTTTATTGTCCGCCCCAGTGCTGCCAGATCTGTGTTGTAGAGCTCTGTGTCTCGGTGCTGCGGCCCTCAGATGTTAGTCTGGAGCCTGTGAACTTAAAATAAAACTGCACATTGTAATATCTGTACGTTAAGTCTATTATTAAAGAATTTGTCAGTATTACAGTTATTTTGGGGGAAATTTGAATAATTGCATTGCAAGCTGATTTAAGGTTTGCCCCTAAATTTTCTGCTTGCGCTCCTAAAAATTTCAGTCAGGGGCTACAGCGCTCCTAGTAAAAAAAGTTAGTCTGGAGCCCTGCACACATAAAAACATGTTTTTTATTTATAACATATGATATAGCCTAGTTAAGTAACATAACATGACAGGAGCTATTTTGCTGAATATTCTCACGATTGCAAATGTTACATTTGATTTTAGTTCAATAAACAAGTAGTTAATATTAAATTTACTTAGGTTAAACATTAAATATTACATATACGTTTGTAATATAATGTGTATTTCCATCACAGGTTTGGTCTTAAATTTCATTCAAAGTGGCATTAAAAAGGTCTTAAGTCTTAAATTTAACTTGTTTATATCTGTAGACACCCTGCTCTAGTCTGTTTTTTAGTTTCAGGTTGTTAATCTTCTAAAACCGTCAAATAGTCCGCTTTGTCCCGCCAAAGCCTATTTTGATCAGTGAGGGATAGAATGACTGCTGCCGCTGCGCTTGACAGGGCACATTACGAGCAGAGAGAGAGAGATTAAAGAGATACAAGCCGTGCGAGTTATTCGTGTATTGCAGTTTGGCTGGTGATTATGTATGTTGCCCGCATTCCGCCTCCCATGGCCGAAACTGGTATTAGACACCGGCCGGGCCGGGGCTAGTAATTTAGCATGCTAATTCAGGTTTATATCTCGGCAGCACTATAACTTGTCATTTTTTTAATTACATCATTGCACTTATTTCTTCTCATTCTTTTGATACGTGTAGCTCATTTTTTGGATATTTTTACCTCAATTTTTACATATGGCACCTTTAACGCAATTAACGCATTATCCGTTTTTTTCTGTCACCCATTGACTAGCGTTGTATAATCATGCTCTTATTAACGCAAATACTTTTAAAACAATTCAAGCGCGACAAGACAAAAGAGCCCGCGCTGTCCTGCCTATGTGACATAAACGACCCACAGACCCAACGCTCGTCAGTATCGAGTTCTCTTTCGGCCTTGAACGAACCATAACTTGCACTCTGCTATCTTTTAACACATCTCCGGCGAATGGCTTCTTCGTGCAAAAGAAAAACTCTTCATGAAGCGCAGTGAAATGCAGCGACCTATGTGGCGTTTCCTGATGGACCGAGGTTGTTCATAACTTTAAGCGTGTGCGAGACTGCTGTGAGTATGCGCTTAGAGCTATTAATGTTGTGAAAAATACTTAGAGGACACTGACAACGTGCTGACAGACAGGACCGAGCAGGTAACATTTAATATGAAACAAAGTCTCAATTTTTAAATTTGGTCAGTCAAAGAAAATTAAACCATAAATAGGCCTACTGTTTTGTGGCTCTTTAATGTGTCGTGACAGATTGCCTCAGTTAAAGCTGCTCGTGAACCGATTATCTTTTCCTTGGTTAATTTATAGCATCAAATAAACATTAATGTACATCAGAAGGACTGTTGTTTTAACCGCGGAAAGACGTCAGTACACAGTTATTCGAATTCAAATCGACGACAATCTTCTAACTCTCCTGACTACTTTGTCGGACAAAAATGGCTGATTATGATTGGTCAGATCTTCTGTTAATTAAACTCCCTGCAAAAATTTTTTTTTTTTTTTATACATTTTTTCCTACGTAATCTACTAGTAGCAGCTGTACTGTTTAGTCGACTATTCTTGAACATCCATAGTAGTAAGGGATGTGATATTTCCGAAACAAGCTCGAAGCGGATGACCAATCATAACACACTGGTCCAGCCAACCAATCAGAGCACATTGTTCCTTTTGAAAGAAAGGGCTTCATAGAGACATGAATTTAACAGTGTTACTGACAGACTGGGAAGATAGGTGCTGCAGAAATGTAAAATGTGTAAAAAAATTAATTAAAAAGTGTTTTTTTAATATTCAAGATAGGGCTGGGCGATAAAATAAAAAAAAAGCTCACTAACATTTTTCATATCTGTTGAAATTGATAATTATCATGATAAATGTCAAATCTTTATTTCATCCAATTTTACAGGCAGATTTTTTGCTCCCAAGTAAAAATGTTGTAGAAGCTAGACTGTTAATAGTGGCTTTAAACTACTCTTTATCATGACAAACACGTTTTTTAATTCTTTACACTTTTCCAGTCATTTTTACTTAACAAAATAAAGATTTTAATGAAAGAAATTATGGCTAACGGCTGATATTGTTTCAAGTCATGAGACAGGTGTGTGTTGCCTAACTTTGATGACACGTATTTTCAGCACAGTTTGCAGCGCAGGCTGTAATACTAATGTTACATGTTTTATCTCTAAAGGCCTCATTATGCTTCTGCGTCAACTCCACGGCGTGGCTACGCCGTCACTCCTCCGGCGTCGTGGCCGTTTTATGGTTCTGCGTCAGGTTGAGTTGCATCGCGGTGCATCTGACCAATCACAGCCCTTGTGGTCTGCGTCGCCACGACGTGTAGTTACAATTTTTTGGGGGTGCACGTCGAGCTACGGCAGAGGGGTCTGCGGGGGTACGCCGTCGATTCGATGCAGAAGCGTAAAACAGGCTTTAGAAATGCACATTTCACAGTAGCTTGAGTTAGGATGTAGATGTAAATTTATGTAATTTACAAAATGGTAACATCTGTAAAAATGTAAACCATTTTTATATTGTAAATGTAGATATTCTGAGTTTTATTCAAATTAACCATTAGTCTTCCATAGTAGCATACATTTAGATGATGTTAACCACAGTTAAAACCATGCATATAGCACCTCAGTACCATTGTAAAATGTAACTATGTGGTTTCTATGGTATTTGTATGAAAAACGGTAGACTAAATACATTTACTATAAATGCTCAAACACTATAGCTTAAACACAAAAAATACTATTATATTCCATTTCTCCTCTAATACATGTAGTACATGTCCACATTAATAATATAATAATTTTCGTTCTGACTATCCCACATTTCTGCCACAATACCATGGTGCAGTTAGTATTACTACAGTAAATCCATGATCAATTAGACCAAGATTTGTAGATTGAAAATCCCTCTGACTGTATCATTGCGCACACTGTTTCTCCTGTTTGTCAGCGTTGTTTCATCTGGCTTATCTAGTTTAAATCGCCAAGAAATGTATTGTTCTCCGTTGAATGCAAGCGCTTCTCATTGGAACTCGCAGTGCTGTTTAGTGGTCGCGTGATCATCTACACGGCAGTCTGCAAGTGTCCACTAAAATGAGTTAATGCAAAGTAGAGATGCACCGATTACAATTTTCTAGACCGATTCCGATTTCCGATCTTTCATGAGTTTGGCCTGCCGATACCGATTTTAGCCGATTCCGATTTCATTTTTTCTAACCACTTTACAGCAAACACAAATATTTATTTTCTATCTTTTCTTTAATAGAACATTTTACATAGAACATAGAAATGTTTTTGAACAAATTAAATAAAATAGAACTATATAAATTATTACTCCTGGTGTGGGAAATTCACACATATAAGAACAGTGTTATGGTATGGAAGAACCATTTTCAATTCCTATATTCAACTATACAAAAATGTGATATATTTACTTATTTAGGAAACTAAACTTCTGTATGAAAACAGGAAATGGCAAAAAATAAATATAGCCTTGCAGTATAAAGATATTTCTCCAAACACACACACAGGCTTATTGCAATCACTTGTACATCAATGGCAAGTTTTATTTCGCAAACAGTTCTTCTCTCGTCTGCCACATGTCCAGCCAGGCTAACAAGCGCTAAGCTCGGGCAAGTGGAGCAAGTGCAGGGAAACGATTGGGAAATAATAAAAAATAATTTATTTTCTGACATGGCCTACTCCAGTTCTTGTTAAAACACACCAGACATGCAAATTCTGGGCACTTTTTGGGTGAAATCATATTTATTTTGTCCAACAAAAGTGTGCTTTCACTTTAATTGAGCGTGAGCAGCGCAGCAAAAATAGACTGCGCAGAAACCCCGCTTCACTGACGCTCCTGCTCGACGCTCACGGTCTGCTCCTGCTCTCGGTGTGAATGCACTCATTGATTAACATGCACGCCGGGGAAAAAAACGCGCTGCTCACGCTTGCGGTGTGAAACGGCCGAAATTCAGGAGGTTTCCTGTTGCGCGATGTTAATCATGTGGCGCCCGAATGCATTTGACCGGCAAAAAAATCGGAATATATCAGACTGACCGGCCGGTCGCAGGTCATGGCCGATCACGTGAAAATCGTCCGATTCCGATCACCGGCCGATCAATCGGTGCATCTCTAATGCAAAGTTATCAGAAGAATGAAGCAAAACTAATTGAATCATTCTTTGTTTGTGCACCATAGTTAATTTTTCCTTTTCTTTGGTTTAGTGTGTTTGGTGGGCCGTCACGAAGAGCGTGTTTTCGACGAGCGTGAGTTGAAGTTTGAGGTGGGAGATGGAGAGAGTTTGGGTTTGCCTCCAGGCGTAGAGAAAGCCTTGCAGTCCATGGAGCAGGGAGAGGAGGCGATCTTCACCATCAAACCAAAGTAAACACACATTTCTTACACCTGTGCACAGTATCTATGAATGTTTTAATTCATTTATTCATGAGTTTATTTTTTAATTTCAGGTATGGCTATGGAACTGCTGGCAGCAACAAATTCGACATTCCACCTAATGCTACACTGCAGTACAAAATTAAACTGAAAGCATTTGAGAAGGTCAGTGTGTCCTCCTAAATAAAAGCAGTGCAGAGCTAAATTTACACCCGCATTACTCACTATATGGGAATGTTATGTTATGGGGGTTTATGTTGTAGGAAACTTGTGGGTTTTTAATATAAAATGAACCGTATCGTGATGTAAGATTTTGGCCTTTAAATCCACCCCTAAGAACAACAGTAATGTATGATATAATTTTTTTTCTAGCTTTGTAAAAATAATCATGCTTTAATACTTATTACAGACTGTAAATGATCAGTTATGCAGTAATGTCTGTACGAAGTCATTGTCATGAGGTTAAGATGCTGTGTCCTGTCACACAGGCCAAAGAATCCTGGGAAATGAACTCAATTGAGAAACTGGAACAGAGCGTCATCGTCAAAGAGAAAGGAACTCAGTATTTTAAGGTAGAAGCAATGTCATGCACACCGACATATATTTATGCTCTACATCCCATTTTAATCTAATAGTAGTGCTATGCAGTATAACGGTTCATCCAGTTTACCGGTATTTCAGTTTTGCGTATGATGTATTTTTCAAATGCCACCATACCGGTGCATAGCTGAAAGAACTGCTGCATCTATTCAATGACCACGAAGAACGCTATGTATAGTGTATTGAGAGAGGACGTCTAATGAATGCATACCCTTCATATTAATGGTTTTAAATTTATAACAAGGATAAATTAACTCTCTTTAATGGCAAATATCATGTAGAGCCCCATGATTTCTGCGATGTAACAGAATCCAGTCACAAATGGAACTTTCTGTATAAAGTGGAATGTCATGGAATTTGGCCAATTTTGGATGAATAAATAAAAAATAGGGCTGTACAAAGAATCAAATTGCAATATGGACTAGTGTCTGTGAATTAGTGATGTGTGGATCGCAGTAATATCCACGGACGCTGCGGATATTCTGCGGGTTGGGCGGGTCAGATAATAAATAATAACACTCTAAAAATTGCAGGTGGATGAGAGATAAATAATAATTCATGTGTTGATTTTAATAAAGACACAGAACTCTAATTTAACGGTAAAACGCAACGAATGTGCAATACTCTTTTACTTTTGTTTTCAACAACAACTTAAACCAATCAAGGAAAACATACGCCTAGAGCACCTCCTAGTGGTCATTTTATAAAACACAAAGGAACCTACATGAGAGATTGCTGAATAACTTGACAGCTTTAACTAAAAATATACCCAAGTTTAAGAGAAATTATTCTGATAAGAGTGGTTTCGAACATATTGATGGAAGCAATTTCCCATAATTTCTTTTTTAATTCAGTCAAATTCATGCAAATTCAACAGAGGTTCACGTCAACAAAAGCAACAGAATGGGCTTCAAAACTAAAGACCACAATAGGAGAGGGTGCGGCACTGGTAATAAAATCTAGTCTCGCTATTTTTAATGAAGACAACTGTGTGTTGAGCTTCAGGATGCAACGCTGAACATTTAAGTTTAATTTGCGGAAGTTTGCGCGTAAACTTGCTGAAAAGATAGGCTACTGAGCTACTGGAAACACATGAGGAATCCAAAACCGTTATTGTGATGTGTGTGTGTGTGGAATGTTTAATGGGACTTTATGTGATTTTACTTGATATCTCTGAAATGTCATTAACGTCATTCTCAAAGCTAAGCGCAACAAATAGCAGAACAAGCTGTAAGCTGTCAGTCAGTAACTTATGTGTGCGCATGATGCACAGCGCTCGTGCTTTCAGACCTACGCGCTTTTATTGACTTGCGTAATTGAAATCTCACACTTAAATTATATTTATAGTTCCTAACTTTTTAGGCTATTAAAGCTGGTATAATAGCTGGTTTAGGCTATTAAAAAATGTAATTTCGCTGAAGAAGAACTTTTGCTTTTAATAAATGTTATTTAAAAGCAGCCTACTTCAGTGTAAAATGCTACCATGTCATCGTGCTTAACACTGAGAATTTGAATAGTGTGACCATCGGGTACTTCAAATAAACTTGCCAAAAAATAAAGGAATTATTACATTTTTATTTGATTAATGATTACATTCTAAAAGAGTAACTAATTTGATTACCACAATTTTTGGAAGTAAATTAGTATTTGACATGACAATATTTTCATATTCTTTGTACTCCTGACAGCAAAATAAGCCACTATAAACATATATGAAGGTCCAGTCATAAAGAAAAAGTACCATGATGTATCATTAAAACCACCAAAATCTTAAAAGATACTAATACAGATTTTTGGCCATACCACCCAGCTCTATCTAATAGTATATTATTATTATTATTATCTATTATTGTACAAGATCATCACAATAATGACTGTGTGTCATTGTTTGTTATGAGGTTGCCCTCATTGAATGGTTTTTTTGTTTCATTAATTGGAGTGTTTCGTGTGCACAGGAGGGGAAATACAAGCAGGCCGCTGTGCAGTACAAACGCATTGTGTCCTGGTTAGAGCACGAGTCCAGTATGGAGCCGGAGGAAGAAGAGAAAGCCAAAGCGCTGCGATTGGCTGCTCACCTCAACCTAGCTATGTGCTACCTAAAGCTGCAGGAAGCAAGCCCTGCCCTCGAGAGCTGTGACAAGGTAGGAAATGAATGCTTAAGCATGGTTTAAGGAAATCATATTCAAGTGCTGTCAAAGTTAATACATCATTTAGTAGACACTTTTATCCATTGCATTAATGCATTTATCAATTCATGCATTCCCAGGTAATCAAACGCATTCCTTAGTTTTGCTAGTGCTCTATTGTTTGAGCTACAAGAATGCTTACTTGTGAGAAGACTTTAAACGTTAATAATGGCTCTAAATATCTAATGCCTTGAAATAAAATAGTTAATGTGCAAAATAGATTAACGTAACTGTTCTTTAAAAGTACCATACTTGCTCAGTGGTACCCAGTCAACTGTTTTTTATATATATATTTTTATATATATATGATTTATAATTAATTGCAATGGGCCTTATTGGCTGCGTTTACACTGGCACAAATTTTTTTTTAGTTTTTTTTACTCCCATCTGATGCAGATCGTAATTTGTTGCACACATGTAAATAAAAATCTGCACGAGATCCGTTTTTTTCCGCATCTGATCTGAAGCACTTCTAAATGTGGTTTTAAATCGGGTACATATCCGATATCTGGACATGTCTAAACTCGCATATCCGATTCCCCCTGGAATTCCAAGCCACCACAAGGTGATGACGACACTTTGCCCACAAAGATAGTTGAAGCAGACGTGCCTGTATGCACTCACACTTAAACTCACAGCTTTTTTTTTGTGAGGTGGAAACTTTATAGCTAAGAAATTGCGCACACACGCAAACATTCAGGAGAATGGAAACTGGTTTTCAAATTTTATAAATAAAACAGCTTTGCTACTGAAAGCTACACTATATTTCACAGCAATGAGGTGATAACTTCACTGTTTTGTACATAAAGCTTCACTAAACGCAAACTGTATCTCTCTCTCTCTCTCTCTCTCATGCGCTCGCTCATTAATTCATATAAATCTTACCACTCTAATTTATTTCACTTCAGAATTCTAGATCTAATGAGCTATAGATAAAATAGCTAACAAATATTACCGTGATTTTCCAGGCTATATCTTGTTTAGTCCGATTTTGCGCTGCACACATCTATGACAACTTTAAACTTGTCCATGCTGGCAAATGGCCATCTAACGTGAATTGTATAAATTATTTTAGCACGGCCATTAAAAACCAGAGCGTCAACTATGTTACATAGTAAAGCGATCACCAACAGAATGGACTGGGATTAATATAAACACGGATATCGGCTACCAGTCGTGACTAACGTGAATGGAATCAGGTGGGACATCAAATCGGATATGGTCACAAGGTTCGATCTGTGCATTAAGACTTGCAGTGTAAACGCAGCCATTGGGATTTTGACTTTAAAAGTCCTAATTTGTTTATTTGGTGGCTAAATAGGCTGTTTAGAAAAGGTTTCTTGCTTAAATTGCAAGTAAACTTGACCTTCATTGCACCCTTCCAAACTGTTCTCATCTTTCCCGTTTCTGTTTTTTTTTTGTGTGTGTGTGTGAAGGCACTGGAGCTGGACACAAATAATGAGAAGGCTTTGTTTAGGCGAGGAGAGGCACTGGTTGTCATGAAGGAGTTTGACAGGGCGAGAGCAGATTTCCAGCGCGTCACTCAGTTGTATCCAGCCAATAAGGCAGCGAAGAGCCAGATCGTGCTCTGCCAGAAACATATCAAAGTACAACACGAGAAGGACAAACGCCTCTATGCCAACATGTTCCAGAAGTTTGCAGAGAGAGACGCTAAAGTAAGTGTCTACGGTTACTAGCTCTTAGTCACTGCACAAAAGATATACCCACCAAATATCTGTTGTCTTCTATCTAATATTGTTTTTTTTTTTTTTTTTTTGGTTGCTGTTTTTTCAGAAGGAGGCGGATCAAGAAAAGGAGCAGGAAAAGAAACCGAATGGTAGTGCAATGGAAATTGAAGAAAACGGAGCCCTGGAACAAACCGCAGCATAATGGCATGCGTTTCTATGAATTACTGTGTTTTGTTTTTTAAGAGTTTTTTTTTTATATATATATATACCTTCTATAATTTCTGTTCCCCTGAAGTGTGTTTGTGCAAGTGAGGATGCGTGCGTGCTTTAGTTTCTAATCTAATGTAGCGAGACGTTTGCTTTTGTACTGTGGCCAGAGCCTTATGGCCAGGGTGTGTATGAATGCTTGTGTGTACATTACTGTAAGGCAGCTAGTCGGCCTGGCCATGTTCTTTGCTTTACACTTGGAGAGCGTGGAAATAAAACGATTCTCAGCCGGTAGCTTGTACTGCAGCCTCTCGTGTCGGCTGCAAAAACTGATGCTGATCCTTAGAAAGTCGCACTGCTGTACAATAAAGCGCTTTTCTGCCCCGTCACTAAACTTTACGTGCATGGAGGTGATCACCAGGGCAAAAAGACTTTTTTCTTTGATTTGTAAGCTTTTGAATGTTTTTTTTTTTTTTTTTTATCGTTCCACTGTTAAATTCTCCACGTTTAATGTGTATCACAACTGGAAACCTTTCGATAGTGACTCTCTAGAGGAGAAACCACGCACATTTCCTGTGAAGAGCCCTCTTGTCTACTTCACTCTGTGTGTAGTCTTTTCTGCTACATTGTTCTAGCAGAGAACATCATCAATATAGGGCTGAGATGTTTGTCATTTCACAAAGTGATAACATGAACTTAGACCTGCAGTCTTACACTGTCTCTTTTTTATCTTCTTGTGGACAATATTACCTATGATTTCTCCATAATTGTACTTGCACATTGTATATCTGATGGTGGATTGTCATGGCAGAAGATGCTCGCTTTACCCTGCAGCGCTGTGTGACGGAGCTCCACCAGGACAGGATTACTCTAGTGTTGTGTGTTAGAGACACGTACAGACAGTTCTGTTCCCATGTCCTTGATTCTCTGATGTTGAGTAGAACAATAAAACAAACTCAAAATCATCCTGCTGTATTGTCTGGATTGTAGCATTTAGTACAATGTGAAAGTACAAAATGGGTCAGTATCTCTATAAAGATACACTGCCTGGCCAAAAAAAAAGGTCACTGTTTGGATTTAAATTGGCAAATGCTTAAGTGTCTATGATTGGATCATTATTGGTGTGATTATTATCTTTCTAGCATGTTGTTTGGCAACAGTTCTTCTAACCCTAATTGATGGAGTGTGTAGCTTTTTATTTCTTAAACAACCATGTAGGAAGACAGTGAATGACAATGTCAAGATTCATCAGGCTCAAATTGTGAAAGAATGGTTGGGAGGGAGCATGAAGAATCATTTTCAGACCTTAAAGGGTTAGTTCACCCAAAAATCAAAATTGTCATTAATGACTCATTCTCATGTCAATCCAAACCCGTAAGACCTTCGTTCAACTTTGGAACACAAATGAAGATCTTTTTAATTTTTTTTTTTTTTTTTTTGGCCTGGCAGTGTATATTATAAGCCAGTGAAACTGCATTTAGCAAATATACAGAAACGATAGATAAATGTTAGGTTAATAAAAAAAAAATCTAAAACAGCAAATAATCAAAATGTTAACTAAAATCCTTTCATTTTTTTCCTTAACAGCCATTTATTATTTACGAAATGGGGTGCTTGTGGATAAGTCATGGAGATTTGTAAAATATATTACGTCCATGGACATTTTTTTATAATGAATATAATTCTTCTAAATGCATATAAACTTTATTAGGCTGTAATATATATTACCTTTCTTAGTTTTTGTAAATAAAAGTTTGAAAATAAGCAGCTTTGTCACAGCAGAATTATCAGAACTATCTTGTGGGACCTTCAAATATTGTCCCAAAAGTTGAGCGGATAGAGTCTAGCATGTGAATAAACTAGTGTCTAACAAGAAGCAATAAAATAGGCACACCCCCCAATGAATGCATTAATTAAATCCACTTCAAGTTTTCAAAGTGCATCTGCATGAAACTTTTATGTTCACGCTGCCATCTTCTGGTGCTATACAACACTTACACCTGTAAGACACCTGATGTCTCATAGTTTCTAGACTCTTCTTAACCCATAGCTGACTTTTCTTTCTAAAAGGGATATGTGGATACAGTGTATCATTTACAAGTGTATCCGTACAATTAAGATACATATAACACTTGTTTTGTTGATGAAAATAAAAAAAATTGATCATTTTTGATTGTGCGGGGCAGTGACCACTTATTGACCACATGCAGACAATGACCAAATGCCACCACAAATACCTGAAATCCACACTGTGGCGATCAGCCAACAGCTCCCACAAGGAAATAGATAATTTTACAGTTCTAAATAATGATCTCAAATGATGAAAGAGGATAGAATATACATTTTGTACAGTATAAAAATCATTGTCTATGGAAAGTCCCCATAAAACATCAAAACGCAACATGTGTGTGTGTGCGCGCGTGTGTGTGTACCGAAACTCAGGTTGAGTCAAGGGGATTTTCACAAAAAAAATCTCTATTAATAAAAACATCTGATAAATGACAGCTTATTTAGCCTACTTTCTTAATAAAAATCTGAACATGATAAACATCGCCTGTATGTGATGACAAATAGATATGCAAATGACAAAACGTTTGAAACCATATAAAGTACATTGGTGTTAATATGAACCCCTTTTTATATAAAGTAAATAGGAAAAGGGTTACCGGTAGTTCATCAATTAGAGAATGAACTAAATTGAGAAATATCAGGTAATAGTTTATATTAAAAAAATATAGCAAACAATGCTTGCATTTAGGGTTAAATAAAATGTCACTTGAGACCTTCCCTCCCTGCCTGTGGTGTGTAACTTGGTAACGCATTGGTCATCAGAGACAGTGAAGTCCGCAGGCAGATGTGTTTGTTTGTCAGTGCTAAGCACATCTCTGCTTTTAAGTTTTCAGGTTCAAATTGATGGCTTATGCAAAGATCTGCCAGAAACAACATTATATAAAGCTGCATGCAAAACAACCTACAGCAGGTCATACAGGTTTTTCCAGACCAGCCGCACTGCACACATTCAAACATATTAATTTGTCTTCGTTGAAGGACTTTTAGGAGACAATCCCAGTTTCTTTAAAATTGGCATTTGAAAACAAAAAAAATTACAAACACTTTCAGGAAAATAATAGCCTAATAAACATTAACTTGAAAGTATAAATAAATGAGGAAACACGATAAGAATGGTTACACTTTAATTTGATGGTCCACTTTAGATTTTCTACTAACTATAAGTAACTGCCAACATGTCAACTAACTCATGAATTTGCAACTGCATGTCAACTAACTCTCATTAGAGTATTAGTAGACTGTTTGGGTTAGGGTTAGAATAATAAGTTGACAACTATTAATGCTTTATGACTGGTAGGTAAAATTTAGTTGCAAAGTTACTTGTACACTGAAAAAAATATTTTCATGATTTATCACAATTTTTTTTCTTTTGTCAAATCAACTTAGGTAATTAATGTGGTTCAGATAACATAATATTTTGAGTTTATGTTGATTAAGCCATCTCATTCATTGTATTAACTAAAATGTTTTATTTCAATGAGCTCAATATTTTAAGGGAACTAGGTATCTAACTTTTTTTAAAGTTAAGCCAACAATATTTTTATAGTGTAGTTAGTAGAATGTCTAAAGTGGACCATCAAAATAAAGTGTTATAAAAAAAACAAACAAGCCTTTATCCCTTCTGCCTTTATTATTTAAATTATTTTCAACAAAACAAGTTAGCATTTTATGTCATGCAAATTATATTTCTGCATCAATAATCATAAATTATATATATATATATATATATATATATATATATATATATATATATATATAGGCCTATATGTGTATGTATGTCTGTCTGTCTGTCTGCCAGTCCATCCGTCCATCCATCTATCTATCTACCGGTATATACAGTGCCGGTCAGAATTATTTGCCCCCTTGGTGAATATGATCAAAGATGGCTGTAAAAAATAAATCTGCATTGTTTATCCTTTTGATATTTTATTTAAAAAAAATGCAAAAATCTAACCTTTCATTGAAGTAAAAGAATTGAAAGTGGGAGGAAGATCACGTTATGAAATAAATGTTTTTCTCCAAAACACGTTGGGAACAATTATTTGCCCCCTTTTATTAAATACTTTTTGCAACCTCCTTTTTCCAAGATAACAGCTTTGAGTTTTCTCCTATAATGCCTGATGAGTTTGGAGAACAACTGACAAGAGATCAGAGAACATTCCTCCATACAGAATCTCTCCAGATCCTTCAGATTCCCAGATCCATGTTGGCGCTTCTTCTCTTCAGTTCAGCCCACTCATTTCCTATAGAGGTCAGGTCTGGAGACTGGGATGGCCATTGCAGATGCTTGGTTTTGTGCTCAGTGACCCATTTTTGTTTTGATTTTGATGTTTGTTTATGGATCACTGTCCTGTTGGAAGATCCAAACATGGCCCATTTTGCTAAAAATGTTTTTTTTTTTAAATATCAAAAGGATTAACAATGCAGAAGTACAGACTTAATACTCTACATCTCATCAAAATATATCCTTAATAACAAAATAAATTAAGAATGCAGCATAGGTTTATCTGTCTTAAGAGCTTTGGAGTTCTTTAAAAAGGAAATAGCTTGGATATATTGCTCAATATATCCTAGTTGAATTTCCCCTCGTTGTACCTGTTGAGAAGATCAGCGACGTCACGAAGTGGGCGTGGCCTCCTCAACCTGTGCATGCACTGATGTTTGAGAGACACTTGCAGACGCTGAATCACAGACACAGAGAAGGAAATGTGGACGAGTGTGACGAGAGATTGAGTTTTTACACTGGGGTTTGAAACCGGAAAGCGTGTATCGATGATCCTTCCAGAGGTTTTTAACTTCTGTGATCCACACGGAGCCTGAAGGACGTAAAGATGATGCTGAACTTTCTCCCGGTGCGGAAATTCAAACGCAACGGCAGATATATTGTGTTTGGGGCGGTGCTGATGTTTGCATTACTGGCGGCTTATCTGGAGTTCATGGCCACGAGCGAGTGGAGCAGCACTGGTGAGTGACAGACATCTGATGCCCTGTCCACTCATTACTCATTACTTTACACATTCATGATGGCAATCCTCAAATATTATTAAAGTCAAAATGTTTACAATAAGGACCAATTCATTAACCCTACTTAATATATTTGGTATCGTGAAGGGACAATAAACAACATTTTTACAGCATTTATTCATCTAGATCAGGGATTACAAAATTTCCTAAGTTTTTGTTGTTGTCGTTGTTGTTATTGTTGAACACATTTTACCTAAATAAAATAGCGCATGATGTCGGTTAATGGTCACATGACATGCAGGTAAACAAATCAAATATTTTATCTTTTTAACATGTTTTATTTAGAATATTTTTTATTTAATTTAGCATTTTATGGTTTAATTCATTATTAGCTGATTATTATAATTAAGGTTAAATTGGTTAATAATGCTTTAGGTCATTATTTCACTCTTCATATCATGTATATCCAACTACATATAATACATTGTTCAAGTTGTATTAACATTAGTTCATTTATTATCATCAACACAAGTTAATCACATATAATGATAATGATAAATTAGCTAATGTTAATAAATATAACCTAGATAACACTCCATAAGGTTGTTTTGGTCAATTTCAAATAGGATTCCAGTTTCCAGTTACCTCCTGTATCTGTTTTCTTAGTAAATTTTGACCAACTTGTACTTGTATTCCTTTCTACATACATTTTCTAATTGCAATTTACCCATGTTCCACAGTTATAATGTTTACTTGCACATTCCAATGTTTTGGAAATTCTCTTCTGTTGTATCAGGAGTTTGAACTGGAGCTAAAGTTTGGAGTTTGTTGGCTTATTGAGTATGTTCTTTGTCGTGGTGAATTGGTTCCATTATTCTTAAACACAATACAATTCAAAACAACATGCAAACAGCACAGCACAATATAACGCAATGGCAGAATACATTGTGTTAATAAGATCAAGGATATGTTTAATGTGCATGGAAACACGAGACACTGCTTGTTTCTAGTTTCTAGTTATTTTTTTTAGACAGGGTGTTTCTTTCCGATTCCCATGGTGACTCACAGTGCTTTCCTTCTGACTAAGGCACCTTGAAACTTATAGCAATTTTAATCATGTTTTCTTATTGGTCCTATATTGCAAAGTCTGTACAAAGAGAAGCTTATGTGATTGAAGAAACCTGAGAGATGTCAGGTGAGCTCTGACCTGCAGAAGGGGTTTGTCATCTTGTTTGAGGTCAGTGTCAGACCAGAGGAGCAACACCAATGTCACACCACCTGGACATCAGCCTGCTAATGTGCATCTAAAATTACATTTGAATAGTAAACTCACACTGACCTGCACAAAATCAGATTATAAACAACAGCTGTCCAGTTGAGATTTGCTTGCACCCTTGAATGCGATCCGAATTCCTTGTTCCTCCTGTATTTCCAAAAGAAATCCCGAGGTGAATGATTGATCTGCACATGGCAGTATGATGCGTTCGAGTCCTCCTCGGAAGTTCGTATTTACAAGTTGGGAAGTTGTGTTTACGACGTCAGGTGCTTTCAAGTCACTTTCGCCTGAGCAAAATGGTGGTGTACCTACTTTTAAGGGTTAGTTTGCCCAAAAATGACATTTCTGTCATTATTTCAGAGTCAGAAAGCTCTCCGATTTCATCAAAAAATAACTTAATTTGTGTTCTGAAGATAAATGTTTGAGTGAACCAACCCTTTAATTAACTACACAAAAACACAGCAAGGTTTTTATACTATTTCTAGAAAATGAAGAACAAAGAATGTGCATCAAGTGTATTTTGCTTTGTTTTCAACTAATTTATGAAGCCACTGTAAACTTTGTTACATATTATATTCTTAAAATGCTATTATATTTAGTGCAGGCAATTAACTTATTTTGCTCGATATACCGGTAATAGAAACGTATCACGATACCCTGCTCTTAAAAACGGTGCGATTCCTCATTTTACTAGTCCCGGTACTTTAAGAATGGCAGCAGGGTAGTGTGTGTGCAGTGCTTTGCTTACACTCCCATCAGGCACACTGGCATAATTTTGGTTTCGTGACAACATGGCATTGATGCGCACTTATGAGTCCATTGCTCAAGCATGCCATTCCTCTATGAACCTGCATATATTTTGCATGCTTGTACGACTTCACACTGTAAATAACGTTGTTTGCATATTTATGAGGTTAATAACAATAAAATAGAAATGCACAACACATTAAAACAAGAATGCACACAACTTCTGTCAAACATCACCATGTCAGTCTATTAAATAAACTTTTAACACATTTTAAGTTTTTCCCTGCAACTCTGAAAATAAACGCCATATTTTTGTTAAAAGTGCAAGAATAATAATGAGGCTAATAATTAATGACAATAATTAATGAGTGCTGCTTAGTTAATGATTGGTGGTCGGTGGCTAAGCAACTCTGTGTAATTTGTTTTGAATTGTTTTGTACTGCAATGCAATTATGAGTTATCACTGCAAAATGTTACTAATTGTCAACAATGTTTTTTTTTTTTTTCAATAGATGATATCCAGAGAGTTAATGACTGCAGATGAGATATAAAATTGCTGAAATAAAATTCAAACATTTTACACAATATTTACTCTAAATTCAAACAAAATTTGTTTATTATCGATTGTCAAAACTGTACATAGATTTTTGGTATTGAAGCTAACACAATCAGGTGGGATTTGAAGGCGGGTGCAGCACACAAACCCAAGAATATTACTGAACTGGAGGCCAGCATTGCTCATGATAGACCTGAGGAATCTTACACTAAGATTCCTCAGAAACGCTGCCAGAAGCTGGTGTCTGGTTATACATCTTGTTTGCAGCAGGTCATGACAACAAAAGGGTGTTCTACTAAGTACTAAAGTTGCTTGCAATGAAGGGGTTGAATAATTTTGAGACTGCAGAAGTCATTAAAAGTTGCATTTTCAGTTGAATTTGGGGAAACCACTTGAAACATTTGTCGTGTTGAGTTATTTCAGTTACTTTTGTTTGATTTGTTCATTGCAAACAGCTGAAAGTCTGTACATTTTGCCAATAAACCTGATTTGCAATGGGGGTTGTAGTGCCAATCAGTGAATGTTATGTAGCTAAATGAGTGTAATATCTTCAGGAGAAGATGCACAGTTATTTGTTCTCGTTGTTTATACTTTCAGCTAGCTCCATTTTTTCAAACAGACGAGGCGTTTATACTTGACACACTCGCCATTTGTATTATTCTTTGAAATGACAGGTGGCGACTCTTCACTTCAAACCCATGCAACAAAACAAAGAAAATCACGTAGACCTAGTAAACCTTGAGATTATTAATTGTGACAATTTAAACATTTTCATATAATTTCATGAACATTTTTATTAAACATAGACCTTTATTTTCCTTAAAAGGGCTTATTTGTGCAAGTGTAGGCTCATTTTGTAAATGTAAGCAATTAATAGACAAGCACAAACTGGGTGCCAGTAAGATGCCAGTAACAGATGTCAGAATCGCTTCGAAGTCATACATCTTCGGAAGCAGAGCCGCGCGCAAAGTTACAAAAAATTCCATGCAAAATGGTGTCTCTCAATGCGCACGACCGCCATCATCGCTATGAAGTCATTTTTGCCGTGCGCACCTTTGCGCTTGTGCGGACTCGGCGAGTATAAACCAAGCATAATTCTATTGTTTTGATTGTTGATAGCGAGCTACTGTGTTCAACTTGCTCTTTGAAGGACTGTAGTTCATCCATGTGTCCAACCCTAAATTTTATGTGTGTCAGTTTAGACACACTGCGGCGACATTGTAAGTCAATGTGAAGTGACGCACCCTTGTGACTGACCCTTGACCTTTGATTATTTTTGCACCAGTGGTCCCAGCCCTGGACTTTTAGATCATGATTTCTTTGTGATTTTTTTGTGGGGAATCATCAAAGACCAGGTGCATGGAGCAGAAATGGAACGAGACTACAGGGTGAGACATGCGTTACTGTAGTCTCGTTCCATTTCTGTTGCTCGCTCTCTTTCTCACCCCATCTCTCTCTCTTTCTCCTGCACTGAGCCCTGGGGCTTCTACCCTCTTTTAAACAAACTCGACATTCCTCTGGGGGCTACCAGTGACTTCTTGGGTGAACAGTGAAAGAAAGGATTTGTATGATGGAGAAAGGCAAAGAAGGAAATTTTTGTCGCTTGCTAAAACACAGAATTTGAACATGCACATGAGATCCTTAGGTCTCTTCTTTAAACTCATTTGTTCTCGCTCACACACTAAGGAAAGAGCACACACCACCCAGTGTGCAAATACACCTGAAGACACAGACCATAATAGCCTGTCTGCCCCGGCCCTCCTCACAGTGTGTGTTCAGTGGTGCTGGGGGTCAGGTGACCCTTTCTTCTTTAAGCCGACGCGTCATTTCCTGTGTTCCTTGTTGCTGTTGCTATAGCACCAATGTGCAAGGTTAAGCACACTTGCACTTCTCTGTACACACACACACTCTCTCTGTCTTTTTGCAGGGAGTTTGTGTATTTTCTTTACCTCTAGACATTTAGCTATATTTGCTGTAAATATTTGCAGATAGCTTATGTGTAAATTAACTATACTAGTTTTTTTATGTATTGTGTGCATGCATTTTTTAACTGTCTATTTGAAAAGCTTGCAACATAGCAGGATGTTTGTCAGCCAAAAGACAGTAGTTGTTCGATGAATGCCTCATCAAAATACCCATTCTTTATAGCTAGAAACTTAAGTGAAACTTGAATAACTGGTTTTTGCTCACCTACTGTATAATGTGACTGAAGGGACAATGTGCATACAAGGCACATATACGTGTCCAAACAATGTAACAGGAGTCTTTTTTATGTCCTTTCAGGGATGTCTTTGAGCTGATTCATAAATGAATAAACCATTATTCTTCTTACAAGCCAATAGATTTAATTTTGTATATGGTTAGGGTTAGTTTATAATATATGCATGATTTCGGATAAAATGAGAATCAAAATTTTGGATATCTTGATTCTCCTATGATTCTGAATAGACAACAGAATAATGTAATTTACTAGAGGTTCTGACAAAATGTTATTGCTGCAGTGTGCAGTCTATTTAAAAAATATTTAATTAATTTGAATTATTGTTTTTTTAATCGGTTTGAATGAATGATTCAATGACTCACTCATAAAGATTTCACTAGTTTCATTACTGGATGAATATGTAAACTTTATCCCTGTAATTCTGTGATAATTTGAATGTTTGGAGTAACAGAAACAATGATACTGTGTGGTTGAAGCTGTTTCGTACCCATACATGACAACTGCTCTCTCTGGCTCAGCGGCTCACAGGTGAATCGTTGTTATTTAGGAATAAGATCACTTGGGTGTTTAAATCGAGATCGCAATCTTTTACCGATTAATCTTGCAGCTTTAGTTTATAGTTCTTATTAATAGCTTTATATATTAAACAATAGTTTGTAGTATGTGCTGATTTAAAATGGTAAACTATGTTTGTGTGTTTGTTCAGCCATAATTTGGCAACGAGATTGCCCTCAGAAGTTTGCTAGAAACCTCTGCAATAATAAAAAAATTATAAATATATGTGTGTGTGTGTATATATATATATATATATATATATATATATATACACAACCCTATAAACAACCCCATTTCCAGAAAAGTTGGAAACTAATTTCTTAAACTGCATAAAGTTTTCTTTTAAAACTGGGATTAGGGTTAGTCTGTTAATGTTCTTATTTAAGTGTGTGCATGTATGTCAAGCAAGACATCTTGATTAAAAAAAAAAAAAAACAGCAGGACAGTTTATGGGAAATCAGCACCTGGAAATCAGCCTAGTTGTGCATGACATTAGATAATGAATAAGGAAAAGAAAAAGGAAAATCTAATGACATGACTACTTTGCATTTTGGGAAACTCTGAAAGCAGCGTTGCATTTTATAAATAGATCAGCATAGTCGCTGGAAACCAAGTTTAAACTCTGTGATTCCCTGTAGAATTCATATTTTTGTTTTAATTTAATTTGGGGTCAAATTAAAAGTGTTGTTTAAGGGAGAGAGTGAGTGATGGTGTGTAAGTTAATGCTTTTTCCTTGTTAAAGATTTATGTGAACATGGAATCAGTTTCAGTCTATCTGGAGAAATCTCAAACCATCAATGGCAAACTAATGTCACTGTAATGGATCAAACACACACACCTGGTCAGTCAGGTTTAATTAATTTATTGGCTACTTGACTAAATATTTACTCCTTTTCTCTGTTTCTCTTTCAGACGCAACCATCCGCAGCGTCGCCGGGCCAAAAACTGCTGCTCGACGAGCGGTAAAAACTCAGTTACACTCCATCATGTTGCATTTTTCATTCATCTAGAGTCCAGTTATAATCTTGGAAATTATTATTTTCCATTATTATTGATTGTGAAATTCAGGTCAATGATTATTTTTGTTTTGTGTAAAAACATAACTCTCAGCAACCAGTTTGAGTCACAAATAAAAGATAAAAACTCATGGATGATATTTCTTCTGGATCATTTGTGAAATGGCAAATAAAAATAAGGTGAGTACATTGCATTGTGGGATGCAATATTTGTGTTCCACAGGCTCAAGAAGATCACATCTCTGATGATAATCATGAGAAAGACATCTGGGTACCAAAAAACGCTCAACAGACATGGAGGATGGAGGTAAAGATACAGCCACAATGACAGAAATACACAGGGAAGGTGTTTACCATGGGGTCCAAAAATATGGTTTAACGGTGATGCATGTCCAAAAACATGGTATTGCCATGGTACATATTCAAAAAAACATAGTATTACCTTGGTATGTACCCAAAAAGCCTTAATACTACAATATTTTTGGTACTTTGTAAGTGTAATAGTTTGTAATATTTCTCTTACTCAGAGCTCTGTATTCATATGTGTTGATGTGCATATGTTGTAAGGATGATTGATGGTATTAAACCACAAGAACATTTGCCTCTACGTTGGCCATGGCTCTTTCTGTGTGTCTTTGGCAAGGCTTTTGCTGTCTTGTTAAATTTAGCATGACTCTGTGTGTCTCTGGTGTCACTGCACTATTTTAAACATGACACATGAGCTGTTCATTTTTTGTTCATTCTGTATGTTAGTTGGGAATTTAAAATAATATTTGTGCATAGTAATGTAAGCTTTAACAGGAGAACAGCTGAGCAGCTTGTATTTTTATTAAAGAAGTAGGTCACCCAAAAAATGAAAACTCGCCCTCAAGTGGTTCCAAACCTGTATGAGTTCTCTCTTCTGTTGTACACAAAAGGAGATATTTTGAAGAATGTCGGTAACCAGACAGTTGACGGTAGCAATTGACTTCCATAGTAGGAAAAAAATACTTTGGAAGTCAATGGCCACCATTAACTGTCTGGTTAACAGAAGAGAGAAACTAATTCAGGTTTGGAACAACTTGAGGGTGAGTAAATGATGACAGAATTTTCATTTTTGGGTGAACTGTCCCTTTAATTCTTATTTGCAAAAATGTGTATTATTTGAGCTATAAAGATGAATGAATGTAAATCGTACAGACAGTCACTTATCATTTTTTAGTTCAAATAACTTTGCACAGAGATTTTTTATCACAACCGTGACCCGTCTCATGCTGATACGTATGATGTTTAGGTCTTGTAGCTCTACTTTTGAAACAGTATTTTCATGTTTATTCCAGTGCAGCTGAAATATGTCTTCCCCCATAGACTTCCATTAATCAGTATTAATGTAAACATTTCCCCCCCAAACATTTTGTTTTTACAGTCTGATGGATCAAATTATCCAAATAATTATTTTAATTGTATAGACTATTGTAAAGTAAAAATCTGTTCATTTAATATATATGAGTGTGTTTGTGTGTGTTTGCTGCAGTATAAAGGACAGGCTAATCTTCACATCTTTGAGGACTGGTGTGGCTCATCTATAGCTCAACTACGGAAGAATCTACATTATCCGCTATATCCTCATGTAGGTTATATAGCTGTCAAATATACATTACCATTCAAACGTTTAAGGTCAGTGATATTTTCTTTTTTGAAAGAAATGAATACCTTTCAACAAGGATGAAATAAATGGTTCATAAGTGACAGTAAAGACTAGTTTCATATAAACACTGTTCTTTTGAACTCTATTCATTGAAGAATCCTGAAAAAAACAATATCACAATTTCCACCAAAATACTTAGCTGCACAACTGTTTTCAACAATGCAACGAGGCTCATTTAATAATAATTGCGTAAATTATTCATATTTGTATACACAGGAGAAATTCTTATGAAAAATTTCCGCCTAATTTACACCACACGTGTACGGACATGGAATTGTTCTTAACCTCGTTCGAACGTTTATAAATTTGGAGTATTCTAAATGAGCGACCATGTGCCCAAACTTAGTGATAGAGAGGTGCAGATGTGACATGACTTTGTAGGTCAAAACGTGGAAGCGAGTTAGCATTTTAGCACTTCCGGTTCCATCGTCCCGAAGTCAATGGGTTTTTGGTTAAATGGCTGAAATAAGGTCTGTGATGAACACAAGCTCAAGACACTTTCATGTATTATACTACGCCATAAAATACATAAATATTAACCCCAATCTTGAATTTTTTTAAGCTGATATGTGTCTTGAAAAAGGTGGTTGCTAACAAGTGGCTAAATGGCACTACCGAGGCTGTCAAGGAGATAAAACGTCATCACACCAAACAGATAATCTCAGTCCGCTTACACCGCATCGTTATGCTTATAATCGAGCTCTTATAAACCATTCTAACTCATGTTCTGGGAAAATGTTTTTCGATAAAAACTGAGAGTTGTTTTTCTACTCTCACTCATCTGAGTGCGCACGCAGCAAGAAATTTCTCTTAAACTCATTTATAAATATTAATCTTGTAATTATTATCTTGTGAGCAGATTTAATTGTGATATTGATATATTTTGTACATTTTGTGGTTTACATGTTGAACATTTTTATCATTTATTTTGGAGTTTACCTCATTCAGTTTGTTTTTGGTCAGATTTCTATTACTCACATCATACCCAGTTTTCAACTGTGCTTTAAAAATGTTTTATTTGTTTTTTTTCTTCTGACAAATCTATCATAAGGAATATTACTTAATTTTTTTCTTTTTTTTAGCTAAATTTAGTATTCATAAATGTAAAGTTGGATGATAATAAGCCTTTGTTTTTTATTTTAAAGTCAGAAGTTCAACAATACCTAAACACAATGATATGTTTAAAAAATAAGAAATCTGTAACATTTATTTCCATTTGTATACATTTTCATATTTTAATTTAACTTTTAAGTTTGTTACTGGTTTTTTATTTATGTTTTTGTCTTTTTTGTTTATTCAACGTACTCCACTGACTGTAGTTGTGATTCTTTAAAACCAGTTTAAAAAAAAAAAGCATGCCTAGCAAGATCCTCGAGTGATGGAACCTCAAAACAAGTTTTAACACAAAAAACACCTGTAATACAGTCCCAGATTACACACCTCTGAATAGACAGCTGTACATATGCAAATCTGCATCTTTACGGAGAGGAAACTTGCATTTTTTATATATGTGTGTATATATATATATATATATATATATATATATATATATATATATATATGTATAAAATTTACATACAATTAATCAATACTTAAAGTATTTTATCTAATACTTATTTTATTTCAGCTAACAAAATTTGTTAGTTACCAATAACAACACTCTTAGCAACATACTTTTCTTGCAATGTTACATTTGTATGCTTTGCATTGCATATTGCATATGATAACACTGTTTTGTTTTTTTATCTCTGTAGAATCGTTCAACTGTGAAGAAACTTGCTGTGTCGCCTAGTTGGACCAATTATGGACTCAGGATATTTGGCTACATACATCCTTATAGTGATGGTCTGTACATCTCTCTCTCACGCACACACATTCAGATTGTGTGCTATTGTCCCACTGTTAATCCTTCCCTGTGTTCGACAGGTGACTTTCTGTTTGCAGTGGCGTCTGATGATAACAGTGAGTTCTGGCTCAGCGAAGATGAGAATCCCGAAAATTTGAAGCTCCGTGCTTACGTTGGAAAGGTTTGTGAGTATTGACTTTACAATTACTTTTGTGCAGGTGCGTGAAATGGATGCACTTAATTTTGTCTGGTTCCTCCATTTTTAGACAGGTAGAGAATGGACCGCCCCAGGGGAATATGGAAAATACGCCAGTCAGAAATCAGATCTTATTCCGTAAGTGAATGCGCCATTTGTGTTTCATAATGCTTGAGGGAAATGCTCACACACCTCTCCATGTTATGACCACATACATGCCTCAATGATGAAGAACTATTTTTAGACGCAGCATGTGTAGATTCACAAACTGCTGTTTGTGTCCTAATTCGGGTCATGGCACAAGGCGGGAAGTCATTAGAAGTGAATCGTCTGTTAAATCGTGTGTGCGTGTGTGTGAGAAACAAATGTTGGTCAAGATTACATTTCAGTAACATACTTCAAATCAAACAAAAATGGGTGAATCAGTTGTGCTTCCTGAGCTCAAATCACACAAACAGTGCTGATCCAGCTAATCTGTATAATCATCCAATGGTAAACAAACACACAATTGATCCAGTCTTCAGTGTCAGATGATTCTTTAGAAATCATTCTAAAATGCTGTTTTGATACTCAAGAATTATTAAAGAACATTTCTTATTATTATCAATGTTGAAAACAGTTGTGAAACTTTGAGTCTTTGATGAATAGAAAATTTCAAAGAACGGCATTTATTTGAAGCAGAAATATTTTGTAACATTAGAAATGTATTTACTGTTACTTTTGATCAATTTAATGCATCCTTGCTGAATAAGAGCTTTCATTTATAAAAAAAAACAAGTGTGTGTATGTTAATAAAATACATTTAAAAATGTATAATATAAATTGAATGCAATTACAAACATGGGAGGTTTCTATTAATTAATTATTCTATATCATTGTGTATATTATATGCGCATATGTATTAATTATTCAGTATCATTAATAAAATATGATCAGTTTCATATTATATTTAAAACTGTTGAAAAGCTTTATATAAAAAATTCAGAGATCTTCAGATTCTCTAAGAGAAAATTCTCGCACATAGTTCTTAAAAAATGAGGAATGTTTCACATTTTGTTGTTGTGTTTTACAGTCTTCAGAAGACCAGTAAATATTTCTTTGAACTCATTCATAAACAGAACGATCAAGGAACGGACCATGTGGAGGTTGCGGTGAGTGTGTTTACTGAGGGTGTTGCTGTGATTGTTGTACACTGTTATGACACTGCATGTATTTACTTACAGTGGCAGTTCAAACAGGCTGGACACGGATTTTCAATCATCGATTCCAAGTTCATCTCCCTCTATATCAGTGAGTGTGTGTGTTATTTTGGGCTGTGGTTGCAGAAATGTCAGGGTAGTGTTAGGATGCCTGGAATAGCTGCTCCTGTCCACACACACGCCCTAAAATAGAGCTAATGATGGGGTAGCCTCCACTGCACAAAGTGCGTGTGTGTTTGTTGTCGTCTTATTGCTTCAGCTGCCCTTTGCGTTCATTTCTATGTAAATGTATACAGCTTTAGGTAAAAACTGTGTTTTTGGTGTACTTCAGATAGTTTGTCATTATCCATCTGTCACCGCATCACTGTTTTTATTGTTAAGTAAAACTATTAAAAAAAAATTTGTCAATTGAAATGAAGCTGAAATAAAATTTAATTTAGTATACACGGTTATATTAATACAAATTAGTCTCCGCCTCCACTCCACACCAAGCAGCTTAGAATACCTGATCCACTCGGTCAACTTTACTGTAGTAAACGCTGCACAATGGCAAGAGGAAATACTGGCTTAATTCACCCTTATATGTTTGAACCAGAAACGGATTTAGAAGAAGTGGAAGAGTGAATTATAGTGGGTCGTCTACAAGTCGATGTATCAGAATGATAATGCTTTTTGATGTATCGCGCTCTACAATGTTGGACGCATAACGGTAATTAATATGATTAGCCTTTTGCTTGACACAAACAGCTAATAATGTGTTACTAATGTTACGCAAACCATGTTTCCGTTCGCCATCTCAGAGACAGACAGCTGCCTTCTGAAAATCAGCATCCTTACAAACGCTTGAACAACTTAGAACGTCAGTGGAGAAAGCCTTTTTTTTATTAACAGAAAAATATACCAGGGTAATCTGGCTTCTCTTGAGACTCCCCTGCTTCGCAGCAGTTGATGATATGCTAAACATTGTAGTGATTGGTTACAAAATATTTGTGAGGTAGAGAACAAGGGTGATTTCAAACCGTGCTTTTGAGACTGTCTTTGGTTCACTGCGGTTTTAAGGAGAATGATGAATTTTCCCATGGTTTGTCTGAAAACATATTAAAAACAAATAGACATATAAACAACATTAAAAACTTTACCACATTTTCACCACAGGGGGTCTTTAAAAAACCACACAAAAATGCATTGCAAACTTGCTAATATGCAAATAAAAGCTTATTCAAGATATTAATAAATACTGTAATTGTATATAAATAATACAAGAATAGCACTGCTTCGCATGTGTGTATGTTTACGTTTTTCTCTAAATATCGTAGGTATGTCAGATGATGATGCGGACCATGTTTAGAATGGAATGGAAGTGCATACTATTCTTTTTAAATAGTGCATTATATTAATAGTATAATACGTTGTAAAAACAGTATGTTTTAAGTAGTATATTATTTTTTAATTATATCGATAATAGTTTCAAGCACTAGTATATACCTGATTGTTTGTGTGTGCAGATGAGTCCACTCTGAAGGCAGGAGATGTCAATCACATTCCTCAGACCGCTGCCAGTCATGTGACTCCGCCCCAAAGGTCATCTCGGACTCCGCCCCATGGAGCAGACATGCTGAGAGCAGATCCACGAGACTCGTTTCATCAGGGTGAGAAATTCAGACACAAACTCACACTCATTTAATACAATTTTTATAGTCAAAATAAACATAATGGACTAACAACTCAGACTTGATGAGCCATTAAACACTAAACTTAAAACATGAGAGTGAGTGAATATTAACAGAATTTTCAAATAAAGTGGACCTTGCAGATTTAAGTTCTATTACAGTATAATAAATAAATCATTGTCCTCTGCACTTTGTATTACGATTATGATAATGATCCATCACTTTATATTTGCTTCTTGTTTCTAGTTGTTTGCTTGTTCCTTAAATTTTGTGACGTATTGACTTCTTAAAGTTGCATGTGTGCAAGGCAAACTAAAACGTATAATATTCAGAACATGAATTCAGCGCCACCTTGTGGCAAATGAGACATTTCCACAGTGTTTCTTAACCTTTTCAACTGGAAGGCCCTATTAATGAAACTGAGAATCTTGATAAATTAAATGAATTACAATCCATTTTGTGATTTCTGAAGTTTTAGGAACTAGAATTCTGAAGTTTAGAGCCTTCAGTTTGTAGAATTAATACAATAAAGTATGTAACTGTGTATGCTAATAATAATAATAATAGTGTTAATTCTTGTCTTTCTTGTTTGTGTTTATTTGTATGTGTAGTTCCATTACTGGACAGGATGCGTCTGCAGGGAGTTTTACCTGACTGCATCTATAACCCCAGTTACATCATAAAGGGATATCCTCTAATGCGCTATCAAGGCCTGCAGTTTGTAAGTGCTTGAACACACATAAATAAGTAGAACGCTAATAAAACAAAACAAATATTTCATAGCGTTCCTTTTTTAAAGCAATGAATGTTGTGCCAATGTGAGCATGATCTTGTTCAATCTAATCTGATGCAGGTGCACCTGACGTATGTGTATCCCAATGACTACACACGGCTCACACACATGGAGAGTGATAACAAATGTTTCTACCGTGCAAATCCATACTACCTGGACAGGTAGACACACAACTACACTACCGTTCATATGTTTATGCTCAACAAAGCTGCATTTATTTGATCAGAAATATTGTAAAAAGTAATATTGTGAAATATTATTACAATTACAATTGCTATTTGAATATATTTCAAATGTAATTTATTCCTGTGATGGCAAAGCTGAATTTTCAGCATCATTACTCAAGTCTTCAGTGTCACATGATCCTTCAGAAATTATTCTAATACGCTGATTCATTTGAACAGTATTTATTTTAAAGCTGCAGTCCGTAACTTTTTTGGGTTAAAAATCATCCAAAATACCTTTTTGAGCAAGTACATAACCAGCCAGTGTTCAAAACTATCTGCTTGCCTTAGCTCGATTCAAAATGGTAAGCTTGTTATAATGTTTTTAATTCCAGTGGTACTGGTGGATTTCTGCGGGAAATTTCGTGCATGTCTTTGCGTCATTATGTCACATCTGTACACATAAAGAAGGTGTCTCGGCTAGTAGGCTATATTGCGTGTGAGGATGTTGTAGGTGGAGATTTATAGCCTTTTCTCACAGCACTTGATATAATTAAACATTAATTTGATAGCGGATCCAGAAAGGTTCAAACGACAATCACCAGTGACAACTGGAGATTCATCCGTTGTAAAATGCAAAAGACTTTGGAATTTGGAGTGGCTACAGGAAAAAAGAGACTGCAATGCGAAAACAAGGATAAATATCTGAAGGGCATTAAATGTACTCACGCAATGCTGATGTTAACATTAACAATTTGAGAACAAAGTATAATTTTCACGGTTTGACGTGATATGATAAGCGATCGTTAGATTTAAAGGTGAACTAAGTAACTTTTTTACCTTAACCGAACAGCTTTGGAGTCATTGTAATGTTTATATTACTGATTTCGTGTTGAATGGTGGTCGTCTCGCAACCCCCTGGTGCCTGTGAGCCGCAAAACCACCCTTGCAACTTTGGGCCGGCGGGTCGCCGGCCTCAGTGTTAGGAAGTATCGTGTGATATCAGGTCTCGCGAGGTAACGAATTGCTTTACGGCAAAAAACAGATCTGATCAAATTCTGATAAAATGAGCATCAAACAGAAATAACCCGGCGCCGTATACATGTGGTGTTGGGCGCGCGCAGCTCTTAAAGGGGCCATACCTTATTTCCACTCGTTACAGCGTCCATCCTACTGAACAGGTACCGGTGTACAGGGGGAGGGGATCCGGCCGTGAGTGCGAGCCATCTCTGCGTGAGTGCTATTCACGACAGTACAAGTACTCCACAGCGACTCTAGGGGTCGCTGTTTGACAAAAACGGAATTCCTACTTAGTGCTGCTTTAATCAGTGCGATTTACTGCAATACTTTTTTTCCCCTTAATTGGTCAGAACAAAAGTGGATGTTACTTACTTGTTCAGATGACATTTTCTGGTGAAAATTCTTATGTTGGTCATGCTTCCAAAAAGTAGAATCTGTGATTCTGAATGACAGTATCCACACCGGCGCGGTGACTGACAGCCACACATTCTCCTCAAAACATTGGATTCATCCGCGCTGTGCCGTGCCGAGGCACAACCCACGTAAAGTTGATAATTCCGCAATTGCAGATTTCAAACAGAGATGGCGTTAAAGAGAAAAAACTACGGACTGCAGCTTAAAATGTAATATTTTTTAACATGATTAAAAGTATTAATTAAAAAAAAAAACTGTACAAAAAAACTATCTCAATCAAATCATTTATTTTCAGATATGGCTTCTCAAACTACATTCAACTTGATCTGCCTGAAAATGAAGAATTCATCAAATTCAAAGGTACAGCAAACACGTAGTGCTTTAGTGGTGTATTTACATTTAAAGAAAACATTAAAACAACATTCTCAATGCATTTAAATTCCTTAATGCGACAAGAATGTTTAACAGGAAATGAGCAGACTTCATTTTATGAAATTATGAAAACAAACATTTTTGTCTTATTAATAAAAACATATAATGAATTGTGTGTAATAAGATCAGGTAAATGTAATGGGGTCAGTTTTGTTGTCTTTAACTCTTGTGTTAAAATATGCAATACGCATGATGGTTCAGAACATAAAACACACTAAAAGGAAGGTAAAAGTGTTTATGTATTCCCCATTTCAAGACACCTCATGCTTGACTTTATCTCCCTGTAGGAGATAGAAATTATGAGAAGAAGCGGCAAGAGGAAGGTATGGAGAGGAACAAGGTTCTCCAAGATTATGGCGAATATTACGATTACTCAATGCAGATGCGCCGCAAACTGTTCTCTGTCCAGAAAAATGGCATAATCAGAAAAAAGAGACAAGACGGGAAAATTGATGTCAGATTTGAACCGATAGACCAAGACAACCAAGCCAAGGGAATCCAAAAACCGCCTGAAGAACCACAGAACCTCCCAGAGGAACCACAGCACCAACCGAGAAGGAAGAAAAAGAGACGCCCTCAAAAACACCTGAAGGACCAACACTACCTCCAAAATGCACCTTCTGAAGTGAAGACCCATGACCAGGGGAAAGAAAAAGACTCTGTGGTTGCACAAACGATTCAGAATAACATCATGGAGAAGATACCTGATCAGCAGAATCTAGGACCAGCTCAGAAAGAAGGCCGCTGGAGGTCAGAGGTGAAATATCAAATGGCCCAACCGCTCCGTCAGGATGGTGGAATTGAGCTCCACCCACTTAAATCCCAACACGGCAATAGTAGCAATGGAAATTTAAACCCTTTTGCCGTCAGAGACGGAGATATTCCCATGGAGAACATACGAGAAGTCGAGAAGTTGAAGGAAAGGTCAGTGACCAACCCTGCCATGTTTGATGAGGTCCATAATGAACATCATAACCTTGTAAATCGGATGGGTAATCGAAAAGTCTTTCTAGGAGAACGACCATCTTTGGACGGGGATGAAGTCAAAGAAGCAATGATGAGGCCCAAACACCCAAAACGTAAAGCAGAAAAAGCTGTGCATGTTTTGAAGGACAACCCTGAAAAGGCTGAAGTAGATGACAACAGTCAAAATGACAACAATATCATCAAGCATACAAAAGTGGCACATCATCTCCAAATCACCCAAAATCCACAGCAAAACGCATCATATAACCAGGCCAATGAGCACAAGACGTGGATCCTCTCTGCTCCGTCCATTGAAGAACATAAACACTGGGGTGGTGTAAATGATGCCAGAAGGGGAAATGAAATACAGGATAGTGCGATACATTTAGAAGAGATTGATGATGGACGAGGTGAAGAAGACGCTTTGGTGGATCATGGTTTCTCTGAGGAAGAAGACTACGACCTCATCAATAAGGCTGTGTTTGATGTGGAAGTCAAGTGGTCTCAGACGTTCCAGGCTAAACCCCTAGATCTGTATGCCATGCGCTCCGATTGGATCGATCTGAAGTGTAATGTGTCTGGAAACCTGCTGCTCGACGAATCAGAAGCGATGTCCGTAGTCGAAGCTTTTATGAAGAAACTAAACGAGAAATATCCAAGGTAGGCTGACTGTTACAATTATTTCGAATCAAATATCCGATTAATACAATATGCAAAATGGTGTTTGGAATGGAATACTATACCACACATTTTATACAGTATACTGCCTGCTATTTTATTAAAAATATTATGTGAAACCTGCATCAACAGGGTCACATTTCTTTGTATGGGTTTGTTCAGAAAGTAACATGTTCCGTAAATACTGCAAATTATACACTACCGTTCAAAAATTTGGGCTTAGTAAAAAAAAGTTGTTGTTTTTTTGTTTGTTTTTTAAACATTACTACTTTTATTCAGCAATGACACATTAAATTGGTCAAAATTGACAGTAAATACATTTATAATGTTACTAAAGAGTTCCATTTTAAATAAACGCTGTTCTTTTGAACTTCCTATTTATCAAAGAATCCCAAAAATTAAATGTGTAACAGTTTCCACAAAAATTTGAAGCAGCACAATTGATTTCAACATTACTAATAATTAGAACTGTTTTTGAGCACCAAATGAGAATGATTTCTGAAGGATCATGTGACACTGAAGACTAGAGTAATGATGAGAAAATCCCTGAACAGTGACAATAGTATGAGTAGTATGGTAATATGCCATTCTGAACATTTTAATTAATCTCAGACATAAATTTGTGTCTGTGTGTGTAGGCAGTTCTCTCTAGATCGTATCGTAAACATTGAGATGAGGCCTGATTATAATCGGGGCAGTAGATATCTCCTGGAACTGGACCTGCTGGAGGCTTCAGGACACCACTTGCGCCTGGTTCAGTACATCTTTGTGAAAAGAACTGAAGATTGGGGTTCTCATAAAAAAAAAAAGGTTCAGGATAAAGAACTTAAGCTTTGCAATCCATATAGCTTCTACTGGAACCCGACAGCTACTGTCCACTTCATCATCCCAGGTAAAACTCTCTCAAATAGAGAAGGATGAAAAAAATGATTTTCTGATCTTTCTTCAAGACGCATTCTTACTAAGAAAGATGGGTTGATCTGGTCTATTACTGCCACAATCCAAACACCTTTACATTGGTAAGCAGCAGTAAGATCATTTTAAATGGTCATTACACTAAAGTTGGATGGTTTAGCAGAAGTTACACCAGCATATTGAAACAGCTTTGGTTTATATCTTATGCATAATTGTCTATTTAAAAATCCTCTCTGCTACATTCTGTAACATTTTTTTTAGGTTTATAAATTTGATTTTATATACATTTGGTTTATAAATGTACAGGTCCTTCTCAAAAAATTAGCATATTGTGATAAAGTTCATTATTTTCCATAATGTAATGATAAAAATTAAACTTTCATATATTTTAGATTCATTGCACACCAACTGAAATATTTCAGGTCTTTTATTGTTTTAATACTGATGATTTTGGCATACAGCTCATGAAAACCCAAAATTCCTATCTAAAAAAATTAGCATATCATGAAAAGGTTCTCTAAACGAGCTATTAACCTTATCATCTGAATCAACTAATTAACTCTAAACACCTGCAAAAGATTCCTGATTCCAAAAAACGCTGCACAACGAGAAGAGGTGACCGGACCCTGAGGAAGATTGTGGAGAAGGACCGATTCCAGACCTGCGGAAGCAGTGGACTGAGTCTGGAGTAGAAACATCCAGAGTCACCGTGCACAGGCGTGTGCAGGAAATGGGCTACAGGTGCCGCATTCCCCAGGTCAAGCCACTTTTGAACCAGAAACAGCGGCAGAAGCGCCTGACCTGGGCTACAGAGAAGCAGCACTGGAGTACCCACAGTCAGTGATGGTCTGGGGTGCCATGTCAGCTGCTGGTGTTGGTCCACTGTGTTTTATCAAGGGCAGGGTCAATACAGCTAGCTATCAGGAGATTTTGGAGCACTTCATGCTTTCATCTGCTGAAAAGCTTTATGGAGATGAAGATTTATTTTTTTAGCACGACCTGGCACCTGCTCACAATGCCAAAACCACTGGTAAATGGTTTACTGACCATGGTATTACTGTGCTCAATTGGCCTGCCAACTCTCCTGACCTGAACCCCATAGAGAATCTGTGGGATTTTGTGAAGAGAAATTTGAGAGACGCAAGACCCAACACTCTGGATGACCTTAAGGCCGCTATCGAAGCATCCTGGGCCTCCATAACACCTCAGCAGTGCCACAGGCTGATTGCCTCCATGCCACGCCGCAATTTCTTTCTGTGTCTTACCCTCTTGCTTGAGGGTGTCAATGATGGCCTTCTGGACAGCAGTCAGGTCGGCAGTCTTACCCATGATTGCGGTTTTGAGTAATGAAACAGGCTGGGAGTTTTTAAAAGCCTCAGGAATCTTTTGCAGGTGTTTAGAGTTAATTAGTTGATTCAGATGATTAAGTTAATAGCTCGTTTAGAGAACCTTTTCATGATATGCTCATTTTTTGAGATAGGAATTTTGGGTTTTCATGAGCTGTATGCCAAAATCATCAGTATTAAAACAATAAAAGACCTGAAATATTTCAGTTGGTGTGCAATGAATCTAAAATATATGAAAGTTTAATTTTTATCATTACATTATGGAAAATAATGAACTTTATCACAATATGCTAATTTTTTGAGAAGGACGTGTATTTGAATATATTTTCAAATGCAATTTATTTCTGTGATACAAAGCTGAATTTTCAGCACTATTACAGCATCTTCAGTGTCACATGACCCTTTAAAAATCATTCTAATATGCTGATTTGCTGCTCAAGAAAAAAAACAGTTGTTGTTTCATATGTTTTCAGTATTACTTAATATACTTTTCAGATCTTCCTGACCTCAAACTTTTGAACAGTAGTGTATTTATTTATTTATTTATTTATTGTTGTATTATATTTTTATAAATGTTAAAAAACTCTGCAACATTTTAGGGAATGTTTATAGTTATTAAAAATGTAATTTAAAAAGATTGTTCTTAGAACATTGATTTATAAAAAATAACCAAACCAGAACCATACCATCATTTTGAGGGAATGCTCAGTGTTGGCAGGGTTATGTACACGTTTACTGTCTGCTGTATGAAATATCTTAACAAGACACTGTGTGTTTATGTGTCTGCAGTGAAGAACCAGGCCCGTTGGGTACAGCAGTTTATTTCTGACATGGAGGAGTTATACCGCACCACTGGAGATCAGAATTTCAACGTCATTATTATTGACTATGAAAGCACTGATATCAACATAGAAAAAGCACTACAAAACTCTTATTTACCCAGGTACAATTACAGGTTTATAATTATACGCATAGTAAAGTGAACCTCTGAACTTCATGAGTTTGATTCCTTGATCATTTGACACATTGTCATTTCATGCTTCTGTAGCTATCATTTTATAATTATATATTTTTATTTTACATGGTTCTTCATCCAAAAATGGACATGTTTGGGTGAACTTACCCTCTTGTTCCAAACCTGTATGAGTTTCTTTCTTCTGTTGAACACAAAAGATATTTTAAAGAAAGTTGGTAACCAGACCGTTGACGGTAGCCATTGACTTCCATAGTATTTTTTTCCCTTCTATGAAACTCAATGGGGCCCATTAATTGTTCGATTACCAATATTATTTAATATATCTTCTTTTATGTTCAACAGAGGAAAGAAACTCTGACAGGAAATAGGTTAAGAACAAATGATGACAGAATAAAATATTTTGGGTGAACTATTCCTTTAAAGACACGGTTTTAATAATTCATGTACTTGTAAAAAGAGACCTCACTTTGACTCCTTTTCTATTGTGTGTCCTCCATTTCAGGTATCAGTACCTCCAGCTGAGTGGAAACTTTGAGAGATCAGCAGGACTGCAGGCAGGAATTGACCTCATTACTGTAAGATTAACACACACAATCACTCACACGCACCACACTTGCACAAAATATGCTTGAATTTCTAAAACTTGTTCAAAACATGTCATATGCTATTGCAAAGCTGATGGATGTCACTCAATGAAGGTCTGTCTGTCTCTCTGTCAGGACGATCACAGCATTGTGTTTCTTTGTGATCTGCACATCCATTTTCCTCCTGGCTTCATCGACACTGTGAGAAAACACTGTGTGGAGAGACGCATGGCTTTTGCTCCCATAGTCATGAGACTGAACTGTGGCGCTACACCTCTGGAACCTGATGGTACAGTCTTTTACCTAATAACACTGTCAAATACATCAGAGAGAATTAGATTCGCTCTGTACAACAACTAATACAATACCTTTCAAATGTTTGTGGACTAATATATTTGAAGAAGTCAACAAGGCTGCATTTATGTGGTCAAAAATACATTCAAAACAAGAATATTGTTAAGTATTATCACAATACACAATAAATGTTTTCTATTTTAGTGTTTTATTTATTTCTTTGATGTAAAGCTGAATTTTTAGCATCATTACTCCAGTCTTCAGTGTCACATGATCCTTCAGAAATCATTCTAATGGGCTGATTTGCTGCTCAAGAAACATTTATTATCAATGTTGAAAACATTTGTGCTGCTTAATAGTTTTGTAGTAACTTATTGAAAGATGAATAGAAAGTTCAAAAGAAAAGCATTTATTTTGTAACATTTATGTCATTACTGTCACTTTTGATCAATTTAATGCGTCCTTGCTCAATGAAAGTTTTTTTAGCAGTAATGTAGATGTTTAAATTCACAGCAGAACCGCTGAATACCAGATTCACAGTGTGTGTTTAATGTGCAGGTTACTGGGAGGTCAATGGCTTTGGACTTCTGGGAATTTATAAATCAGACCTGGACTCTATTGGGGGCATGAACACCAGAGAATTCGGTGACCGCTGGGGCGGAGAGGACTGGGAACTACTGGACAGGTCAGTCCTGAGACAATACACTAATAAAAACCATAATCACAGCTTTTTAGCTTATCTCAAAGTCAGTATTCATTTTTCATACTGTGCATTATGATGTTGGGATTTCATTTAAAGTGATTGATTTTAGTTTTTGGCTTTTATTTATATAAAAATAAAATTGTATTTATATTATATATATATATATATATATATATATATATATATATATATATATATATATATTATAGTATAAAATGTTACTAAAATAGTATAGAATTAAAAATGTATTTTTTTATTTTTTATGCACGTTTTTATTTCTTTTATATAAAGATCTTTGAATTACCATCATGTATGGAATGTGCTATGTACATAAACTTGCCTTGCCTTTCCTATAATATTAATATTGGCTTTTTATCGTTACCTATAACATGAAAATAATTCATCTTATCGTGTTAGAGAAATGTAATCTCAGTACATCCTTAATGTTAAACAAACATGATTTGGTGTGTGAAGTGCCTTGTGTCATCTGTGGTCTGTAGGATCCTTCAGGGTGGGCTTGAGGTGGAGCGTCTGTACCTGAGGAACTTCTTCCATCACTTTCATTCAAAACGTGGAATGTGGAATCGCCAGATGCTGCGCAACACGTAACCGAGTCAACAGTCCCGCAGCTGCTGAGCAATGGTTAAACGTTTGGTGAACCTCAGGACATTCCAGATGTGCGTTCCAGATCGCATCTGATTGAAGGTGATTTTGAGATGAGAATTAGTGGAAACAAACAGAGACTCAGGAAAAGGTGATGTTTTGTTTGAAGATGAGTTATGCAACATCTCCAGCTGCTATGGGATCATTACCAGAGTTTAAATGTTTCTCTAATGCTAACTACACTGTCAAGGAAAAAAAAAAGTAAACTGAGCTAAAGGAACATTTTGAGGTCATTGAAGGTTTCAGCATCACTTTGGTGTTGGCATCACTTCCAGGTCAATAATATGCCTTCAGTTGCGTCTGGCTAAGTATTCTGTTCTCACAGACAGAAATGTGACGTACAATGAGATGTATATACTGAGAAAATGTGTATTTATTCAGGTAGATGAGTGTCTTGGGTGAGGGGTTTGACTTTGCACACTGTTATTATGTGTTTTATGCTGTGTGACCTCTTAGGGACTGAAAGAATCTGCGGACAAAACCAAAGAGATGTGCAATATTCCCAGAGGCACAGAGCGTGTTTTTGAATAGTGAATTAATTCAGGTTAGAAATGCTGATCCGTTTTCAGGTCAATCGCATAAAGCCTGTCAAGAACACGTCTGCACCATATTTCGTCCCCAAAATACAAAAGGAAGAAATAAGAAATTTTGTTTAAAGAATTATTTTCCCTGTAATTTTCATGAATATTAAGCACATTTTACTTCCAAATTCTCAATAATGTAATACAGAAATATAAAGACATATTATTAAATTGAAGGTTTGTATACATCATGGTGCCTTAAATTTATGCTGATTTAAATGCAACCAAAAAATCATATTTTGTTACTGTAATACAGTACAGGAAAACTAAAAGTTTAAAACATTAATTTTATTAATGAGAACTTTCAGTACAGATGTGCTTAATTGTCATTAAACATACTGTCACAGTACCTTCATTGAAGGCTTCATTTTCTTAATGCAAAATGTAATTTGGGGGTTGGGAGTATTGGGTATGAAATGGCCTTGTTTTTGTGATATTTGCCATTTTATAGTGAAGTTCAAGGTGTTTTGATTATGAAAATGCCAATTTTTTTTTGTACAAAAAAGTTGTTCTTGGTTCATGACACATTCCAGCCATTAAACCCGGCTCATGTTGATTCAGAATGATTCAACCATGTGCAGTATTACATAAAACAAATTAGATCCTAATAATATTCATTAAACACACACATAAAGACCGTGATGTGTTTTCGTTTTTTTTCTCTCGTTTTTACTCTGTGGGTTATCATTTGGTTTATGATTATGTATTCTGATGAATTACTGCCCAGTGAAATCTGACGTTAGCCATGCTCACTTATACTGTAAGTGCCTTATGTTGTGTTTAATATCAGATGGAAATACCTACTGTAACATCTACTGTTTTGTGTGGGGATTTGTTGCTGTTTTTCCAGAGATTCTTTTCAATGGTTGGTTATACATGCTCTAATGTTACTGCCTTGTCGGGGGGGGGGTTTTGGTGGGCTTTTTTGTAAAAACAACAAAAAAACATGTAATGCATTGTAGATCTGACAGTCAATAGTGTCAGTGTTTTTTATTTTTTCCATATATTTTTTATATGAAGGATCTTCTTGTAGGAGGCAAAGTTAAAATGTCTCATTTATGCAGATCACCAACAACCTTAAATAAAATGTCTCTTCGGGTTTTATGTTTTGTTGAGGTTTGTATTCATGACCAACCGTATCAATTGTTCGGTCAAAAGTGGAGTTCTGTTTGTGATTTACAGTGAAAATGTATTGATGAAGAAACTTCTACACAGTTTCTCTGATGCTAGACGTTCATACAGTTTGTGCCTTAGCTTTTATTAAAAAAATGTAAAGGAGTATTTGGATTGGAATGACATGAAGGTGAGTGAATGATGACAAAATATTCATATTTAGGCAGTGTCTTTTTAAATGCTTTTTAACATTTCAGATGAAAAATATGGGATGAGGTTTGGTGAATGAAAATCAAACATGAAAATAAGCTAGCAAAACATTTAGATCATACAGCTACATAGCCCCTAAAGGGACATGGTGATGGAAAAAATGAGACAGGAGTTTCTCGGGGAAAGCAAAACTTATACGAGATAATTTTTTCCCCTTCCATGATCTCATATTTTTTTCCATCACCATGTCCCTTTAGGGGCGCCGTAATACATCATAGAAGCTCGAGGATATTTTAAAACAAAAACAAAGAAGATTCATCATAACTATTTACATTGCTTTGTTTTTCAGATGGAAGGAATGCAGCCTCTCTTTTTTTCCCTTCCTGGTTTTGCTGATAGTCCATGATTGAAGTGCCACCATCTCCTCAAAATGCAAGATTTGTTGATTCAATATTCAGAATTTATTTGTTGAACCACATTGGGATGACTTAGATCTACTCAGAAGCGGTGTATAGATTCTAAAGATCTGACTTGGGTTTCTTCTCACCAGTAGCTTTCCATGAAAACAGAATTACACAAGCTCAACCTTTGCTTCTCCAACATCTTCAACCTGGCAAAGAACCTCTATGAATTATGCTCTCTAAAAATCATATGATCATATGAAGTCCACAAGCTTCTGCAATTTAACAAATCTCACTTTACCCTTCTCAAAAACCTTAGGTGTTTGGAGTTCACTGGAAACCAGTCTGATCTCCTTCCCAGTAGGGATGGTAATTGATAAGAATTTAACTATTCCATTATCGATATTGCTTATCGATTCAATTCCTAATCGATTCTCTTATCGATTCTCATTGGGTGAGGGAATAAGTACAAATTTGTTTGTTTGTATTAACTTATTGAACTTATAACTTAACTTATTTGTTTGTTAATTATTATTAACTCGCTGACACAGCACAGAGTATTAGGGGTGTGAACCTACACTGGTCTCACGGTTCGGTTCATTACGATTATCATGTCATCGATTCAGTTCAATTCGATATCTCGATGCATTACATGCACTGCATCCTCAATTTTCAATTTTACTTCAAAAGTGATGTGTGCATGTGCGTGCGGGTGTGCGTGTTCGCCTGTTCGGGAAGTCGCAGTGACAGAAACAGTGACATTACATCATGGGACTAAAGTCTGTTCATGCTGTGTGTGTGGCCAAATGTTTCTGCATATTGGAGGTAGTTCGCCCCCTTTGACGAAATGGAAATTTTACAAGTGTTGCAAGTGACCGTATTGTTATGAGGCGCCATTATACTCTCATTGAGTATGTGCGCGAGTTTGTGTGTGCGCGCGCGCGTCTCATGAGTACACGTGCCTGGAGAGATCCACGCATCTCGTGTCTGTAGAGTTTGCGTGTATGTGCGTAAGTGACTTTAGGTGTGTCGTTGTGCATTTCATATGTATTTGTTTGAGCATTCAGCAGTGTAAATGTATGTTTGACTACTTAGTATACGTGTATGCAAGTGTTTCATATATCTGTGCGTGAGGTGAATGTGATTTCAACAAGTAGGCTACCACATGTTCCTGGATCAACATCGTTGTTGATCCTGGATCAACTTTCCAATTAACCAATCAGATTTGAGGGACAAGTTTACAGTTTATGTCAAGTTTAGGCTTAGAACCAAGGTGAAGTAGGCTACTTTCATCAGTGTCATTCACCTATCATTACCCTCTGATTTTAGGGAAAAGTTATGGGTAGGGTTAGGGATTGGGTAAGGACTACATTTAGAGACAGGAATGTTGATCCAGGATCAACAAAATATGTTGATCCAGGACCATGTCTTACTTGCCAAAATCACGGTGACCGTGTGCGTGAATGAAGTTTGTTATAAGCCCTAGACGGCGCCTCATATTGTCGTCTTTTCGCGTAAAATATAACCAAACTTTAGAGCGCTTCTGCCTCGATGTCATGTTTGCTGCGTTCTGAACCAAAACAAGGCAGCGCGTGTGTGACGTCATGACACATTTGCAACGAGCGGAACCGATAAGCGGAATCGTAAAGCAGGCAGACTAACGGTTCCAAGGAATTGGTTCACTGGGCACCGGTTCTGAAGAAGAACCGGTTCTCGATTCCCTTCCCTACTTCCCAGCTTTTAGATCTGTTGAAGCTGATGTGCAAGATGACTCAGACTGTTTCCATACAATCTTGAAGATTTGAAAACAGTGAAGGCGAAGAGAAAAAAAAATATTTTTCCCTGAAGACAAATTGAGGAATTCATGTACATGAGGCTGAAAGATCTCACCTTTTTCAGCAGATTCCAAACCTGGAAGAGATGTCAACATTAGTTTTCGTTTGGATCTGTGACATTTCGCAAATGCTTTTTGCCAAGGTGACATTTTTGACAACATCATTGGATTAACAACATCATAGAGAGAGGAGCTAAAACAAGAGCTAAACTACATCTGAATTGGCGAGTCTATAATAATTTTAATGTCTGACTGTAACATATTGTAGGCTACCATATGGCTAAAATAAACTTCCTGATATTTGTTCTTCTGTCCAGCAACACATATTGTGGCACGTTAGTTTCATCATTCTGTTACGTAACCCGTCTGTTGTGCCAAACTCCAAAAATAGCTGCTTGCAACTAAATGTGCATCATTGTTGTAATAAATAACTAGACCAAGACCTCAAAAGAACATTTCTCAGTAGGCTACCGCAGTAAAATTCTCAGCATATGCTACTCCAAATGTAAATTATTTGCTTAAAGTGGAAGCAGGTGCGTTTGTTTTGGAAAAAAGAAAAAATTAACATTCTTTTTTTCATGCTTGAACTGCAGTAAGGCTACATCAGTACAATTTCCACTTACTGGGCACTTCCTAAAGGTGGAAAAATGCTGTGTCGTGGAAAAAATGGTCACTTGGATAAACGTTCGGCATTGTATTTGACAAGTCTTGTACAGAAGTTATACATTTAGTTCGTTTTTAAAAGTAAAACTCGCCACTTAAAATGAAAATTAAAGCATTTGAAATTAAATATCAAAATCGACTTTTTTTTAATGGAATATTGCATTATTTATAATAAATGATTTATCCATGAACATTATTAGTATTATTATTATTAGTATTTAGAATGTTCTTGCCCTCATAACCTTTAATCAAAAGAACGTCCCATTCCCTCTAGCAAACATGTCTTCTCTGATGCGTTTACTGGCGCGACGGCGGGACAACCTGTCACTCACATGAGATCACAGCATTCAACAATCCAATCAATTACCAGTGGACAAAATCAAGTCCCTCCCTACATTTTATTTGCTTGTTCAAAAAGCCGTTTCATCCCTCGGATGTAGGCTAAGTCACAATGGTGAAGAAAAGAGTATTGCAACTTCTGTTTCTTGCTGACTTTAATATATAGTGCTTTCAATTTCAAATTCTGAAACAATCCACTAAAGGAACGCTCGAATAGTAAAAGTAAAGGCAATAGCCTACCTAATTCCAGACACAGAATCTAGAAAGTTATATATAGCATACCCTCCACCTGCCGGTATGAGCTTGTGAAGGGTTAAAGTGAGACTCTGGCCATGTTTAAATTCTGCAAATGCCTTTTAATTTTATACGTTGGGTTATATTTGGTGAAGGCTGGTGTCTGTGCATTTATTTGGAGTTATAAACGTGCGCACTCACGTCTGCTGACAGCTGAACTCACCACACTAGTGCAAACAGGGTGTCTACAGATATAAACAAGTTACATTTAAGACTTTTTAAGACCTTTTTAATGCCACTTTGAATGAAATTTAAGACCAAACCTGTGATGGAAATACACATTATTTTACATACGTATATGTAATATTTAATGTTTAACCTAAGCAATTGAAGTAATTTAATATTAACTACTTGTTTATTGAACTAAAATCAATGTAACATTTGCAATCGTGAGAATATTCAGCAAAATAGCTCCTGTCATGTTACTTAACTATATCATATGATAAAAAATAAAAAAAAACTATATCATATGTTATAAATAAAAAACTCAACATTTTTAATTTTTACCTGTTTCTTCTTTGAGTTTTTTTATGTGCTGTTATGCACATTAGTTTTGATTTCTCACTTTAAAATCTCTCACAGAGACAGACAGCGTGAGTCTCAACAGCGCTGCAGAAATACATTACAGGGCTCGACATTAAGCCTTTTCATGTGCTTGTCCTTTTGACAATTCACTTGTCCGAGTAAAAAAGTAGCTTTGTCCGGATTTTTTTTTTTTTGTGTGTGTTAATTTATTCTGAAGCAATATTCTCATCAGTGTTCAATCAGCTTTGATATTTAAATCGGCATATTGTAATATCTGCACCTTTAAAGGGCACATTTTAAATTCCTAAATTTGATCAATAAATTTAATTATTTAGAATAATAAGACACTATAGGGCTGTTACCCTAGGTAGGGCTGATCAAATTAAATCATTTACACTGAAAAATTACAATTGCATAAAATAATGTTATGAAATTGATTTAAATATACAAATAAGAAACGTTGGAAAGAATGATACTACTTTTAAACATAACACTAAACCGCCAGTAGGTGGTGACAGGCGACCGTCTTAATGAGTGAGTCATTGATTCATTCATACGAACGATTTGTTCAAACGGCTGATTCATTCAAGAATGAGACAGATGTTTATGAATGGGTCATTGAATCTTTGACTCAACCGATTCGATCAAAATGCTGAATCATTCAGTAATGAAAACAGGTTGAGTGTTCCTGTGAGATGCGCCGTGGTTCTGCTGTGATTTTTGTTTGGAACTATTTTCGCTGCTGAAACAGAACAAAAACAATAGATGCAATAAAAACAATAAAAACATTTTAGATGCCAATATTGCATCTAAAATGTAAGTGACTTAATTTTAACTGTTTTATTGAACTGTTGTAGGAAATAATGTCACATTTTTAATCGTGATGGTATTCAGGAAAAATAATTGAGTTTGCTTAACATATGTTAAACATATAAAACGCCAAATTTAGATTTATTATTGGCAGTATGTTGTTAAATGAGTGTGTGTGTGTGTGCTGCGCTCATTTGTGTAAGTTAGATTTCTCCTCGAGAGGCTGCGCGAGCCTCAACAGCGCAACCTTACCGTCAGTAATACATTTATTATCCACAATCGATCGCAACTTACAATAAATGTAATAAAATCAGAATCATTCTCTCGGTTTAGTCATTCCCTAGTTATTTTTGTTTTTGTTGATGTTCTCATCAGGCTACTTGTCCGGTCGGGCAAGTAAAATTCTTTTACTTGTCCCTTCAAAAAATCCACTTGTCCCGGACAAGCGTTAATGTCGAGTCCTGCATTATCATTATCAATCACTGTTTATGTAATAAAATCAGAATCATTCCCACGATTCGATGCTTCGCTGGTTATTAGACGGACATTGGGTCCGTCAGACTGGAGAAATTTTAGCGGTAATGTGACCAGAAATATTTAAGACCCATAGAATCTGAATTTAAGACATTTTAATACTTTTTAAGGCCTTTTATTAGGAAAACTTTAAGACATTTTAAGACTTAAGGACCCGCGGCCACCCTGTGCAAAGTACAAAGAATGCTCACACTCATTATCTAACTCAATTGTTTAAACTTTGATGTGTTTAAAGGAGGTTTGTCTTATTTCAGGTGTGAGAGTGTTAGTACACTGCATACTACGCACTAGATCACTAGATACAGCCTTTGATTTATTTTATTTTTTCAACAGTAAATACCTTTACATTGTTACAAAAAAACATATTTAAAATAAGTGTTGACTTTTGAACTTCCAATTCATTAAAGAATCATGAAAAAAATGCATCATGGTTTCCTCAAAAATACAGCATATTAGAATGATTTCAGGGGATGGTTGCATAAACTGCTGGGTATAGTTAGTCATCAATTTATTTTCTTTAAGACTGTTCATAACTGTTTTAAGTCAGTTACATAAAAACGTAGATTGGTCTAATTTGATACCGAAAAGAAAGACTGATTACCCCGAACGGGGTAATCCATCAGCCGGAAGTTGAAGCCTCGCGGGAGCCGCCATTGTAGCAGAACTTCACCTGCTGTTAGCATTCCATTGACTCCCATTCATTTTGGCGTCACTTTGACAACGAATAACTTTACATCTGAGGCGTCCAAAGACTCCATTTGTCCATTATTTATTTCTAAATAAACACGACAATGTATAAAAGGCTCCATTACTTTGTATCTTACGTTATGGCCTCGTTGAAACCGTTTTTGTTAAAAACAGGCTAACGATTGCGTCATAACCACGCGACTTTATGTCGCACAATAGAGACATTACCGTATAGACAGGAGGAGAAGCTCGGAGGCAATATTTTACTGTCTATGAGGCAATCGGGGGGACATAGAGGCATAAAGTCAAGGGAGAAGCCCATAGATGGAGAATCCATAAAAACAACGGGACAAAATATTTCAACAACGTTTTTGAGGAATTAGGTGATTCAGATTTGTTTTGCCACAGCTACTAGAAGATGTACAACTTTCAGACTGTCGTCACGCTCAGTTTAAGCCTGCGCAGTCACTCATCCATCAGGCAGGAAGTGCAATAATCGGGCTTCAGTCTTCTCCGTTGAAATCAATGGGGTCGCTGTGTCCATTTCTTTTACTGACCCCTAACTAACTGCTAGTTGCTCATAGTTTTAAAGAAACATGCTGCGTCCCAATTCGCATACTATCCGTCCTAAATAGTATTCGAAAATAGAATTAGTACGTCCCAAATGGTAGTATGTTGAAATGAGTGTTCCAAAGAGACCCGGATGGTCTACTATATAAGGATGGCTGGCGCGAAACAGACGTTCCGAAGCTTTGCGAGATCCCGAAGCAAAGATGATTCGAAACACTGATCCGAAGCGTGATTCAAAACACCCACGTCACGTGACAACGGCTAAATGAAGCGTCTAAGTGTTTCATCAGGTGGAGTGCTCCGCCGAATCAGGGTTTCATTGATTGGTCGGTTCGGGAACAAATCACACAATCACACAGTATAAAAGTTTTGTCAACGCATTTTCATATCGTGGGTTTTTGTGAGAGGAGTTTGGTTTTGAGATAGCGGATTTTTGGTGATATAGTGACATTTATAGTGCGATTTGTTTAGTTATATTTAGGATTTAATTTACATTTACACATTGACTTAGAGACACACAGAGTACATATAGTGACACATTAATAGATGCATTGATATGATATATATATAGATTAATAGATAGATGCATATATTACAGATACATATAGATTATTAGATAGATAGGCTACATATAAAATAGATAGATAGATAGATAGATAGATAGATAGATAGATAGATAGATAGAAATGGAGGCTCCACAGAAGAGATGCCCTACATCTGTGGTGTGGGAGCATTTCCATTTGGAAACCCCAAATAAAGTGAGATGTGTGTATTGTGATCGGCAGCTAGCCTACTGCAACAATACATCATCCATGATGCGCCATTTGAGGAGCATTCATCCTGCCATTCTGCAGGGTGCTGAGGATGGTAGTGTTCCCCCTGTACCAAGGCCTGCTACTGACACTGCTGGGCCATCTAAGCAAGGTATGCATTGTTTTATGATTTGTTACTAATTGCCGTTTTCTTTTAATTCAGAACCACAAATGTCAACATCAGGGCCATCATCATCAACACCAGTTGAAACACAAGACAGTTTATGGGAACATTTTGACAATCGTATCCGTGAGACCCAGATGATACACAATCCTACAGCTGATGCCACAGTGGAAGTGAAAAAATACCTCAGCGATGCGTTTTTGCCCAGAACTCATGATCCTCAAACTTACTGGAAAGAGAGAGCAGTAATCTTTCCTCATTTGTATGTCCTAGCTAAAAAATATCTTTGTATGCCAGCAACAAGTGTCCCTTGTGAGAGAATTTTTTCAAAGGCTGGAGAAATTATCTGTAAAAAAAGAAGTAGGCTGAGTCCTTCAACAGCAGAGAAATTAATATTTTTGAATAAAAATCTATAAGAAAGGGAGACATTGTGGCTTGATTTATTTTTTATTAATATTCATTTTTCATGACCAAAATCACATTATGCAATGTGAAGAGACTACAGGTTACAAGCTTCATATATTACAAAAATACAATAATAAAAAAAAAAAAAAAAAAAATTTTATTAGCTCTTTGTAAAGGTTGTTTCAGATCAACACCTGCAAGCGACCACTAGGCGTAAGTTCGACGCAGAAGTATAAATTGGGCTTTACGGCTGATATTGCCCACAACCCATCGCGCGTTGGACGAGGATTTGGTTAGAACTACAAACATGAGTGAAAAGTGTTTAAAAAAAAACTACAGACATGGAGGACGCGCGAGTCCGGCAGTAGAGGTTTAGTAAAGGGGTTTGAGTGATTAATTATCAGTATCTAACCTGACGAAAATGTATTTATTCAATGTTGTCTACATTTTATTGCATCTGCAGCAGCATTGTGAGCTTTTGTAAAGATACGTTTAGCCATTAACTTTTAAATGCATCATTACATTCAAATTGCAAACACATGAGGAGAGTCTCCGCATTAAAGACCCGCGACTGGCAGGTGAACGTGCAACAACATTTCTCTCCGAAACGGTAAGAAATTATATTAGATTGAATGGAGGATTTTAACTGTGACGAGATACTTGACAGGGCAGTTTATGGTTTCTTTTACTGTCTATGGATGCACGCGATAGAGCTGTCCGTTAAAGATGACGACGTAGTATGTCCCAAAGCTTGCCTACTATTTTGCTACACACTCAAAAGTATGTACTTTTTCTTCACAAAAAGAGTACATACTTTTAGGACGTAGTATAAGTAGGCGAATTGGGACGCAGCAACAGTCTGAAATATAATGGAAACTCCCCCCCGAAAGGATCATGTGACACTGAAGACTGGAGGAATGATTCTGAAAATTCAGCTTTGCATCACAGGAATAAATTACATTTTAAAATATATTTAAGTGGAAAACAGTATATTTTTAAATACTATTATAATTTAAAATACTATGGTTTTACTGACCCCAAATAAAGGATTTTCTGCAGCATTTATGCATATTTTTCCCATTTATGCTAATATTCTCTAATATTCTTTAAAGTTTTATAATATGCTATTTGTTGTGTTCTGTTTTTTTTATTTGTTTAAAAAAAAAAACATGACCAAAGTACAAATTACTCTAATGTGAATCTAGTGATAATCACCAGAATAACAGGAATTAAAAAAAAGTTAAATGTCTAAAATAAACACTAAAAAATGAGTTCCATTGTCATGAAAGCAATGTCACAATGCAACAAAAGAAATTCAAAATGTACTTTATTTTTTATTCTACATAGGCTATAAAGTATTTTGCATACATTTTTGTTTTTGAGGTATTGTGTCTTGGAGATTCACACATTCAGTGAATGTGTACGAATAATAAGAGTGCTGACCCCTGTCATAGTCGTGCTATTTTGAGGTGATAAAATATTCTTTCCACTCTACATCCCCGCCGTTGTTCATACAGTATGCCTGCCAAACCAGGCCACATTACATGTCCACAAGTCATCTCTTTTGTCAGTCTCAGACAGGTGTTGCCCAAATAAATCACTGCCAGAGACACTGACTGCTCTTGTGCTTGAGCACAAACACAGAGCCAGTCACACAGTGTGAATATTCAGAATGAGTCAATTGTCATCTGTCAGTGGTGATTGTGACCTGACATCACAGCCCTGATATGTAACCGACTGTCAGTCACACAAGGTCGTGAAGTTCTATCTATCCAGTGTGTGTTAAAAATATCACAACAGTCTATTGTCACAATGAATCACACATAATTAGCATAATCAAAATTTTAATAACCCTAAATTAAAGTCATGTGAAACAGTCCATATTCATAGAGTTAAAAGCTTTCTTTTGAGATTTGTATTAATACATATTGTTTTTTGTTTTTTATTGGTGACTTTTTCAGGTGATTTTCTTCATTTGGACTTTACCGGTCACTAATAACAAATGCACACGCATACATATACACAATTATACACTCTTATATACACTCCTATTACTGTCCTCCACCGGCAGCATCAAACATCTTCTTCCTGCCCTCCATACCAGACATGGCCTCAACGTTCTTACGCCAATCGCCCACCTCTGCCGACATAACCTGACAAAACAGAAATGCAGTGTACAGTTATGTCCAGAAACTGAAAACGTTCTTCCTTTATTCAGATGAATCTCTAAAAACCTGTCAAGGACAATTAAAATGACAAATTTCTGCAGAATTTAGGCATATTTGCCCCATTAATGTAATGCAAAAACTCTATTCTAAATGTAAAGTTTTATACAATTTGCTTGTTGTGTTCTGTGTGTGTACCTTCTCTTGTTTAATGTCTTCTTTCTTCACAGATTTGAGGTTGGCTCTGAGGTCCATGGAGCCCTTGTGTTTGGAGCCCAGCAGCGCTCTCATCATCTCATCCGCAGACACACGCACCTTCCTCAGGGCAGGTTTCTTAAACTTCCCTCCTAAATCTTGCACCTTCAGCTTCAGCTCGTGGATCTTTCACACACACACACAGACACACAGACACTCCGTTCATTACAGAAACATTTAGTGCGAGATTAGAAAAGGGACATTAATTTATACTCACATCTTTGTTGTTTTTATTGACTTTGGCCTCAAAGTCGTATCTCTCCTCGTCCACTGCGTCGATTTTGGCATGAAGTTGCCGACAGAGTTTCTGGATGTGTAAAAATACTCATTCTTAATTATTAATACTTTTCGTGTTTTTAAATAATATTTTATTATAATATATAAAATTAAAATAACACAGTTGGAAATATGCAAATTGTGAGGTGACTGAAAAATATGAATAAATAAATGCGAACTATATTGTATTTAAGCTTCGGATTCGTCTAGATAATTTCACTCTGTGTGTTCAAACTGGTTATATAATTATAAATATAAATAAATACAAGTTCTAAAAAAAATTATAAATATTTTTAACTCACTATTTTATGATGAGTATCTTTCACTAACCTGCAACTCCTCTATTTGGAGGCCGGTTATTTGAAGAGGTGGAAGCTTCTCACTCAGATATTTCACCTTCTCATCGTCACGATTGGCCGTTTCCTGTTCCAGCTCCTCCATGGCTCTTTGGAGCAAAAGGATCTTAGAAAACAGAACACAAACAGACATTCTGCAGTTAAAAAAAAAAAAGAAAAGAAAACAACAACATATCTACCACACGCACATTTGGTTAGTCCCCAAAGTATATAAAACACACATGCACAGACACCCCCCCCACACACACACACGTGTTGTGTTTTCATGTTTTATGGGGACTTTCCATAGACATAATAATTTCTATACTGTACAATTTGTATATTCTTTCCCCTAAACCTAATCATTCCCATCACAAAAAACTTTCTGTATTTTTACATTTTCAAAACACTTCACTAAGTATGGTTTATAAGCTGTTTTTCTCATGAGGACCAAAAAATGTCCCCACAAGCACAAGGATTTTGGATATTCCCCCATAATGTAGGGTTTACCAGGACCACACACACACACACACACACACACACACACACAAACACACACACCATACCTTCAGGGAGAGTTTTCGAGATGCAGAGATCTTAGACTTTGGCTGAAAAAGGGGGGGGGGGGGGGGTTTATGCATTATGTTCTGTCATTCAACAATGTTCAGATGAATGTATAAGTCACAATATCATAATGACAATATACTGTTGAATATGCTGGTGAATACCTTGGCTTGTACTCCCCGAGGGGCCAATGGAGCAGGGGCCTTTTGATGAAAATTAAAATAGATCAAGTAAAAATTAATAGTATAAATCACATTTTCCATATCAGAAAGTTATTATTATATAATATAATTAAGGTTTAAAGGTTTTAACCCTTTAACTAATTATGTTACTGTAATTTCAGTCTGAAAAGACCCATATACAAAAGACAATTTACTTACATCGCTGCGGATTTGTATGTTTTTTTGGTGGTTGCAAAGAGAAAAAGAGAAGGAAATAATAATAGTATCAAATAAATACAGATACAAAGATGTGTGTTCATGTTTCACAGAGTAACGAAAAAAACAGTGCATAAAAACTACTTACTCGTCTGCCATCGTGAAACCTGTGATATCAGAAATAAAAAATAAACAATGATGTATAGTTGCAATCACAATACTAAACTTAATAAATCATCTCTGTTCTGTTGATCCAGTGTTGAGAGATGTCTAGGAAAGTGGTAGCTGACACAAAGAGATGTGTGTTACCTGAGGTGTTGCCTGTTGGGTCAAACCAGCTTCTGAAAGCACAAAGGACAGAGACAATTGTTTTTATGTGTGACAGGCAACAGCTTTGTAATTTTAGCTCTCAGAGACAGGAATGAGAATGAATGGGCAGCTGTCCTCAACATATCAGAGACTGGGCGTGTGTTTGTGTGTCCTATGCCACAAGGACAAAGCAATTCAAAGCCTACTATGTGACTCAAATCAGTTTTATATGCATCTATAATACAATATAGCAGACAAAAATGGCACATCCTATATATAAAAAAGGGGAAATTGTGAATTCAAACAGGAACAGTAAGTATAAGGAAAAGCCAGACACATCTGTAAATTACAGGAAACGGCAGGTTGTTATCTCTTCACCTCGAATACATTACAGTCAAATAACAAGACATAGCATAAAGCAAAGGTTTCCATCCATTAGTCATATATAGGACAGAACAATGGCACTGACTGACAGACAGACTCTACAGGCGAATGGTTTCGGCAGCTTGGGGTGTCAGGAATGTCTCTCATGCATCTCCTTGCATATTTGAGCTCAAATTAGCGCATTTCCACCTAAGGCAGCTCAATGAGGTGAAAAAACCCTTTGATCCAAGAGTTCATTAAAAGACGATGTTTACGAGATATTGAATTGATCCTTACAACAGAAGCACAAACTACTTAACCCCCACAATATACAAACTCCATACACACAAATGATACCAAACAAATGCCCTCATGCATATAAAAATAGTCTTTGATGACAATATATCAGTAATGGATTTTATGTAACATGATGCTTGCTTATGTAATGGTTATTGTTAGACAAAGGTCATCTCTGCAGTATGCCTAACTCTGTAACATAAAAAAAATATATATACTGTATATGTGTATATATATATGTATATATATATATATATATATATATATATATATATACTGTATATGTGTGTATATATATATATATATATATATATATTAGTGCTGGGCAACGATTAAAATTTTTAATCGCGATTAATCGCATGGTTTTCTTGCGATTAATCGCGATTAATCGCATTGTTATGCGCAAAATTGAATAATGACTTCTAAAGTAGTGTATTGCGCACTTTTGATTTAAATGTACTGCTATATACACAAAAGTGCAATAACTTTAAACAAATAAGGTGCTTTTATACCAGCAGTATTCCCTTTACACAGTAATCTCAAATCTCAACTTAAACATTAATGTAATCAAATCAAATATTTAAACAAAGCTATTTGCTACTGCCAGGGCATTACCTTTTATCTAGTTTGTTAAAACGAGTCCAGTTTTCTTGTTTTTTTTTCTGAACAGGTATCAACAGTTCCCTTTCGAGAGGTCTCTCCTATTGCGTAAGTAGCTTACGCTATGGGAAAACTCCTTTTCTCGAGAATATTGAAGTCTTTATGTAAAACGCATTGCAGCTGCACAGCTGACAGCAATGAACGAAGGAACTCGGTCATTGGCTGTGCTGCGGCAACTTGCTTGAACCAATGACGGGGCGACTCTGAATGCGCGACCAATGAGCGCGCTTCGCGCCTGCGCGCGTCAGAGCCCGCCAAGATGGGCGTGGCCAAGCTATATATTGGGCGCCCCGTCATGAGAGTTCTTTAGATTTAATCTCCTTCAGCGAACACCTTCTTCGCTGGATCCTCCGGATTATTGGAAGCCTTCGCCGCCGTGGAAAAGCATACCAGCGGGATTGCTACGAGGACGTCGGCACCTTCAGCCGCCTTCAAGCACCTCCTACTGAGCCATCCGGCGCGCCATATACGCAAGTATTTTACATCTGTCCGCCCCGCGACATTTGTGAAAGAGCAAATTTCCATTAAGGCGTTGTTTCAAATGCCTTCCTGCGCGTCGTGCAGAGACCTTCTCCCGGACGGGGATCGTCACATCATCTGCGCTCGCTGCCTGGGCCGTGACCACGCAGAAGCTGCATTGACCAAGGGCGGATGCCCGGAATGTGATGACCTGGGTCTCTCCGCACTACGGGCTCGCCTCGCCGCTTTCGCCGTGAGCGAGCCCATCGCCACCCCTCTGTTTGAGCCGCGCACTAAGAAAAAGCGCCGCTCACAGAGGCTTCCTGAACCTGAGCTCAGTGACGTCACGCCGAGCCAGTCTCCGCGTGCTTCACCGCCGCTCTTGCCTTCCCCACCGCCGGTTCAGTTCACCCAGCCGGACCCACACCCCTCTGGCAGAGCGGTGGGCCTTGTGACTTTCGGCGCGTCCGAGGACGACGGGGGAATGGACGACAGCTTGTCCATCGACGCTGCATCGGACGACTGGCCGGGCTCCACTCTCGACCCCGCCCCGTCGACGCTAGCTAGCACGAGCGGGGGCTCCACTATGGATACTGAGATTATCCGTGTCCTCTCTAAGGCCGTGGAAGACCTCGGGCTCGATTGGTCTTCTCCCGAAGAGCCAACCCGGAGCCGACTGGATGAGTGGTTTCTGCAGGGGCGCCAGCAGGCCCCTCGGCAAAGGCCTTCTCCCTTCTTCCCGGAAGTTCACGACGAACTCACCAAGTCGTGGAAAGCCCCCCACTCTGCGCGCCTAAAGCCTTCTTTTTCTTCTTCGCTCTCCTCAGTGGACGGCGCGAAGGAAAGAGGCTACGAGGGAACGCCGCCCCTCGAGGAGGCCGTGGCCAATCATCTCTGCCCGCCCTCCACCTCCGGATGGAAAGCCAAAGCTTCCCACCCCTCGAAACCCTGCCGCACTACCTCTGCTCTCGCCGGTCGCGCCTACGCCGCCGCCGGCCAAGCTGCATCAGCGCTTCACTCAATGGCGGTACTTCAAGTGTTCCAAGCCAAGCTTCTCCGCTCTATGGACGAGTCTGGCCCCGAACCCGAAGCCTTCAGGGACTTACGCAGCGCGACTGATATAGCTCTGCGAGCCACGAAGGCCACCGCCCAGTCCATCGGCCGTGCTATGGCTAATTTGACTGTTCTCGAGCGCCATCTGTGGCTGACTCTGACTGAAATGAAGGACGCGGATAAGGCGCCATTTCTCGATGCGCCTATCTCCACCAGCGGGCTGTTTGGACCGGCGGTTAAAGGTTTCGCCGAACGCTTCACTGAGGCCCAGAACGCTTCACAAGCTATGCGTCATTTCCTGCCAAAGCGCTCCAGCTCATCGCAGAGCAGACAGAGACCGCCGCAGCCGCAGCGGGCTAGAACAGCCCCCACCGCCTCTCAGCCCGCGCCTCAGGCTGACGCTCGACGCCGCTCGCGCTCTCACAACCGCAAGCCGCCTCCTGAGCGACGGGGTCCTCGGCCCAAGATTGTGCTGAACCCTGAGCCTCGAAAGCCGTCCTAGCCACAGAAATGAGAAGAGAGAGTACGTGCCCATTCACTCAGCTGCTCAGCGCGCGCCCGCGCCCCTGAGAGCTATGAGCTCAGGCGATTCGCTAGCCGGGTCCCTACGTCACAGCGGCCCGCCCCTAGCCTGTATTCAGCCCATATCTGTACACGCAGCGGCATGGGAAAACATTCCAGATATGCCGAAATGGGTATTAAATATAGTAAAGCACGGATACTCGCTCCAGTTCGCTCGCAGGCCACCACGTTTTACGACTGTGGTCGAGACGAAAGTGAGAAAAGAGTGTTCACATGTTCTACGCACCGAGGTGCGCAAACTAATAGAAAAGGGCGCTGTGGAAACTGTTTCCCCCTCTCTGAGCGGGACAGGTTTTTACAGCCGCTATTTTCTCGTCCCGAAAAAGGATGGCGGTCTCCGCCCCATCCTAGATCTCAGACACCTGAACAAAGCACTAATGATTTGCTCGTTCAGAATGTTAACAACCAAGCATATCCTCGCGCAAGTGCGCCCAGGAGATTGGTTTCTCTCAGTGGATCTGAAAGATGCTTACTTTCAGAGCCGCGTCCCTACTCACGCGTGGCGTTCGGGCCACTTTTTAATCAGAGCGAACCACGGCTGTATAAAAGCCCTGACGCACTGGAAAGCCGCCGACTGGTACCAGTCAGGCGTGAGTCTGGGTGTGAACACAAGGAGAAAGATGATAACGACAGATGCCTCCAAAATAGGTTGGGGGGCCCTTTACGAGGGCAGGCCTGTCTCCGGCTTTTGGATCTGATGCAAATGCAATCTGCACCACGGCCGATTCCACTGAGGCCAGACCTCCTCAGTCAGGCCAGCGGGATGATATTTCATCCCCGCCCCGATCTGTGGGCCCTTCATGCATGGCCCCTCAACGGGTTCCCAGGAACCTCGCGAGCGGAGCACTAAAAACCATCGCTGAGGCGCGGGCGCCCTCCACGAGACGCTTATATGCCCAGAAATGGAAAGTGTTCGCGCGCGCCCCCGTCAAACGGTTTCAGAGGATGCTCGGTCTCATGGCCTCAGCATCGGCCGTACTCCAGCTAGGATTGTTGCATATGCGCCCTCTCCAACGCTGGCTCAAGAGCCGCGTCCCTACTCACGCGTGGCGTTCGGGCCACTTTTTAATCAGAGCGAACCACGGCTGTATAAAAGCCCTGACGCACTGGAAAGCCGCCGACTGGTACCAGTCAGGCGTGAGTCTGGGTGTGAACACAAGGAGAAAGATGATAACGACAGATGCCTCCAAAATAGGTTGGGGGGCCCTTTACGAGGGCAGGCCTGTCTCCGGCTTTTGGTCAAACCCGGAGAAGCGCCTACACATAAACTGTCTGGAAATGAAAGCGGTCGCTTTGGCTCTCAGAGCCCTGCTCCCACATCTAAAAAAACGAACACGTCCTGGTCCGAACGGACAACATGACGGTAGTGTCGTACATAAATCGCCAGGGTGGACTCAGGTCGAGCTCCATGCATTCAATGGCCAGGAGACTCATTTTATGGTCCCAGCACAACTTGCGCTCGCTGAGAGCAGCGCATGTGCCAGGCGCCCTGAACCAGGGGGCAGACATGTTATCCAGAGACAAGATTCTCCCAGGAGAATGGGCTCTCAACCCTCTGACGATTCAGTGGTTATGGAAAACCTTTGGCAAAGCGGAGATCGACCTCTTCGCCTCCAAGGAGAACGCGCACTGCTCTCTTTTCTTCACGAAAAGCACGGACGCGCTCGCCCAGAGCTGGCCGAGCCGCCCCTTATATGCCTTTCCCCCGATCGCGATGCTGCCACAGGTCATCAGTCGGGTCAGAGAGGAGGGAAACGCAGTGCTGCTGATAGCCCCACTCTGGAAGAACCAAACATGGTTTCCAGATCTGATGCAAATGCAATCTGCACCACGGCCGATTCCACTGAGGCCAGACCTCCTCAGTCAGGCCAGCGGGATGATATTTCATCCCCGCCCCGATCTGTGGGCCCTTCATGCATGGCCCCTCAACGGGTTCCCAGGAACCTCGCGAGCGGAGCACTAAAAACCATCGCTGAGGCGCGGGCGCCCTCCACGAGACGCTTATATGCCCAGAAATGGAAAGTGTTCGGTGACTGGTGTAATACCAAGGGCCTGAACCCTGTAACATGCGAGATTACGAGTGTACTCGTTTTCCTACAAGGGCTTCTGGAGGCGGGCCGCACCCCCTCCACGCTCAAAGTATATGTGGCTGCCATCACAGCGTCACACGACCTTGTAATGGAACGTCCATTGGGAAGAAACGACCTAATTATTCGTTTCCTAAGGGGCGCCAGGAGGATGAACCCTTCACGCCCCCCCTCAGTGCCGATCTGGGACCTAGCTACGGTCCTAGACGCTCTTAAAGGGCCCCCGTTCGAACCACTCCGAACCGTGCACCTTAAACAGCTCTCGCTCAAGACGGCGCTCTTGCTGGCACTCGCCTCGGTCAAGAGAGTGGGCGACCTGCACGCGCTTTCAACAAGCGCTGCCTGCCTAGAATTCGGACCTAACGACTGCAGGGTCGTCCTTAGACCGAAACATGGGTATATTCCTAAAGTGCTCACCACTCCCTTCAGAGCACAGGTTATCTCCCTAACTGCGCTTTCGTCTTCAGCAGACGAACACGACGCTAATCTAGTCTGCCCCGTTAGGGCTCTCAGAGTGTATTTGGAGCGTTCTGCCCTATTCAGACAGACAGAACAACTGTTTGTATGCTTTGGCGGCCGTACGAAAGGTTCCGCCGTTTCAAAGCAGAGAATCTCTCACTGGATAGTCGAAGCTATAGCTCTGGCTTATGAAGCTAAGGGACTTCAATGCCCCTGGGGAGTCAAAGCACACTCCACCAGGAGTGTGGCTTCTTCCTGGGCATGGTCGAGCGGGATACCGATCGAGGATATTTGTGCGGCGGCAGGCTGGGCCTCACCGTCCACATTTATCAGATTCTACAACCTACAGGTCCCGACATTGCATTCCAATGTGCTATCAGCATAATGCTAGTTGAACTGCGAGTTCGTATCTAGATTATGTATGTGCTTGTGTCACACTGAGCGCCTTCTAGCCGCTCTGTATTTTTTCCCACATATAAAGCTCGCCTCTGCCGGCTAGTTGGATGATAACTTTGCTTTTTAGCTCAGGCACCTGCCTCTGGCTATCATAAGGCGAAGTTCAGCACGCACGGCGTTTTGCATGGTGTTCCCATAGCGTAAGCTACTTACGCAATAGGAGAGACCTCTCGAAAGGGAACGACTCGGTTACTAACGTAACCTCGGTTCCCTGAGAGGAGGGAACGAGTATTGCGTAAGCTGCCGTGCTTGTGCTTGGTTAGTTCGCTTCAGTCGTTTTAACCTAAAGAACTCTCATGACGGGGCGCCCAATATATAGCTTGGCCACGCCCATCTTGGCGGGCTCTGACGCACGCAGGCGCGAAGCGCGCTCATTGGTCGCGCATTCAGAGTCGCCCCGTCATTGGTTCAAGCAAGTTGCCGCAGCACAGCCAATGACCAAGTTCCTTCGTTCATTGCTGTCAGCTGTGCAGCTGCAATGCGTTTTACATAAAGACTTCAATATTCTCGAGAAAAGGAGTTTTCCCATAGCGTAAGCTACTTACGCAATACTCGTTCCCTCCTCTCAGGGAACCGAGGTTACGTTAGTAACCGAGTCGGTATCTTTTATCAGGGAGCAGCAGAAACAGTCTATGTAGTAGTCAGAGGTCATGATCACTACTACAGATATAAGTCGACCAACGTTACTTATAGTAGCTTAGGTTTGGTCATGCCATGGTTTCCCACGTAAGATTCCAATAAACAGAGTAAAAAAAACAATTTATACTTTATACTCACGCCGTAGCTGTGTAGCGCGCGTACACTTCGGCGTACCCTGACGTGCACCTCTCCAAAAATGTAACGTCAATTCTACACGTACCGCAAGCGCTGTGATTGCTACAACCGCTCCCCGGGTTTCACATGCTCCCTCTGCATGTGTAATTGCGTGTCAACGCGGACAACGACGCAGAGATATAAATGAAAACCAACGCGTAGACTATAGCGTATTGTACTCGGCGTAAGTCCGACGCAGAAGTATAAATCAGCCAAGAGTGAGGTGTAGTGGTCGAGCACAAGGTGCAGCGACAAGCGGGTGCGTTCCTGTGAAACTGTTGCGGTCATGCTCGCCTCACGCACGCGCCCGCGCGTTGCCGAAGTTGAATGGTCTATAACTTTTTATAAAGGACGCGCAGCACAAATCATTAGAAGAGAGACTGATCCTCGGCTTGCTGTTAGTGAGTTTCCAGAATCTAAATAGTTATTATCTATAGGTACTATCCATAGAGCGCCTGTCATTCACTCGCGGAGCGCAACCCTTTAACTGTTCACCAGAGAGAACCTGCCTCTCTCCACTGCTTGTTTGGGTGGGTTATTTGCTGGCTGACCAACATCCCACCCCTCCTGTGATCATGGTTTGACTGTAGGCCTATGTGTATTCAGAGCCAGTGAGCAACGGACTTTCAAAATAATAATAATAATAAAAACTGCGTTAACGTGCGATAAAAAAATTGTCGGCATTAATTAATAAATGCGTTAACGCGATAATAACGCGTTAACTTGCCCAGCCCTAATATATATATATATATATATATATATATATATATATATATATATATATATATATATATATATATATATTATACACATTTTTGTAATTTATCATTCAAGATGGAATGTTTTAAAGTGTGAGAAAAAACAACTGATATTACAAACATCATATAATTCATCATAATTCATTAAATCTAATAGAGCTATCTAATAGTGCAGTTCAATAATAAATAGGCCTGATTATTATATCAAGCTCTGGTCAAGTTAATAATAGCCTAATATATATTTTAAAATGTATATATTTAACTTTTAACTTTAACAGCACAAATATTACAAAATTTGACAAGTGAATGAATCACTCCTTTTTCTAAAGTAACAGCGTCCAACAGTGACACCAGCAGGTAAAGTTACAGCGGGAGGCTTTCCTGAGCCCATTGACTTTTAACAGATGGGGGGACTGGGGAAAAGTCAGTGAGAGGGGGCAACGCCTCCATCATGCTATGATTGGATATAATTGATATGGTTGGTTCCTGCGATCCCGCCTCTTGTTTTCGTGCGCACAGAGTGGTGCAGCCTGGTATGACATCACTTTGTAGGCCAAATCATGAAAGCGAGTTAGCATTTTAGCACTTCCGGTTCCATCGTCCCGAAGTCAACCAAAGAGTATAGACTTCTATTTCAATTTGACATAAAATACAACAGCATTACCCCACTCGTGATTTTTTGAAGCTGTTACGTGTCTTAAAAAAGGCGGTTACTAACAAGTGGCTAAATGGGAAAACAGAGGCAGTTGAGGACATTAAATGTCATCACGCCGAACAGATAATCTCAGTCCGCTTTCACAGCCTTGTTATGCTTATAATCGAGCTCTTATAAACCATTCTAAGTCAAATGTTCTGGGAAAATGTTTTTAAAAACTGAAAGAGTTGTCGTAAGCTAGTGATGGTGACATTGAATTTGTGGGACTGTGGTGTTGTTTGTTTATAGCCTACCTTTAGCTTTTTACTTCTGGCGACTGCATTGATGCTTCAAAATTCCATTAAAGTTGTGTTCATCTGTGATAATTATACTGATGGACAAAATGTGCAAGTATCATAAACTTTTGTTGATCATAGAGCTTGTTTTCAGCGATAATCCAAAAGCCTATGGGAAAATCCCTTTTTTTTTGTCAAGGGAACCAATGTTTTGCTAACTGCCGCTTGGCCTACAAAGTGACCTACCTGCACCACTCTAGTCTGAATGAACAAAATGATGAAAAAAAGACTAATTAAAGAATAAGTAAACAACTCAACCACATAGATATCACTGCATTATGCCTAGGGATGGGTATCATTAAGGTTTTAACGGTAGTACTACTCTTACCGATACTGTCGATCTGGTACTTTAACTGTATTCTTAGGTGTTTTTTTTTTTTTTTACATTCGGGTAATAATTAACATTTGCTTTATGTTTTGAAATGTAAAATATCTATAGCAAAAGAAAAAGCAGTGCTTTAACAAAACCAATAACATATCTATTTTTTATGCAGCAGTGTGCAGGCTTTTTTGTTTTATATACATGAGATAGGACACGATAAGCAAAAACAAGTACAAACACATGGTCAAAAAAAGAATACAATTAAAGCAACACCAAGGAACTTTTCCTCTGCGGTCGCCCTACAGGTTGGAAGCGGAATTGTCCATTACCGCTGTCGTAAATAATTTAGCCTACCGCAGCCTACTGTCGCACGCGCACGCTCGATGTTTATCCAGCACCGGCTTTGGAATCAACAACGGCCACAGACAAGGTAGAGTATGATGCATGATTTTATGAAAGACATCACAAACGAAGAAAAACTGTATGCCGAAAAGCAGTCGAATTTTGTAGTTCTTTTTGTGCTCAGGTTACTACCCGAAACCCGAAGTTACATAGTGCCAGTAAAAGCGATACAGACCACGTCAGGCTATGGCAGACGTTTCATTTAACCTATTGTAAGTCGATGTACCATCACAAGGGTCTTGGAAATATATTATGAAGGTTGAAAAACTACATAGTGTTACTTTAAACAAAGATACAAATTATATACACGGTGCTAGGCTTTAATTTCAGGAAGGTCTACTACTTTTCAGGTAAGTGCTTCTGTCTGAAAATAAATCTAATTTAGAATTAATTCAAGAGCTGTGAGTGATTTTCTCTGCCTTTTGTTGTTTAATTCGCATTAATGGCTCAATCGTCAGCAGGTTTATTAGACGCTGCCCCTTTAAGAGCGAGTGCAGATCTAATAGTAAGACATAAACTGTGTTTAAGTGAATAAACTGTGTTTCAGAGAATCTCAGAGCTGGTCATTTTTATATTTTTATGTATATTTGATAGTTTAGATGGCACATGAAGCCCAAAGTTAAGTATACTTTTCTTGTCTCGTTGCAGTCCATTTCGGAGCGCGTCGCCTTGTGAACAGCGTCTCTTGCGCAGGTTTTTGTGCTTTTAATAGCTCTTTTAATTATTAAACGCGTCCACAATTTAGCAACAGTAGAGACTGCATTTTACAACAATCACCGATCGTGCTGATTCTGACGGTAGGTTTGGGTTTTAGGAAGAAATGACAGCATCGCTGTGAAGGGAAGGAAGTTGCGTTAGACAGAATGCGTAGTTTGAAATGGTTTCATCTCAAATATCTTCTTTTTATAATCTCTGAAAGCCGAAATCTAAAATAAAATTAGAATAATATCCCAGATATAAAGTGTAACCACGTTTGAATGTTTAGTTCTGTCCTCATTGTCACTCATTAAGCAGGGCTGTCGTGTTGTGCGCGGTGTGGCTCCGTGTGAGAGATCGCACTCTCTCTCTGCTGGACTGCGAATAGCAAAATTGCATCACAGACAAATGGTTTAATATTATTATATAGAACTGGCTGGCGAGATAAACATGTTCAAGATTACGTCTTTATAGCAATAATAAATAGTAGGCCTACGTGTATTTTCTTAATTTCTCCAGTACCGACAGCAGAACCGATAACGTCCGAGCCGGTCTTTCCAAATTCAGCCCCGGGGCCCGTTTAATACCGGGTTTCGGTACCCATCCCTAATTATGCCACTTCAAATTCAAATTTGAAACGGCCTGAAAACATGATGACTGTGGGTTTTATTTAGTGAGCAATCAGCATGGTGAAATTAAAGGTACATCTTCATGACCAGTGTTTACCGAGCTTGATGACTGATGAAAATAAGTTGACTATTAAAAAGAACAGCTGAACAGTTGACAAATAAAATATATTGTTTAAATTGTTACTGCCTTTAGTTATTTTAGAATAGCCTAAATGTAAAAATGCGTTAAAAAACTAACTTGATGAGATTTATGCTTGGTTTTAATAAATAGAAGATTAATTACATAGTGTAATACAAAATAGAATTGAATGAATGAATTTACATTCGATATGAAAAAACTCATTTTAAAATGCCAATGCACAGTGCACACCCAGGCATAGTATTAAAAATGTCTTTATAATTTTTTATAATGAATGTCTATTTTTTTAACTTGTAGGCCATTTTGTTGTGTATGATTTTAACAATTTAGAGAGTTTCATAGGCTACTTTATCTGATAAATTACAACCATATGAACATGAGCTAAACATTGAAATAACACGCTAACAACTGGAAGTAGTCTTATGTGGCATTAAGTACCAGTATGTGTGTTTACACATGCTACATAGGAGGGTCCCAGTGGGATAGCACCATAGCACGCAGTGTTTCAGTCCAGGCTGTTATTCTTTGGCTGACTTTGGATTAACGTTACTTTAATCCTTTACAATTGGGAAAAGTGAAATGCTTATTTGTCCAGTTATTTTAATAGCGTGAGGATTTAAGATAGACGTGATGGAAAAAAAAAACTTTGGATGAAAGCTAAACATAATTAAAATCAGCACACATCTGACCCAATGTCCGTGACCCGGATGTACTCTGACGTGCCCGCCTCCCAGTCGCAACTGCGTGAGCGATGCGTCTGAATCTGCGAAAGCCGTTTCATTTGACAGACGATTTTAATTTTGAAATTAGCCTTATAAACATCTACATTTTGGTATGATTGCGACCAAAATGCATCACATAATCGACGCTGCACCTTCCTGAGATCTAATCATGATACAAGAAGCGTTTCAATCGGCACGAGGATCGATGGAGAGACTTTAATGTCAGATTGAACCGCTAAGGTGAAACTCTGGTGAGTTGACAGGATCAAAAACACTAAAATAATCTCATATATCTGTAGTTTATCCACAGAAACATGCTTTTGTATCTAACGTTAATGTAACGTAACGTTAGTGCTGCTGTGATATAACGTTATTGACAATGTGAATGCAGCTAAACTGCTTTACGTTACGTTACTGCCTGAACCATACAGAGCTAACGTTATATATTAACTGTTATATGATTTGTATAAGAATTATTATCGATTTATGTCTTCCATAAAATGCTTTGGGGTTCTTATTTTACGTTTAATGATTTTGTTAAATTAATAATGTGCATGAGACTGCTAACCGTGAGGTGAACCTAGAAATATATTGATTAGCTGTATTATTTAATTATTTTCTCAAAATTATGCAAAGATCATTTTTACGTGACTACTATTACTGCTTTTTTACATGAACAAGGTGCATGCAGTAGTTATATATATTGCTTTTTTCACTTGAGAATATTGGTCCTTTCATGTCATGTCGAAAATATCGTATTTACGAGTTGAACACACATACATGAACGCCACCACAAAGTAGTAAATACGAGTCGAAGCTCGGGGTTTACGAGTTGGGGGTGTGTCATTGAGAATATGGTGGCTGAATATTCTGCAGTGACATAATGACGTCGTTTTTCTTTTTTTTTTTAAACAAAATGAGCTAATTCCCTTCACAAAATATAATACAATTATAATATAATATGTAAAGATAAAGTTTACAGTGGCTTCATAAATGATTTAGAAACCTATAAAAGCAAAACACACCTGATGATGCACATTTTGGTCTTCATTTTCTGAAAGTAGAGTTTAAAAACCTTGCTGTATTTTTGTGTAATCAATTAATAGAAGGTACACTACCATCTTTCTCTGATGAAAGTGACTTGAACGCACCTGACGTTAAAACAAGACTTCCTATTTCGTAAATACGAATTTTCCAGGAGGACTTGAACGCACCATACATTTGCTGCATTAGTCCCTTCTGTCTGTCCTCTAGTCTAATCTGTCAAAAGCACCTGTTGTGTTCACGTTTCAAGTATGGATGTATGTGGGTCAGGTTGCTTATGATTTGTTTATTTTTTCCTTTTTAGCCTTGATCCAGTGTGGAAACAGAATGTTTGTGTTTATGTGTGTTTAAATAACAAGATTAGAGGAATAATGCCTGGGAAGTTAAAGGCGAAGATTGTTGCAGGGCGGCACCTGCCCGTCATGGACCGTGCCAGCGATCTCACAGATGCCTTCGTGGAGGTTAGTTGAGCACCTGTCTATTAATAAAGTCACTCTGCTCTGCACATTAGTTAAAAAATCCTGCTTTATCCAGCTCAAGCTTTAAGGAACAGTCCTTGTTATATCGCAGATCAGCACTTATAAAGTCTCGTTCCACAGGTGAAGTTCGGAAACACAACATTTAAAACGGATGTGTACCCCAAGTCCCTGAATCCTCAGTGGAATTCTGAGTGGTTCAAATTCGAGGTAAGGTCTTCCTTCTTTTTCCTGCTGTAGTTTGGACTTTTATGGAGTTTATTCCCTATGTTTATCTTTCTTTTTCCTTCAGGTGGATGATGAAGATTTGCAGGATGAGCCATTGCAGATAACAGTTCTTGACCATGACACATACAGTGCTAATGATGCTATTGGAAAGGTGTACATTGACATTGATCCATTACTCTGCAGTGAAGCTGCTACGGTCATCTCTGGCTGGCTCCCCATTTATGACACTATACATGGTGTGTATCCATAAGCAAAATTAGGGCTCTTTCACATCTGGCTCGTTTGGAGTGTTTGTTTTGGAACCTGGCACATTTTCTCCCATAGTTCAGTTCAATAGGCATAAACGAAGACGGCAATCGCGCTCAGACCCACACCAAAACAATCGGCCCGAGATCGCCTGAACGATCTGCACTCGGCCTGCTTAAAAACAAAACTCTGGAGTGGTTTACTTGTGGTGAGACAGCAATCTGGACCCAACCGACCAGTCTGTATCACAATATATGATGAGTAATTACATGCGTTGCGTGAAAAGCAGCAAGTGTTTGCTTCCTTAATGCCTCTCAATATGAATCATGGGCTGAAGTTGAAATTTGGTCAGACGAACATATTTCAGAACAACTGGCCAAAACACATAAAAATACAGACCTTGATCCTTTGTATGGCTACAAAGAAAGCCATAATAAGCCTCTGAAGCTGTTTACTGTATGACCGCTATGGGCGGAGTCCCGGAACATAAACAGGTGCACACCGACCAATGAGAGGACCGGTTCCTACTCGTACGTGACTTGTATTAACAAGTTTTGGTCCGTTTAGAAATGGTGCCTTGTAAAAGCGAGTAAAACCAAGAAGAAATTGAAACAGTGTAACATTTTTTATCCCTGTTTCGGAACAAAGCAAGCAAACAATCTACAGGTCTGAAATCGCCCTTAGTCCGTAACATCGAAGAGTGGTGAATTGTTTTGTTGTAATGACATGCTTGTGTTCAGGTATAAGAGGGGAAATTAATGTGCTGGTGAAGGTGGATCTCTTTAATGACCTGAACCGCTTCAGACAGTCTTCATGTGGGGTCAAATTCTTCTGTAGTAAGTATCTAGATCATCTGCTTTCATTGCCTCCTGTCCTTCCTTCCTTTATTCCATCTGACAGTCTGCCTCCTCCACTATCTACCCTGCTCCGCTCACTTTTCTCTCTTTATTTTTATCTTCCTCTGAGAATTTTAACTCACGTTGGGTCTCATTCACTAAGCATGTATGAACGATTTTAAGAACAAATCACAAAATTTATTCTAAATTTATGAACAAATATAGGAACAACTGAAACCACACACACGCAAAAAGCACTTACTCTGTACGGCCTTATAATAGTGTAAAGAAGTTACACTTCATCCTAACACGACTATAATTATATTGAAGTATGTTGCATCAATTGTATTATATAAAATTCTATAGTAAAATCATTAAATACAATTTAATTTCATCTTAAATGCATTTCATCATATAGGCTACAGTAAAAGAGTAAGAAAAGCTGCGTTCTAGCTTCAGCTGCGAGGTTTCTCTGAATAATGCAGAAATACACGTACAGCTGGCTAATGAGAGGTCTGTATAAAAGGTGTTCATTGTGAGCATGGCACACTTGGGATTACTCGAGGATCGGGCGAGAGCACGTCTGCAAACAGCGGCAAGTTTGACGAGACACGGGCATAAAGAAAGGATGTAAGGGAATCCACGCAATTATTAGTGAATGAGACTCATTCTGTTTTTCTTCAGCAACCTCCATTCCCCGATGTTACCGGGCTGTTATCATTCATGGCTTTGTGGAAGAGCTTGTGGTGAATGAGGATCCAGAGTACCAGTGGATCGACCGTATCAGAACCCCTCGTGCATCCAACGAGGCCCGACAGAGACTCATCTTTCTCATGTCAGGTACCTATACACAAACAGTGTTCAAAAGAGACCGAAAGATATATGTAGGGGATATGAATTGTTCCAATAGTTTTCATAAGTTGCCAGTAGGGGTGTAATAGTAAACGCATTCATACTATAATATTTAGGTACGGGTCTTTCGTTTCGGTACACACGTGCACTGAATGAATACAGTGTTGTTTTAAACACTGCAAGTGTGGAACTTCTCTGTGTGTGCATTGAGTTTCCCTCATAGGACGGGACCAGAGTTTCCGCTAGAAAAAAATGGTGCTGGTCAAAGTGACCGGCAGAGGTTTCGTTTTACGGACATTTTGATGATATGCCGGTCAAATATCGCCTCTTAATTAGTCAAGTTGAGGAAAACTGGAGGCAGGCTATGTAACTTCAGGGTAGCCTCGGGGTCTTTAAAGTCTTAAAAAGGTCTTAAATTTCATGTTCCTAAATTAAGGCCTTAAAAAGTCTTAAATTCCGTTGTCCAAGTCTTAATTTTTTAAACGAAGGTCTTAAATTTAATTATACTAGCCTATTTATTCAAAGTCAACCAGACTGCAACGCAAGGTGAAATGGGGGAAAAAAAAACAACAACGTGGTTTAGCGTAACGTCAACGTCTAATTTCTTGGAGTATGCGCAAACAATAGTTTGGGTTTTCGCGCCTGCGGCGATCAACATTAATAAATCGGTCGAGAGGAGAGACTCTCTCCTTTACTCCCGAAATCTGAGGCAGCCGCTGGAGACGAGGTGGAATTATTTTGTTTTTAAAGAAAATGCTCCCTCAACTCAACCGAAATTCGTTTATGTACTTGCGCACTTCTTATATCTTGTTTACTCAGCTCTTACGGTGAGTTTCTGAAGTAAAACTGACGCTTCATCTTTTGTGTTATGTACAATAAACTTTATTAAACTCATCAGTATATGTTTGATCATCATTCGGACCTGGTCCGAAACAGCAGACTTGTAGGCTATTAATAGTGGATACATACAAGCAGATGACAAATACGTTATAACCGTAATTAAACTACTAAACTATACCTGTTCCATCTCTATACAGCACTCTGACTCTGTAGGCATTATTGTCCGACTCCGGGTCGAAATGAACACCGTTACTGAGAGTTTCTGATATTATTATCATCATTCTGTGAGATCCGCGAGCTCTTGAAGCTCCGCACCCTGTGCCGTGCTCATTTGCATTTAAAGGACACACACTAAAACAGCGCGTTTTTCTGAGCACCAAAAAATGACAATTTAAACATGCTGTAAAAAATGATCTGTTGGGTATTTTGAGCTAAAACTTCACATACACACAATTGAGAAAGAAAAGATCATCCATTCAGGAGGTGGCTGGCAACCTAGCTAGGGATGCAGACAAATTAGCAGAGCAGGCAGAATCAAAGCAAGGAAGCAAGATGACTGAACTTATTGTAAAATCGAACGCTTTCAGAAGGAGCCACAAAGACAAACTGGCTGAGCTTAAGAATATAGACGAAGAGATTGTTGCCAAAGGTGTTGAGCTAAGAAACTTGTAGCTACTACTGTGATTTGATGTTGTTGTGATTCACAACAACATCAAATCACAGTTGTGATGTACTGAAAACTCTCTCTCCTATCTACCTCTCTCTCGCTCTCCTATCTATCTATTGCTCTCACTCTCTCCTGTCTCCTATCTAATCTGCCTATCTGTTAGTTTATCTGTTTATTGTTATGAATGTTTGAAATTTACCAAAAACATTTTGTTGAATGAGTTTTTTAATAATAAATGTATTTTTAATTAAAACATTTGTTAGTAATAGTCATTATTTGGATTTGATCTGGTGTTTTACGGCTGCATAATGGGTGCGATGTAGGTCTTAATTTTCATTAAAGTGGTCTTAAAAAGGTCTTAAAAAAGTCTTAAATTTGGGGTGATCAAACCTGGGGAAACCCTGAACTTAAAAAAATGACATAATCAGGTCGTATAGAATGCAACATGTTGCAGTGGCGGCTGGTGATAATAATTTTTTTGGGGGACAGGGTGAAAATAAATTTTAGATGGCTGTTTGAGGTCTCTTACCCCCGTTATTGTCAACAAAACTTCAGTGCCGAGACGTTTCTTATGACAAGCGGGGTGAAGCTCGTCCTCTGTCACTGGCTGCTGCCGGATTTGTAAATCGGGTTGGTCCGGTCCGAGATCCTTTATCCTTTTTTTTTTCTTCCAGAGCCTTGTGAAAGGTTTTTTTTATAAATCAATGACGGGTTAAATGTGGTTTAACTGCTGCCATTATCTCTACGAAAGTGATCAGCCTAGCAAGGTTTTGTCGAAGTCGCCTGCGCACTCGCAGTAGTGGCCCAAGAGCGTAAAGTTGAATGACAGGTGACGAGAACCAGTCAGATTGGATAAAATGACATGTATCAAATTCTGATTCGCCAGGGACGCAGCGACCAGGGACTGCGACGCCCCAGCACCCTCTATTTACGAGCCGCCACTAGCCTGACTTTCAAATAGACGGAAAAAAACATGAACGTCCGGTGGTGGTGGAGCTCTGGCTCTGGAAATCCGAGGCTTCAGGCGTTCCTGATTCACCAACGTCCGTCGCTTCTGGCCTCTGAAAAAAGCTTTTAAGGCTAGTCTGCCTGGGCCTGGCCATATTTGAAATGTCTCACTCAATCGTTCGTTGTTTAGGTCTATATTACAGCCGTTTTAGGCGTGCGCTTTATTTGAAATGCAGCATGCGATGTTGTTTAATAACTTTTAAACGGTAGAGCCTGTTCCTTTATAACATAGCAAGAGGTCGGGTGTATTTTTGCTTTATACATTTTAGGCTTGTTCTCAAATTCAGATTGTGTTGGGGGGGCGGGATTATTAGGCAATTTTAATCGGACAATTTGACCGGGGAGATTTAATTGTGTCGGACATTTCATTTTTTTCCCGGCCAATGTCCAGTAATTACCGGACAACGGAAACCCTGGATGGGACAGTGAGCTGCTGCCGGATAAGTGCACGATTCAAGTCATCTTAAACAATAAGATGTGCTTCAAACTGAATCATAAACCTACGTGGCTTGTCGCAATGTCTGATTTGCGTGTTGCTTAATGCATTTGAGATGCACAGCTTACATCTCACAGTTGTATACGTGCATGTAAATGTGACAAATTCATGCAAGTACTTCCAATTCATGTAAAGGGTTATCCTGAAAGCAAGCGAGTCTACGTTTAACTTCACAAACTTCAATTAACAAGACAGTGCTGGCGAGGATACTCGCTAAGGAAGGCATGTTGACATCATTTTTTTGTGTTTAAGCGCAATACTTGAAAAATAACTCAATATTTGCACTCTGTCTGAGACTTGACTTTCCTGTGTCACTGTGTGCAATCTGAGACGCTCCTGAAAATATTTTCTTGGTGAGTGTGTAAATTCATACGTGTCTCTGTTGTAGGTGAATTGCAGAGGAAGATAGGTCTGAAGGTGCTGGAGATGGGAGGGAATGCAGTGGTTGGGTACCTGCAGTGTTTTGATCTGGAAGGGGAATCAGGCCTTGTGGTTCGTGCCATCGGGACAGCCTGCACACTTGAGAAAATCAGCACATTCCCTGCCACAGCCACTCTCCCCAGCAACTCCTCTCCTTCAAAAGACATAAAAGAGTAAGTGTCACAACACACAAACCACCTCTCTTCCAATCAAAGATACAATGCCACTGTTTGCGTATGTGCATGTTAGCATCAAGTCTTGCATCATTTTTTTAAAAGATTTGGAAATTGTTGTTGTATTGCTTTTCTTACAGCTATCTCAGTTCATCTGCAGTACATTTGACTAGATTTCTTTTAAAATGAAAATAGGTCAAGAATTTAATTTTGTATTAGAAATGAATGTGTTGTACATGGGTTATTATTTTAGAAATCAAAACGCATCCATGCAATTTTACACCCCTTTAATGAAATAAGAATAGAGGCTGTTTGTTTTGAAATTTCACTCACTGTACACTGCCATTCAAAACTTTGGGGCCTTTAAGTCTATTATGCTCACCAAGGCTGCATTTATTTGATCAAAAAGTTAAACATAAAATACAGTAAAAACATTAATATTGTGAAATAGTTTTACAATTTAATGTTTAATTCATTTAAATGACTGTTTTCTTTTTGAATATATTTTAAACTGTAATTTATTCCTGTGATGCAAAGCCTAATTTTCAGCATCATTACTCCAGTCTTCAGTGTCACATGATCCTTCACAAATCACTCTAATATGTTGATTTGATGCTCAAGAAAACTGTTGAAATCAGTTGTGCTGCTTAGTAGTTTTGTACGTACAAATTCTTTTCTTAATTCTTTTTTAAAGAATAGAAGGTTCAAAATAACAGCATTTATTTGAAATATAATTTTTTTGATCAATTTAATACAACCTTGCTGAATAAAACTATTAATTTCTTTAAAAAAAAATCTTATTGACCCCAAAAGTTTTGAACGGTAGTGTATCGAGACTGTTTGCATTTATTTATTTATTTAGCAGACATTTTTATCCCCAGCAACTTATTATCAAAATAATTTATTTAAATGTTCTAACATTCCTTTGGTTTTATTAAACGGGTATTAATGCAACATGAAAAAGTGAAAATGCTGTACAATTGCTCACTGTTTTCTGTTTTTATATTTCTAAATGAGTATGAGGTGTGTGTGTGTTTGTTTTATGAGTTGCTGTTTTATAATTTCTACAAAAATGCATTCTCAACACACAAACACACCACAATCTTGTTCTCCCCTGCATGTCCTCTATCTCCCTCTTGCTCTCCCTCGCTGTCTTTTTCTGACGTTCTCCTGCATGCTGCATCTCTCTTGCACTAGCATGCGTTTGCATTAGACTGCTTCAAGATTAAATGCTGTACAGTCGTGCATTTCTGAACTAGCCGTGGTTTGCATCCGGAGTGCTGCCTTGAGTCTGTTGTGTTTTGTGTTTGTGTTGTCTTTCCATTTGCTCTCTAAGGAGCTAAGAACATTTGAACGGCAGTGACTTGCCTAACTAGACAGCATTTTTGGTGCCGTCTGGGTAGTCCGTTCACTAGGTTTTAAGAAACAGACGATATTTCCTCCCTGTCGGTTTTTGATGCGGTCTGCCTTGGGTGTTTGCGCAGGTGTGGGAATCTTTAAAGGGTTAGTTCACCCAAAAATACCTTCAAGCCATCCTTGGTGTATATGACACAATCAGAGTCATAGCCATCATAGACAGCGGCAGACCTATTTTATATCCGTTTTAAACTATCAGATGTTTTGCAAAAAAAGCGCACATGAGCATTTGAAAGCAAACGTCTTTCAGTAATTGAGTTCCATGTATCGAATTTATACTGCATTTCAAATGGCATTAATGATGAAAACACTGAAATGCTGAGAGAATAGATTTTTTTTTGTCTCCCACCCCTGTGTGTGCGCGTGCATGTTTTTGTTATGTCAATGTTACGTGTGTGCATCCACGTTCTCTGTGATTGTACTGTACACAGTGGGTGCATGTGTGTTTAATGTATGAAATATGGGTGAATGTGTGTGTAGCTCTCCGCAGGCTGCTCCTTCCACTCTCGGATGTCGTTCCACACACAGCAGTCCAGTTCACAGTGCGAGCAGTCGTCTTTCTCAGGGCTTCTCCGTTTCTGTGCCGACACTGCTGTTCGCCGGTATGAAACCCAGACACAGGAGCTCAGAAGCCCCCAGAGCCAGGCAGTGTAGGCAGGTACCCCACGACCCCCATGACCCCGCCACGGACCTCTCACCACCCCCTTGTTCTTCATTGGCAGACAGCTACGACATCACCAGACCCCCTCCCTTCAGCTGCCAAAGCAACCTCGTTTACAGCTTTAAAACACCTCTGACCAATCAGTGAGCTGCATTCAGCTGTCACTCACAGAGTATATCCAATCAGAGGTGTGGGTTTAGCTTCTGTGTTTTTAAGTTGTGCGTGCGTACCTTTATTCACAGGCAGGGTTGTTGAATTTTACATTTTGGCCTTGTAAAGGCAGTAGTCGACCCTTGTTATCAAAGCGTTGTGCTTTGGTTGGCTGAAACACGCTTCTTGTTCATCTCATTTGGATTCTGCCTCTTTTTTGGTTTTCACAGTGTTGGATTTTTTTCCATTTATTTTTTCTATTCCGCCCACTACATCACGTGCTTTCCTGTCTCTTCTTGACATCCTCACGCTCTACCCTTTCAGCAGCAAGCAGTCATCACTTTTCCTTCTTTCTTTCTCTACCTCTATTCCTTCTTCACACATAAACACACAGACGCACGCACACGCTCAAACACACGCACACTGGCACAGTCCTCATGTATGACCCTGTGAGTCCGTGTGTGATGATGGTGTGTGTTACTCCTTGCTCTGACAGGCCAGGTTTTGGGGAGGAGGGTCCAGGCGTCCCGTTGTCCTCAGGACCCCCCACCCCTCTGAGAGCACAAACCTTCTCCTCCTTCTCCCCCTCCAAGTCCTACAGTCGCCAGTCCTCCTCCTCTGACACCGAGCTCAGCTTAACCCCCAAAACCGGTAAGATACCCGCCCCCACCTGACCTCAGGCACTCTTCCAGACACTCTCTCTTTCTCCATGGGCCTTGATTTGAATCTCTTATCAGTGTGCCTAGAGGCAGAGGGTGTAGGGCACAGTGTCTGCATTTTTTGGTCTAGTTTTGTGTTGATTTAATTTATGTTTGTTGTGTTGTCCCTCCATTATTTCTTTATCTGCATGTGTGAAATGTTTATTTTTATTTGACTCAAGGCTGTGATCTCGGATTTTGTACATTTTGAATGAAAAGAAGTTATCATTTTTTTTTATCTTTCCATGGATACATTGCAAACTGCTCACCTTTATGCTAAATCCTCGGTTTGTTATACAAAATAGGTTGTTTCATGCTGAACCAAGGAGCTTATATTTTTACAGTAAGGTTAAATTTTAAAAGAGATGGGTCAACCAAAAATTAAAGTTCTGTCATTTACTCACCCTCATGTCGTTCCAAACCTGTATGACATTATTTCCTCCGTGTAACACAAAAAAAATATATTTTGAGAATTTTTGACCATACTATGGAAATCAATGGGGTCCAATGTTGTTTTGTTTCCCAACATTTTTCAAATCTTCTTTTGTGTTCCACAGAAGAGTCAGTTAGTTGACAATGACACGAAGGTGAGTAAAGGCCCCGATATATTTAAAGCGAAATCGAAGAATGAACTGATGGGACGTCATTTCGAACATAATCAGGCCGAAACAAAGTTCATTTTGGGAGTTTGAAACCGCTTGCCAAAGCGCGCCGGCTGCTAAACACCTTTGTACTACCATTGGTTCGTGGCAATTGTGTAATGGGTAGGTGTGCGCGGAGGCTCCGCCTTCTTTCACGCTGAAATCTTTTCTAGTTAATTTGGCCTGTTCATTCGGTCGAGGTCAGACGTCAGTGAATGAAAACATGAACACATTGGAGAGCTGCTTTATAGTAGAAAATGAAGTTGTACTTCTGATGAAACGAGACACTGACACGTTTAAAATGGTTAAGCTGCTTGATTTTAAGCAATCTATTGTATGAAGTGCGAAATAAATAACATAACGTGACTTTACTAGAGTGCCGAATTGCAGAGTTGATATGATCAGGTGCTTTTCTTATGCTTTATTAAAAAAAATGCTTGCCATTTTCTCAATTTTGCTGTGTGTTTATTTTGTTATTGAGAGGAAAGTGTGCAGCACATATTTACATATTCATCTAAACGCTGCTCTCAGCAGTCTAGGCGGCGTCGGATGTTCACTAACAGTATATCGCTGGTCACGTATTTCGAACTTCGTTTTACCCCTAAATGAAGAACGAAAAAGAACTTTGGCGTGAGTATATCGGGACCTTAAATGATGACAGAACTTGAGTTTTTGGATGGACTTTCGCTTTAACATGAGGCCTCTGAAGAGAGCTATTTTGTGAAGTAGATAATTGGGTGATCATGTGCTTGTTTACAACAATGCTTGCACATTTACGCAGACTATCTGTGCTAGCATTGTTGTAAACAAGCTCATGATCAACAAGAACATTTTTGAGTGTTTTTCTGTAGCTTTCACAACTTAAATGAGACACTTTTTGAAAAGCAAAGATAAGGTGTGGCTTTTCCTTGTAGACACCCTAATTTACAGAAACCTGATGATCTAAATTTATTCAACACTATCTTTTCATTTTTTATTGTAAAATGACTATCAAGTTTTTCAAACTTTTCTCCTTTCCTCTTAAATCACTTAAGCATCCCGTGAAAGAGTAAGCAAACAATGACTTGTTAATGTGCACAAGAAACAAAAGGGCACGGTATATTTATAAATATTGTGTTTGTTTTTTCTTCATCCTTTTCTCTCCTCTGTTGTTTAAGTTTTACTTAAAAAAACATTGTAATTTATGAAATGTTGCTGTATCCTAGTCTTTTAGTGTTTTCATATGAAATCCAAGAATCTCTTTAAGCAAATGTACCTAAAGTGTAGAATTATATTTTCTGCATTTTAAAAATAAAATGTTTTGAAATGGTTTGAACTTCATATTCCACCAAATATGAAAATGTTATTTTCTCACCCTCATGTCGTTCTGATTCCATACAACATTAGTTTATAGTGACGATGTCTGTCAATCTAAAAAGAAAATCACCATTAGAAAACATAAAAGCACAATTTTTTTAGTCCATATGACTAATCAAAGTCTTCGCAAGTGATGAGACAGCTTTGTGTGAGGAGCAACCCGAATTATAATTCACAGAGGTACTGTCTTTCTACGTGACCATTCACTGTCTTTCTGAGTTCCTCTTTCTTTTTACATTTCAGTCACCCAACCCCCTTATTTTTTTCTCATGTGATGTCTTCATACCATCCTCCCCAAACTCTCCTTCTCTCTCATTCTTTCTCTGTCAGCGAGGATATTTCTGTCTCCCAGTACTCCCGCCCTTGAGTCTGAATCATCTTCCCTCCCCTCTGTCCATCTGCCCCATCACTTTCGGCCAGGGATGGCCTCCTGGAGTTCAACTCCTCCCCCACTCCATGTCAGCCAATCAGACACAGCCATGCTGAGAAAGAGCGTGTCTTTCAGTGAGGAACTGCTGCTGGCGGCCTCTGGTAGGACACACCCACTGCTGCCCCTATGGCCTTTGACCCTTGGTGCAGGGATTGCATCCAGTGTGACCACACCAACCAACCGCTGTGCTGCCCCCTGGCAGAATAACATGCCTGTCTCTCATTTGCCCACATTTTCCACAAATGCACTCTGAGTGCTTATGATAGAGCAGTGTGGTTTAATTTCTTTTGAGCACTCTGATTTAAAACACCCCACTTGCATGTTTTTTCAGCCTGACTGGAAGTTAGATTCCTCCGCCAATGGAAGAGCAAACAAGAAAAGCAAACCACTGGCCCTCAGTCATCTGTCTGGTTCCATAAAATCGAATTCTCTTGTGCCTGGGCTCTGAGCTTGTGTGTCTGAAACTGTTTTAATCTGTCCAAATGTGATGACTAGATAAAGTTTCCCAGCTAGTGAATGAGTAGAGTTGAAACTGCTTGTGATGAATGTTATTTCTTAAATGTCTTAAGAGTCTCTGAATGTTTTCTATGGGTTCATAATTGTTTCTTTAAATGTTTATCCAACTAATGTAATTATTAAATTTTTAGAATATAAAGTTTGGCTTGCGTGTTTTCAAAATGGTTGTGAACATCCAATTCAAGATGAAATTCTTTATATTAGACCGCTGTTCTACCTAATAGAGTGTTGAAAGTCACTTATTGGTTATCAAGGTTATGTGCACCAAATGAATTAAACCACCGTTCAAAAGTTTGGGGTGGGGTCAGTACAAATTTATTTATCTAGTTAAAGAAATTAATACTTTAATGGAGCAAGGATCTTTTCAACATTGATAATAATCAGAAATGTTTCTTGAGCAGCAAATCAGCATATTAAAATGATTTTTGAAGGATCATGTGACACTGAAGACTGGAGTAATGAGGCTGAAAACTCAGCTTTAACGTCACAGGAATAAATCACATTTTAAAATATATTACAATAGAAAACTGTTTGAAATTTGTAACATTTCACAATATTACTGTTTTATTGTATTTTTTGATTAAATAAATGCAATCTTGGTGATCATAAAAGACTTATTTCTGAAATCTTGTAGATCCAAAACTTTTGAACAGTAGTGCATGTTAACTGTTTTTGCATGATGCACATAATTTCTTTATTCGGGTATTCTGGTCAAGCCTTTATATATAAAAATGTAAAAAAAAAAGTTATATATGCTCCACAGCAATTGGAATATTCCTGTTTGCATGTTCTTTTCCTACTTTGACAACAGCACACAAGAGTTAAATAAATAACTAAATATCAATCTTTTCTATATCAATTTCCTTTTCGCTTGAAAAATGTTTCCTCTTTTAATTAACATAAGCAGATATAAACGAATAATTTGTTTACATGACTAGAATTCAGATTAATATTACTAGAATTACTAATAAATGCTATTTTAATTCATATAGTTATTCTTCTGCATGTAAACAGTCATAGTCACACAGAAGAGGTGAATGTACAGTATGTGAGTGCATGAGATATTGTAACATTGTTTAGTTGGTTTTGAAGTGAAGTATCGTTTGCCATCTTTCATTTCCCCTGAATTTCGCTCTCTTCTCCACCAACAGGAATGGGAAGTGGCGGCAGTGCAGGGAAGGAGGCGGGGCCTCTTAAAGCTCTTCTGAGGCAGCAGACCCAATCAGCGCTGGAGCAGAGAGTAAGACAAAGACAATATATTCGCATGTATTTATATATTCACGATCACAAAAGACTGGTGATTATGAGAATTATGTTTCTCCACTCTTTCGCTCTTTCAATTGGATTCCAGGGGGTTTCATCATCCTCTGAAGCATTTGTTAGGACAGGGGTATGTCTGGAGAGGGCATGCCGAATGTTTCTGGTTGTAGAATCTTTCGTTTATCTTGTTTCCCATACTCCTCCCTGTTTGAGAACTTTGAACTGGAAGACCTGCATCTCTTCTACTGTCCTATTGACATCATTATCAAACCAATGGCACATTACTATTGTGACTATTGGTTTGGGCGTTATGTGGTTATGCACCAATTTACATGGAGAATGTTCTAGAACCTCTGACAGGTGCTAGGAAGCGCTCATGTTTACCTGTACGTCACAGTTTTGCTGTGATCTCGTTCCTGGGGTGAAATGTCTTGTGAAATAAAGAAATGATGATCAATGTAGCCTAAATGAAGAGCCAGAATTTTTGAAGCCTGTGTCTTTACACTCATATGGATGTGAAAAATTACAGGTGCTGGTAACAATTTTGTTCAGGCTTTTTATCAGGACTTGAATATTCATTATGCATTTGAGTGGTACGTAAGTTAAGTAAATATAAGGGCCTCCATATGCGTTTATATGCATCTAAACTGAGGACCACTGTTTAAACCACTTACATCTACTGAAAGTCCTGATGTATTGCACTCCGCAGAGTTGTTACCCAGTTAAACAGCCTAAATTGTCTGAATCTCTGTATCTCTGCATGAGTCTTGTTGTAATTGCTAAATATCGACAATGTAATAGCACAACCCGCAGGTTTCAATTTCTGTGCTGTAAAAAATCTTCAGTTGTGTGTGAAGATTTCATTACAGAAGTTCACCTGTCGTCATGACATTTGCCAGAATGCCAGTGGGTCACCTGGGTCCGTTCTGAATGACCCCTCCATCACTGTTCTGTGTTTTCAGGAATACCCTTTCTTCACGTTGACCTCCTTCCCACCTGGATTTCTCCTCCACTTGGGGGGCGTGGTCAGTGCGCGCTCAGTAAAGCTTCTGGACCGAATTCACAACCCAGGTAAGATGGCTCGTATTACACAAGCACAACCATAAACAAATACCTGCAACACACCAAATATATGATACATTAACATAATTTCAAACAACAAAACTTTACTGTAGTAAGTACTAGGGCTGGGTTGAGAATATTAATTTCTCTATCTATCAGCCAATATTGATGCTTGAGTCCCCTAGAATCGATCTTTTTAGACTAAGCTGTTTTCAAGTTTATGCGTGAACAAATCTTCACTAAACATTATTTGTAGCACACCTCCCATCCAATAAATCGCAATAGGCTTTGTGTTTTACTTTGATATGAGACAGTCTCTGTTTTCAAATTCTGTCAATTTAATTACGAAATTCTAACAATAAATACCACTTTAGTGTGCTTTAATGTGGCGTGACAGATTGCCGTAGCCGCCTCGGTTTAAGTGACTGTGCAGAGCTTAAGTGAACCAATCGTCTCTTCCTCTTTACTACTAGTTAGCCTACTGCATGAAATAAACAGAAGGTTTGTTAAAAAATAAAGTGCAACTCACTTTACTCTTGCATCATGTCTCATGTAATCACTCAGTGTTTCAACCGTGGAAAGATATCTATAAAACAACAAACAATATGTCTTGTAATGTTGCATTTACCTCAGGAAAGCCATTCTGTGTCCATAGTTTGTCAGATAGAAAAAATAGCCCTGGACAGGAGCATTTTACATATTATATACACTATATTACATATACATAACATACTATGTATGTTTGAATAAATACGTTGAAAAAAACAAGTTACGTCAGCCATCATTTAAATGTTTATATTTCAAAAAACAAATTGGAGTAGAGACAATTATATAATTAAGAAGTTATCATGATAAAAAACTGCTTTATGTGCAATTTAAATGTTTGTATACAAATCAGTTATTCATTTTAACCTTTAATATTAATGTATAAGGTTTCCTGTATAGTTTACTGCATTAGTTGAGAGAGATTTTTCCTTGAGAACAATTGACATTATACTGAACCTGATCTATATCCAAATTAATTGATATAAAATGAATAGAATTGAATCACAAGCTTGTGAATTGAAATTGAATTGTGAAATTTGTGTTAGTACCCAGCCCTAGTAAGAACCCATACAGCAGGTGTATTCGTGAGGCAGTTTGGAAGTGTGCATGTTGTGTGCATGGCTTTCGTTGTATATACAATTTCAGTTCGTTGTACAGTATATGTTCTGCATCACGTGCACCATTTTCTTGGCCTTACGTTTGTCCTCTCTAGCAGGGCCTGAATTTTTTTCATCCAAATCCTGAATGTATTTGTGTTTTTACAATGAGGTAAATTTTTCACGCAGTAGCTTACACACAGAACAAGCCATTTAACTACAATAAGAACAAACAAATTACAAGCTGTAGCCCAAATAAATACAATAGAATAAGGATAAAGACTTTTTTTTTTTTTAGGTAGGTCTAACATTAGTATTCAGATACAGAAATACTACAGAAATTGAATAAAGTAGATAAATGTAAAATAACACGGTATAGTCTTCACTGTAAACTAGTGCTGTCACGATACCAAAATTATTGTTTCGATACCGATACCAAGTCAAGAATTGCGATTTCGATACTTTTTCGATACTTTTTCTGAAAATGGAGAAACACTCTCAAATATCATTGCTGTGCTTTATTTCAAAACCGGGACAACATTCTAATCATATAACACACTAGTGTTGTCAAGATACCAAAATTATGACTTCGATACGATACCAGACTAAAATACCTTGATACCATGGGGGAAAAAAAGCGAAAACAGTACAAGTAACTGAAAAATATGACAGAACTTACAATTCATTGTTTTATAAATTAATTAAAAAAACTTTGTTCCTTCCCTGCTTTTTGACCATTCCCTCCCCTTTATTAAATAAAATAATAATAATTAGCGAGTGCCATACGTCCTTACAAAGATGTTTGCAACATTGACATTATTATCAATCATTAACATTTGCTAACCTTTCACAATTCTGAACAGGTTGGGATGACCAAAATCTTATTTCATGAAACTAGTTATTTAATATTTTTTAAATGTAATTTTATAATTACAATATAGATATTTAATTTAATTGTATCTTTGTTATTAAAAATAAGCAAAAATCTAATTACAAACATTATGACAAATACTATAAGAGACAAATTAAATAAACAGTGCTTCATTTCTTTTTTTGAATGCTACTGTTAAATAGATCTAGTACTGTAGCTGAAAAAAATAGTCTTCACTCTATAAATTAACTATAGACTGATTCTTAATAAATATATAAATTTATTCAGTCAAGCATTTGGTGATTGTCTATTTTCTTTTGTTTCATTAACACTAATTACACAGAACATTAGGCTGCTGGTCCGGCCCTTTAAGACCTGCACGTAGGCTACCCAATGGCACACATACGATTTATTTTTACAAACGACATACCCGACTGTGTTTACGTGAATACTTGCCAGAACGTAAATTTTTTACCTAGAATTTTGATTATTCAATCCAAATAATCCACGAAAGAGAACTGAAGTCGTGATTGCATGCTGTGTGAAAGGCGTGTGCGCGCGCTTCAGCCCGGCAGCGCGAGCACGTCCCGCGCTTTATTTTCTCCTGCATGCATGTTTCGCTGTGCGTATATATTTTACTGTTCTGCTTCAGTTGTTTAGTGAATGAAAACAGTGGAAGCAGAGCTCTGCACACACATCATGACTCCGGCTGTCACACATCGACGCAAATGAAAGAAATACTGCTCTTATTATTTAGAGTGCTGTCACTCTTAAAGTACCGGTACTAATAAAATTGAATATCGTACCGATTTTAATAGCTGGGTATCGCGATACCTTTCTAGTACCGGTGTATCGTGCAACACTACTGTAAACTTTAATACTGATTAATCCTTAAATTTGAAGTTACAATCTTCAGTCAAGAGCAGTATGATTTTCTCTGTCTTTTGCTGTTTGATTAACATTAATGACAGACAGCAGCAGGTTTATTCTCTTGCTTCACTCAAATGCACAGATCCAATGTACTGTTACACGTTTTCTTTCTCAACTGTTTACGTTCACTAAGGACATTTCGAATTTGTTTACATGGATAGTCACCAAGACAGGCATCTTGACATAATTTTTGTGTGTATTTGGTCATTTAAGTGCAAAAAGCTTCAAAAAAGAACTCTGTACTTTATGTGGGCGCATTTTGGATGCAACTCTCTCAGAGAGTGCACAAGTACCGAAAAGTTTAAAATTGCTTGAATGTTTAAATTGGCAAGATGTGATGCGGGCAAGTAATAATTCCGACTATCCCGAAATGCAAGCTAAAATGTTTTATCGCACCTTGCATCTGGCTTGTAGTGCAGACGCAATGTGCTGATGTAAAGCGACTTTCCCCTCATAAGATACAGAGTGACCGAGAGCGCGAGCGAGGGGGAGAAAGAAAAGGCCAAAGATATTCAGTGTGGATTAATTTACTCATCTAACCTTACTGGAAGTTTCCGCGCTGTAAGCATGAAATCTGTGGGAACGAGTAAAACTACCCGCAGTCCCGTGCCAAAATTCAGGCCCTGTCCAGCATATGATGCTCTATTACTCTTCTTTGCTTATAGAAGATTTTGAGACATCCATCTCCCCATAACATTATTTTTGCCTGTTGCATTTTTTCACATGCACAAAGAATTACTTTTTGTAAACCTGCACATACCCTTTCTAATCTGTACTAACATTGCATTATAGGGGATGTAAATATTGGCATTGATGCAATTTAAAAATTCAAATGATTGTTTTGTAAAATATTTTAATTTCCATCTCTGAAGGAAGGTTCTGGCAAGGTTCTCTGTGTTCTCATGGGCACTTTAATCACAGCTGTAGAAAACGCAAATGCTATCTGAATTTACATTTGTGTACCACCATTTGTACCACCACATCTTTAGAATTAGAGTTTGTAGTGCTGTTGTACTCACTTAATTTCTCCAGTGCATAATTATGAATCAGACCAAATAATATTTAATTCATGGTGCATTGCATAAAAAAATTAATTCTTGTCAGAGCGAATTTTTACATCCTTGTTGCATGATACTTACTGTATATAATCTCCTTTTTTTTTTTTTTTTATCTACCCAAGATTTTTTTTTTTAATAGCATAATTCTCATTCTCATTCACTCTATCATCAGTATGACCATAACTTTTGTCACCTTTTGTGAGGCTGCCCACTGCAGTGTTCTCTGATTGCATTTGTTTAAAACTTGCATGTATTCAAGCTTCAAGCTAACCAAGCTGAGTCATTACCTACTAATTTACTTTTCAAATGCTGACGTGTTTCCAAATTAGGTATCACACAGAGAAACTATTATTTTGTTAGTGGAGTGTAATTAAAAGGCAGAAAACATTAATTAAGCTCTAGAGTGCGGAAGGGTATCTGTTGCTTTATTTTCTTAATTATAACGTATAGATGACTGAAAACTTTTTTATTTAACAAAATACAACTGAAATGCATCTACAACTACATCTGTGTTTGAAAGTTTTAAGTGTGTGTGTGTGTGTGTGTGTGTGTGTGTGTGTGTACATTAATTAAAGCATGGTTTGGTTGAAGGAGCTGCTCGTGTAGTTTTTATTGTAGATGTCCTGATTTAGAGCCTCTGACATAGTGCTGCTGCTGCATGCTTCTCTCTCTCTCTTCCTTCCTTCACCTCTTTTTCCCTTGATTCTCTAAATTATTCCTCTCTGTGATTCTGTCACTCTCTTCTCTCTTGCTCTCGTTCTCGTGGCCACCCTCTCAGATAACTTTTGTCTGACTTTGCAGTTCCTGTGGAGTGGTGTTGTGTTCTTGTTTGTAGTTGGTGTTTGGTTTTCTTTTTCTTTTCTGCCTTCTCTCTCTCTCTCTCTCTCTCTCTTTCTCTCTCTCTCTCTCTCTCTCTCTTTTTCTCTTTCTCTCTTTCTTTTTCTCTTTTTCTCTCCACTCTTTTAACCGATCTACTAATGTGGCGATTTGGCTCAGCCTTGGGTAACACCAGATCATACAAACTGCTAGACTGGAATAGTTTCACTGCAGGTACTACCTTACCCTCAGTCCTGCCACACACACACTTACACACTTACACACTTATACACTTATACACAGCCCCTGGCAGCTCAGCTGTTATGTAATTATCTAATGACTGAATATATATTATCAGGTTCTATGTAGTATTGCGTTTTGAGGATTTTCCATTAATAAATAATACAGTGATAATGCTTAAATTTATAGTTTTCCCAATAATGAAAATTCTGTCATTATTTACTCATCCTGTTTTTCAAACACATATGATTTTCTTTCTTCTGAGGAACACCAAAAGAGTTGTCCAGCCGAATGTCCATGCTCTCTTTAAAATTAAATGGTAACCAGAATTCACTGAAAATCCTTCAGACTTGGCATATAAAGACATATTTCATTAGATTTCATGTCATTAGGGGCTTTCGCACCGGGTAGTTGTAGGAGCTTAGTTATAGGAACTAGCCACCAGGGTGCTCCACCAAGAACTAAATTTTCCCCTGGGGCCATTTTCCTGGTTGCATTCGCAACGGCAGTAGGAACTCTAAAGTGACGTAAGCCAGCAGACTGCCACGTCATTTAAGCACGGCATTCAATTAACGTTACGTCAACAACTGGAGGATGGAGAATGGCATGTTTAGAGCTGTTTTTGTTGTGTTGTGAGTTTCTTTATAATGGAGATTGAATGTAGATGCAGGGCTCAATGCTAAGGATTTTTGTGCTTAACTGGTTGGGACAGTGGTTCTAGTTTTTACCTGCCCTGTCAAAATTTTCACTAGCCTCACCACAAATAAGTAATAAATAATTTAAATAGGCTCAGGGTTTTTCCTGCATAGAGAATTACGTGGCGGCTGCCTCCGTCAAATTTCATGCCGCCTCCGGCTTTCGAAAAAACTCGGAACAGACAGTCACATGCTCAGATACACTTTTTCCACCGTGACGGTTCTGTTAGTCGAAATTCGGCACAACACCGATTCTCAAACCAATAGTTTGCCGATAGTTCTGCGCGGATTATAATCCGCGGGTCGGGCGGGCCAAGTAATGAAAACATAACATTCCAATTAATCGAGGGTGGATGACAGATAAATCATTATAATGTTTTGAGTTTAATAAAGACACGGATCTCTCATCACGGTAAAACGCAATGAACGTGCGTCAGTTTTTTACTTTCGTTTTCAACAACGTAATTCTCTTCAGGGAAAACAAATCAAGGAAAACATATCAGGGCTCGACTTTAACGCTTGTCCGGGACACGTGTTTTTATTTTTTGAAGGGACAAAAGAGAATTGTACTTGCCCAACTGAAACCAAGACACTGATTTCATATCAGTCCAATAAACAAATAGTTAAAATTAAGTCACTTACTTTTTAGACGCAATTACTGTTTTTGTTCTGTTTCAGCAGTGAAAATAGTTCCAAACAAAGATCACAGCAGAACCATTGCGCATCTCACAGGAACACTCAGCCATGTTTCATTACTGAATGATTCATTGTGTTTGAACGAATTGGTTGAGTAAAAGATTCAATTACGCATTCATAAACTGCCTCATTCTGAATAAATTAGCTGTTTGAATGAAAGACTCAATGACTCGCTCATTAAGACCGTCGCCTGCCGCCACCTACTGGCGGTTTAGTTTTAAAATATTCTTTTCAACATTCCTTATTTTTATATTCATAAAATATTTAAAACAATCTCATAATCTCATTTAATACAGTTGTAATTTTTCAATGTAAATTATTTGGCGCAATGGATAAGACACATGCCTTTGGTGTGAGAGACCCGGGTTCGAACCCACTGTGAGTCACCAATGTGTCCCTGAGCAAGACACTTAACCCCTAGTTGCTCCTGAGGCGTGCGACCTCTGACATATATAGAAATTGTAAGTCGCTTTGGATAAAAAGCGTCAGCTAAATGAATAAGTGTAAATGTAATTTGATTGGTAACAGCCTAGTGTGTATTGATCAAATTTAAGAGTTTGAAATGAAAGATGGAGCATACATTTAATAAAATTAGGGGAAAAATGCCCTTTATAAAGGTAAAAAAAATATTCTGATAAGGGAGTAAAGCCTCTGTTTAGGCTTTTAAGGAAATGTAATTTTGCCAAAAGAAGAACTTTTATTTTAAATACATGTTCATTTTAAATCAGCCTACTTCAGTGTGATATGTTACCATATTATCATGCTTAACACTGAAAATTTGCATAATTGTAATGTGATGATCAGATACAGATATCTTATGGCGCTTTTCCACTGCATGGTACGGTACGGCACGGTTCGGTAAGGCACGCTTTGGCGCTTTTCCACTGCATGGTACGGTACGGCTCGGTGCGACTCACTTGTGGCGCTTTTCCACTGCATGGTGCGGTACGGTACGGCTCGCTTTAAATGGTACCACCTCTGTTGAGGTTCCTACCGTACCGATACTAAAATGTGACGTGAAAACAGTGCAGATCACTGATTGGTCAGACAGACAGAATCATCACTACCAGCGTCATCATTGTATTTGCGAGACATCACACCCGCTAGATTTAAATAGCCAGTAACAGTTACCGCTGTAGCACCTGTTTTAAAACTACTTGCTTGACTTGCTTGAAGAAAAAAAACTTCCAAAAAAGAAATGGCTGAATCGTGGTCAGTCGACGAGAAGTGCAGAAGTTCCTCTCGTTGGTTGACTAGGAGTGGATAAACTATAACGACCAGTCATAATCCCACCCACTTTGAAGCGGTACTAACTGCAGTGGAAAAGCAACCGAGCTAAAGCGAACCGAGCCGCGCCGAGTCGTACCACGCAGTGGAAAAGCGAAGCGAGCCGAACCTTGCCGCGCTGGGCCGTACCGAGCAGTGGAAAGCAGACATCCATCACAGAATATCATATGTTAGGGCGATTGGCGGGTGGATTATTTTTAACAGCGGATTCAGGTGACTCAAAATGCACCAGAATAATGAATAGTCCTTATTGTCGAGCCCTGAGACTTACAAGTTATGCGCTTATGTTAGTTTGTGGAGTAAATGTGTGTTCACTTTGTTTTTACAAGCCTTGAAAAAAAATGACGTGTGTTGGTGTTTAATGTAACGTTCAATTAAGTCACTGGTACTCTAGTTCCTATTGTGCTTGGTTTGACCCTACTCTGAAGTAGGAGCTAATTCAGTCCCCCCAAAAGATGTTCCTATAATTAAAATTGTTCCCAGTTCCTGGGTGCAAACACGTAAAAGCGTGTGCTTCCGCCAAGACAGTAGATTTTTATTGAATAAGACTGATTTATTCCTTGGAATGCAAAAGAAGATTGTAAGAAATTCATACATGTTTCGAACAACATGAGAGTAAATAAATGACAACGTTTTAAAATTAGGTGAACTTTTCCTTTTAATATGTGTTAACTATTTCTATGCCGTGCATATTCAAAATCTTTGCTCATTGATTTTTGTCGAGAGTGATTACGAATACATTTAAAATAAATAAAATGTGTAAAAATAATCATTTATGCTTGTTCTAGTCTTTACACATAAAATCTTAAATATACACAGACTCAATTCGTATAAACTAATGCTTTTTCTCATTAGTGAGTGTTGCATGAGCTGCCATGAGCTGTGCTTCTGAATGAATGTGTTTGTCACAGCTGTTGCATGCTTTAGCTGGATGCGTGGCTGTTCTCTGCTCTGGCCGATCATTTCTTGATCTGCTCTGACTGCGCTTCACCTGACTCCTTACCCAGCGTGACCACTTGATCTACCAATCCAGAGAAGTGGACTTAGGCAATGTTCTACTTTCAGTCATGAGACAATGAGATTGTCTCATGACCTCTGTGTGCTTGGCAGTGCTGGTTTCTCTGTGGTCATTGTTGCTTCCTGTACTGAAGTAAAAAGGATTCATACATTATGGATTATGATTGTGTCAGCTGATATCACATGTGTTCTAATGAGATTGATTTGTAGTTATTGTCTGGGTTCGTACTTTTCAGTAGGGGATTTTTAAAATGTATTTACAGACGTTTGGTTTCTTGACTGAATATTTTTGATATTTTTCATTAATGCATTTTTTTGTGTTTTTGTGACTATGGAAATTGCAAAAAGTTTAATATTGCTCAGGAACTGGAACAGCTGACAGCAGAGTCCAAAATGAATAATCTATAATGCATTTTTGGGGTAAAATTGGTATTGGTGAGTAAATAGAAATAGTCTGACCGTCCTGATGCAAGCAATGTACACAAAACATACAGGCCTGGTTTCACAGACAGGGCTTACATAAAGCCAGGATTAGGCCTTTAGTTCAATTAGGACATTTAAGTAGCCTTTTTAAACGTGCCTTAGAAAAAAAAAACATTACTAGTGTGCATCTTGAGACACAACTTGCTTTCAGTTAAAACCGCGTAAACATGCATTTTAGTCTGAGACTTGGCTTAAACCTGGTCTGTGAAACTGGGGCATAAACCGTTTGTCACAAATATAGAGAGAGTGGAAACCCCCCCGCTTAATAATGCCATTGTCATAGGTATAAACAAACGTAATTTAAATTAGTTCATAAAGTAATATAATATAATTTAATATGATCAAATTCCATGCCTGAAGGCATTTTTATTTTTCTCAGTAGTTTTTATCTGCCATTGGCAGAGGTGGCAAAAGGTTATTTTGGAGCTCAAGCAGATTCAATGGCTACAGAGCAATTTATATATACAGTATTTATATCGTCACAAAAGCAATTGGACACTTGGATAGTTTAGAAGAAAGTTAATTTTGGACTTGTATAATTTGAATGCTTGTATATGTATATTTTTAATGCTCAGTTACTAGTCAGGTTGCAAGTGATTTGAATCATATTATAGCAGTAGTAAGGTGAGCATCAGACCATTATTTAATTTTTGCTTCTGATCTCTTATACACTGTTCACTTTTCTTTTTACTGTTACCGTTCAAACTCCCTCCTGCTGTGGGCTGTTTATCCAGAAAATGATGGAGTTTGTCCTCCTCCTTATGAAAATTTCATATCACGATTATAGTGACCAAAATTATCGTGATTATCAATATTGTCACGGTTTTGTTAAAACGAGATGAAAGTGTTCAAAAAGAACTGATGCTCACACTGAAAACATTTCAACAAGTTTTATATTTGAAAATCAACAAACAACAAATAAAACAAGCAGCTCTAGGCACTTTTTAAAGTAAGATTCTATTCTGTGGCATTTCCTTCCTTATAATGACCGTCGTCAATAGCAACGCATTATAACTCAGCGCACATCCATGTATCACAACAGACTCGCGCTCTCTAATTTCATTCAAATACAACTTGCCGTCTTGCGTCACCGTTTTTGATTGTTTTGAAAATGAAATCAGAGTTGTTTTATTTTTTACATAGTTTTATAATATTGCGATCATCTTGTCTAGATGAGTTTTGTCCGCTGTACAAAATGGATTTAAATTAACGGGTAAGATTTAAAACATTAGTCTCAGTTCAATATGTCCCCGTAATTATGTGGTAAAAAAAAAAATCAGTGTAATAAGTGTACAATGAATATACATTAATATATCTTAAATGTCACTCTTAATAGTCTTTGGCTCAAAGCCACTTGCTGCGAACTTTTCTTCGCGGAAGCTTCACGTTTATGTCAAGTGAGTGAGATAAAATATTTCAACTCAAAACAACATTTTGTGCCCAATTATTTCCCAGACGTAGTTTTGGTATTGAGGTCAAAGTTAACTTGCTACAACAGTGGGTGATGGTCACACAGGATGACTCGGCAGATTTGAAGTGTTTCCCACTATCGCAGCGAATTTTTTGTGCATGTTCTGCAGACAGGGTGACCATCCTCGATTAAGTTTCCCTCAGGATTTTTGTAAAAGCAAAAATATGACCACACCTCAGATTTGGTGCTCTTAAAAGGCTGGAAAATCTCCCGAGCACGGTCACTGCCTTCCGTCATTCCTTCTCGAATAAAAAAAAAAACCAACGCTGCGCGCCTGCGTCAACCTGTTGCTGGCTGGACAGGATTTATGTTATTAAAATCGCGATAATCAAACACTGTTTTAATGATAATTAAATTTTAAACGGTAATACTAACCGTCAGTACATTTTATCGTGGTTTATAGTAAAACCAGTAATCGTCCCATCCCTATTTGGGAAGCATGACTGCACTTCCGGGGGAATGCTCTGCCTACTGTTGTTGATTAGTTCATAAAAGCTGTCAGTCAGGAGAATGGCTAATCACACCACTGTCTGCTTCATCTTCACTATCGTCTTCCTCATTCCCTCTGCCCTCTCCTAGTATGTGGTTAACAGGCAGGGGAGTTTGCTTTGAAAACCCCTTGCTCTCAGAGAGCGTGAGCACCTGTGCGTCCGTGTGTGTGTGTGTGTGTGTGTGTGTGTGAGTGTGTGAGAGAGAATAGATCAGGTACTAGCCTTGTTAGCTTTAGCGCATGGTTTGCTCTGAGGACAATTTTGATATTTGTCACTGTTACAAAAATAGTTTGTTACAAAATAGTGCACTGTTACAAAAGTTTTGCACAACTTAATTAATTAAACATGTTTGAAGCTGTTTTAAGGCCTTTGTCACACCACATTCTCAAGCAGCTTCTTAATTACATATTGTTTTTTCCCCTGATGCATAACCAAACTCTATACAGAAAATAAAGCGATTTTCTAGGATGCTATGTCGAATATTTACTTTAATAATGGCGAGGAACAGGCCTAAAGGCCCATTCACACCAAGAACAATAACTATAATGAAAACCACGCCAACATACGTAAAGTTCTGTTTATTCTAAGAGCATGCTGCAGTTTTGTCATCTGCTGCTTTAAATGCTTGTGCTCTATAAAGTCTGGTCTATTTTGATTAACTGTCAATGTATTTAACACTTCTCATCTGGAAAACGTGTGGACTTTAATTCTCATAAAATTAGAATGATTATTATTTAAACTATATAGTTATCGTCATTGGTGGGAATGGGCCTTAATGCTTCTGACAATCAGATTTTTTTTTGGGGGGGGATAAACACCGTTCTAGAGTGGGAATCAACCATTAAATTGAACATATTATTGATATAGAGCAGGGGTTCCCAAACGGGGGTTTGTAAGTTGATAAAAAGCTAATAATTAGATCATAAAAAAAAAAAAAATTACAATAAATTAATAATTTTAAAAGTAAAAACAAAACACTTAATAAAAAGAAAACACTTAATAAAAAGATCAAATATTTTGTTTACCTGCATGTCATATGACCGATAACCGTCATCAGAGAACCATGAATATGCAAATGTTTTGTTGTTATTGAAAAATGTATTTACAGTAAAATCTCAGGGTAAAAATTTTAGATCAAAGGGGGTTCAGCTGACAAAAAGTTTGGGAATCCCTGATATAGTCAATAATATTAAATGAATAAATACGTGAAAGTGCAAAATTGTGAGTTGTGCCAGATGCATCGAATTACCAGCTAACATGGCTAGTATGCTGTTAATGCAAGAGGAGTGTTAATGTGCCAACGGTGTACGTGATGTTGTAAATATGTTTGTTTCAGACGAGCCGGAGACACGGGATGCGTGGTGGGAAGAGATCCGTCAGGAAATAAAGTCTCATACCAAAGCTCTTGGCTGCCACGCTGTGGTGGGGTACAGCGAGTCCACCAGCATCTGGTACTTAACAAATGCACACCAGGCACAACTCTTTTCAAACAGTGCTTCTCAACTTATTTGACTGCAAGGCCTCCCATTGTCCACAACAATATTTGAAAACACCTCATTATTTTCAGATGTTTGTGATTTACTTGATAAGGATTGATTTTTAGAACTTGGCATAAGTAGAAAAATCTAGAAATTAAAATGTTAAAATAAGACTTCGATTTAAAATTAGGGATGCACCGAATCCAGATTTGTGGGGTTCGGCCGAATACCGAATCCACTGGTTAAGATTCTGCCGAATCCAAAACCGAATACCGAATCCTACTCTCATCCTCAGTCCATTAACACAGTAAACACATTAATGAAGTAAACAACGTGGATTTTTCATTTTATTTTATTTTAACTGTAAAAAAAGAAAGAAAAAAAAGAATAAGCAACATTATGCATTTTAACAGCGGCAAAGTTGTGTATTGTTTAGGGTCCTTGCCACCACGAGACAAATCGGCATTGCAAATTGAACATGTAGCTCGACTTGAATTACCTTCTTTTGTCTGAAAGTACTGCCAAACAACACTTTTTCTGCTCACGAGTTCCATTTTCACTTTCTCACAGCATACTGCATTCGAACGGTCCACCTACTGTAACAAGTGGAAATAAGGCGTGGCCCCTTTAAGAGTTGCGCGCTCCCTGTTGAACTGTCTGCAGTCTGTATTGTATGTGCCATGTGCCTCGAACACCCCATGTATGCGGGTTATTTATTTAGGGGCCAAGCGGGCACCTATTGTATCTGTTCCGGTTCTTATTAGGGGCCAAGCACCGAAGGTGCGGAGGCACCTATTGTATCCGTTCCGGGAGGCACCTATTGTATCTGTTCCGGTTCTTATTATTATTCTTCCGTTTCTTCTTCTTCTTCTTCTTCTTCTTCTTCTTCTTCTTCTTCTTCTTCTTCTTCTTCTTCTTCTTCTTCTTCTTCTTCTTCTTCTTCTTCTTCTTCTTCTTCTTCTTCTTCTTCTTCTTCTTCTTCTTCTTCTTCTTCTTCTTCTTCTTCTTCTTCTTCTTCTTCTTCTTCTGATTCTGATGATGATTCTGATGATGATTCTGATGATGATTCTGATGATGATGCTGACTGGGCGTCTTTGGCAGCCCATAGAACCGTGTCCGGGACAGTTGTTCCGGTTTGACATTCTGATAGAGGATACAGTAGTTTGATACGAGCACATCTGAAAAATAGCGGAGGACGCAGTGTGAGCTCCTGCAGTAAGCTTGTGCAGGAGCTTATATGGAGCTCCATATAAGCTTGTGTCATGTTTAGGACAAATTGTAGGCTACCATGTACTTTCACTGCAGGAGCTCACACTGCGTCCTCCGCTATTTTTCAGATGTGCTCGTATCAAACTACTGTATCGATATAAACGGTATTGCCTCATTCCATATCGTGGGGATAAAAAATATCGATATATTGTACAAACTCGATATACCGCCCAGCCCTAGCAAAATATTGATAGTAAGGGGTAGTAAAATTAAATCAAAGTCACGTGTCAGTCATTTTTGACGTGTTTTTTCATATAAATGTAAATAACTCCGAAGCGAATTGAGATATTTTCACCAAATTTGGCACACACATGTATGGGCTCATTCCGAGGACACATGAAAAAAATTGTGAGATTTTGCCTCTTGGTGGCGCTATAATAGAACAAAACATGAAATTCCCATTGACTTCAATACAGTTTTGTGATGTAAAATGCTATACTTAACAAATGCATTACTGTAACATTATGAAACTCAGAATTTGCCACCAGCACCATCCCCTGAAGGTACTCAAAAAATTGAGACAGCGCCACCTGTTGGTCAAAAGTTAAAATTATATTTCCAAAAATGCTAATAAGTTTTGAAAAAATATGCCTATTGTAATAACACTGGTCTTAATAGATTCCTTGGGTCATGCCGAGAACATAGATACCAAGTTTGAAGTATTTGGACGAACTTCCTGTCCGCCATCTTTATTTACTTTCAAAACCTTCTTTTTCGAACTTCTCCTAGACCATTCGTCCGATATTCAAAAAAATCGAATCATATCATCTCCAGACCATGCCGACTAAAAGTTATGGATTTCGTGACGATAGACGAAAACGTTTTCGCATACTGCAGCAGCAAAGTTGAGGCATGCTGCCAAAATGACTATTAAGTCTTTATCTCTGCAATGCCTTCATATTTTGACAACAAACTTTGTATGTGTCATTGTCACCTCACTCTGACCACATCACATCGATTTCATAACTGCGCCACCTATTTGTCGAAAGTGATAAACCATTAAAACATCTTAAAAGTTACTGTCTATATGATTTTTCAGCCATTTTGCCAAATTCTCTTAAAATGTCTTTAATTGCTCCTTACTGCAGTTGGTCTGCCACTCCCACCCATGATGGCATCTGTTGCCGCTTCTTGCGCTTGGCCCCGGTAATGGCTGCTTGCAGCTATATTTCTGTTTGATGCTCATTTTTATCTTATTTTAAGTAACGCTGTGGACGGTAGAACGTGTGACAGACAGTTACACAAGTTCGATTGGGGGATAAAGTGCGAGTTGTGAGATGCCAATCGCCTCAAGTCTGTCTGGCCTCTGCAATAACTTTAGCTGTGAGCTATCCCTATTTTTCTTCCTGACACAACGCGTTACACTACAGGCTGGTTCGACTTGAACCGGCACTGCACAGACCGATCGGTTTATGACATCAAAATACCGTGAGAGCAATTCAAAAGCATAAGAAGCCGTCTGCTCTCTTTATTCGCTCTCGCAGTACTTTGATGTCATTCACTGATCGGTCTGTGCAGCGCCGGTTCAAGTCGAACAAGCCTAACGTAAACACCTTCCCGTAATCAACGGCGGCGTGACGTTGACGTAGCGCGCGTATAGTGCAAGCATTGGGTTCGGTTCGGTGGAAAAAAAATTATAAGGTTCGGCAGAAACCGAACCCCGTTAAAAAGCCCAATATTCGGCCGAATCCGAAGCCGAATCCTGGATTCGGTGCATCCCTATTTAAAATGAGCCCCGGTGTTTTAATACCTGTTGGTGTTTATTTTGTGTGTATGACACATTATCTCTTATATACTGTAGGTAAAGTACACTTTCAAAAATAAAAGTTTATTGTCATCTGTGGTTCCATAAAGAACATTTAACACCCATGGAAACTTTCTATTATAAAAAAAAGATTTTTTTTGTAAAAAAATAAAAAATAAAACTCTTTCCCCACCAGTGCTTTTTATGTTGCCAGTCAGTGCCAGCATTTTTGATCATTTTCACAAAACCTTTATATTTTGTTTGTATATTTAAAAAAATATATATTTATATCCTAGCTTCATGCATTCTTCTTTTTTTATCAACACTTGAATTGGGGTAAGTTTCATTAAAAAAGCAATGTTTTGAACAAAAAGCTGAGAAAATAGCGTTTTTGTCAAAGACTGCATCCATATCGGATTCACAACGATCCTACTTCCTACTAACCAGAAGTGTTTTTAATATGATATAAGACTTCATATATCAGTTGACTCAAATTCATGTCAACACCATTGCTGAGTATTTTCTCGATAAAGTCTCAAAAACGTGGATTGAAATAGCAGTTGTTCTGTCACAAATGCCATCGTAACCAATCACGTCAACGTGCGGGCGTGCTTTAGCATATCATTAACTATGCTGTGAAGCAGGGGAGTCTCAAGAGAAGCCAGGTTATTCCGGTATAATTTTCTGTTGATAGGAAAAATTGGGTACATTTAGCAATATAGCGGGTGAATTATGTATCTCTGTATTATGTATGATATATATTACGATGTTATGATGAACTATATGCCTTTCTCCACTGACCTTCAAAGTTGTTCAAGCGTTTGTAAGGATGCTGATTTTCAGAAGGCAGCTGTCTGTCTCTGAGATGGGGAACGGAAACATGGTTTGTGTAACATTAGCACACATTATTAGCTGTTTGATAACGTAGTTAAGCAAAAGGCTAATCGTATTAATTACCGCTGTGTGTCTTGCGTTGTTAAAAGCGATACATAAAAAGCATTACCATTCTGATTCATCAATTTGTAGATGACCCTGTATAATTCACTCTTCCACTTCTTCTGAATCAGTTTCTCTTTCAAACATATATGGCTGAATTAAACCAGTATTTCCTCTTGCCGTTGTGCAGCGTTTACTACAGTAAAGTTGAACGAGTGGATCAGGAAATCTGAGCTGATGTGATGCGGGGTGGAGGCTGGGACTAATTTGCATATTCATGGATCGGCATATACTAAATGAAGCAATGGTGTATAGTTACTTTCAAGCTATTTTAAGGCATGAAGAAATTATTTTCACATGATTTTTTTTTTAAATATGTAATTTTGGTTATTTTCAATATTGTCATTTTATAGGATAAAATTATTGATTATAGGAGGACTTTAAACTGATTTGGGTCTTTACCAAAAGCATGTGAAAACACCCTCAAATACAGCTTCATCATCCCGTTCTGTGATGAAATTCTCTGATTATGTGCTTTTTATGTGTGTTTGCAGTGAGGAGGTGTGTATTCTATCAGCTTCAGGCACCGCTGCGATCCTCAGCTCCCGTTTCATGCAGGACGGCCCACTGGAGACCGATCACAGGTTGTCACGGCAACCGCTTGTCTTTTCTTCAGGGTCAGAAAGGGTCGATGGGGATATGGGTAGTACAGCCTCACTGGGGTAGGTTAATGACACACACAAGCACATATACACACACACACACACACCTTTTGCCCCCTGCAAAGGGTATGGCATTAAATGATGGACAAAGCGCAAGCGCATAAACACAGCTTGCATGTGAATTACGGTGAGCACAGTGACAATGCTCGCACGTAAAATGTAAACTTGAAGAAAACGCAAATCCCAAACTCGAGCAAAAAATATATAATTGTGCACACAAATCAACACGGTGTGAGGAGAAATAACAAAACCGCGAGTCCTAACAGGTCTCGCACACGCAGAACTGACCACAAGCGCGAGTTCTGTTGTGCTGTTTTTGTTGACCCTCTCCGAACGAACACAAAACATGCTGTGTTGGGAATGGGATGGCCAATTGTTAAGTTTTCTTTCTAAGTTTGTACGTCTTATTGCTGTGAGATTCTTTGTGAATTGTAGCAGCGCCATACTACGGAAGCCCATAGAGGCATTAACCCTCTGGGGTCTAAGGTGTTTTTGGGGTCCTTGAGATGTTTTGACATGCCCTAACATTTGTGCTTTTTTCAGTTGCTTATGAACACATTAATTGCAAAGGTAATTACACTCTATTTAGCACAAACAGGGCTACCATAATATGTGAGCAAGATGTATGTACATGTTTGTATTTTTGAGAGAATATTGTTTATGCATGGTTATTGAAAAAACTAAAACTTATAGTGTCTGAAATAAGGCCTCAAAACACATACTAAATATGTGGCCACAAGACTTTTGACTAATGGGTGTTGTTGCCTAGAGTTTTTGCTTCAAAATGATCTGAAAATCATCCTGCCTAATCATTTAAACAAAACAATACATTGATTTAAATTTTATAAGACACCTTTTGTTTGGAAAGGCAATATGCGTGGAGGAGTGTTCACACCTGAGAAGACAAAGGCCGGATAATGTGCCGCATAATGAGCTGCATATTAATTACATCACACAGATGTGTCACTGGGTATATATATATATATATATTAGGGGTGTAACGGTTCACAAAATTCACGGTTCGGTTCGATACGATACACTTGTGTCACGGTTCGGTTCGGTACGGTTCGGTACGTTTTCAATACAGCAAAAATAAAGAAATGCCAGAAAAATTTCCTTGATTTTTTTTTTTTTTTTCATTATATTTTTTTTAAAACTATCATCATGAAGTATGATATTTGTTTTACTTTGAGCAATGATGGAGCTATACTTGACTTTTCTTAGGAGCATATAAAACAAAACAGCTCCTTGTTATATATTGTAGTAGTTATAAACAAAGGTTTATTTTAGTTCAGATTAACATTTGGGGGCAGCAATTGTATTCATAATGTCAAAATAAAACCGACGTAATGTTACTTGAAGGCATTATAGCCTACTATTCCTGCCAAACGTCCATGGTTACAGTTCGTGTAACTACAGTAAATCCATGGTGAATGTTGCTGATCTGTGGACACTGAATAGTTCATTCATGGCACAATGTTTCTTCCTGGTTTCCACGTCAGCGCTGTTTGATCCGTTAATAACGGAGAAATGTGAATGTTTCTCACTAGATCTCGCAGCGATGTTATTACTTCAATAGCGAATTCAAATGCTTTCTTTACTGGATGTCTCAGCGCTGTGTAGTAACAGTGCTGCTTAATCAAGATCGGCTCGCGCTGCATTGGTCCAAACTGATAAACAGTCCGTCAACCACATAATAACAAGTAGCTCAGTTTCGTTCCGGTTACTTTACATTTGCCATTTGATGTTGGGCAATGTTGTGGTCGCGCCAGCATCTCGAGTGCGCTTGCCACGCGCAACGCGCCTACATTTGAAATAACGAAATTATGTTCGGCAGGAAAAATGGTCCAACGAACCGTTCGGTTTGAAAATGCGTACCGAAAACCGAACCGAAAGCCTCGTACCGAACGGTTCAATACGAATACGTGTATCGTTACACCCCTAATATATATATATAAATTGAAATTGTAACCAATTACAAATAGGTTACAATTACAACAACAATTACAATTTTAACAATATTTCAAGTGTATTCTTTCTTTGTAAAAAGTATACATTTTATCATACGTATTAAAAAAGGTAAGGATTCATTAGTTTTAATATTGTAACAAACACTATAATAACATCTTAGTTGATAATTCAATATACCTACTTTATTTTTGACAAAACATCCCATACTATAGTATATTTAACATATGAGCAGAAATTGGCGAACAAAAGCTTACCTATTTAATGTGACAGTAGTCTTTTTTTACAGTCAAAACTTTATAATCTATCCAAAACTAATCACGAAATCTTGTCTAACATTCATATTTAGTCTGTAACATATCGTGTTTATGATATATTAGCATATACATGTTAATTTGCAGTTTGTTGCTTATACAGACATTTTATTTCAACATATTTCAGTCTATTTTTACTCATCTGAGTAGGCTATAGCAATATAGTTTGGATGTGTTCATGTAAAAATAACATGTTTACTAATGTAGATGCGAGAGTGAATGAACGGCACAGACACGTGCTGTATAACTGAAGTAAACAACGCGCGCGTGCCTGTGTCGTTCATTCATCATTTAGCCTACACACAGACACGCAATTCATATTAAACAGTCTTTTTGCAGTTTACAGACACTATTCAATATCGCGATTAGAACAAAGCACTTAAGAATAAATAACTTACTACATCAGCTGGATCCGTTGCTCCTCGAAATGAAACTACCAGCACTTCTGGTACATTTTCCAGGGTTATTAGATAGTATTATTCCTCACATCGTAGCAAGACGAGGTAAAGTGCAAGATTCTTATTAAACATGATGTGTTTTATAATCCAGCTGGTGGGCGTTGTTATGCTTGAATGGCTTGCCTCAGATCATTTGCGTTTGAATAGCGCGCGCTCTCCGTGGGCGTGGCACATTAACGCGTAATCAGGTATAATGAGCTGGAAAGAAAAAGACTGACATCTCTCTCTTTTCATACAGATTACATAAACTGAGAATATTTGTTTTTTTATATAAATTAATTCATTTAAAAGAAGAGAGTTCAAGCTTCATTATGGAAAAACACTCATGCCTGTATGACAAGTATTGGCGGAGTTACAGTTAATTTTTGGACGCGTTTCAGAATGGACTTCACTGACAGAGAGAAGGCAAAACTAGCATCATGTTTATTTTTCTTTATTTGACTAAAAGCACAATACTTTGTTTATATTCTGAGTATACACAAAAAAATAGACACTTAACAGGATCGAATGATGTATAACACGTAAGATCAAAATCAACAGAGTATTTTGAGTCTCTTTTGCACTGATAAGAAAAAAATCGAGAATATCGTGCCGGCGCGATAGTGGACCTCAGAGGGTTAATATTTGTTTATTTGATGTTTTCTTGTGATCTTGACATAAAAGTTGTTTTCTCTTGATCTAGACATAAAAAGCTGGTTTCTCACGATTCACAATGGTTTGAAATAAGCCAGCAGTAAAGTTGGTTTGACATTCGTTAAACGTTTTTTTCTTTTCTTCTACATTAACCAATGTGTAATCACAGAATAGCGGTGGTTCATGCTATATTTTTTTATTCAGATCATGTACATAAAGCATATTTTCTTAATATAGCCGTAAGCAGCAATCATTAGAACCCAGGCACCAATGTCCATGAATAAGTAAACACTGTAATATTTATTGTACACAAAGTTTGGAACTAGTCTACACACACACAAATCACGCATACATGGGTAGTAAAAAGAAACCACACAGAAGCAGGGGAAATGAAGTCAAGTTAACCATCTGAAAGAAATATCAGTTTCTAAATGACCCTGTTGATCAAGGGGTCCACAGCTTACACTAACCTAGTTCTTTAAATGTACGATACTTTTTAAAATGCCTTTAAAGTTGAATCAGTCTCTTGAAGTCTCTGAAGAAGGTCTTGATTCAATGGGCTGAAGTTGCAATCTCTTGAACTTGCTATGTTATTCTTGACTCTGTTGTGGTTCAGAGAGTCCTTTCTCCTGAGTGAGCACATGGCTGGTTGTAAGTTAGGGCCGCAGACAGTAATCCAGAGACGCCAATGAAGAGACTGCCGAGAAGCAAAGAGAGGTGGGAACTTGTGTGGATGCTCTATAAAATCTGGAAAAAGTCACACAGGGTTGGCTTGACCAATGAGAAAGATGGAATTTGCAAATGCGAAAATTCCTCTTTTGGGAGGTTTTATGGCCCTTTGTTTGCGAGCATGGTTAGAATGGTTCTGTCAGTTTGTGTCCATTTATACACCAATTAATATAACAAACACGCACTGCGTTCTATGAGGAGGTGATGTCCACTAATGTAACATTAACTAAGTAATACAAGTAATAATGATTTCAGTCTTCTCCATGTTTAGTTTCAAAAAGTTGGAGTTGAGCCATTCTTTTTTTTTCATTGACACAAGTGGAGATTTTATTAATTTAAATAGAGCCAAGTACCCTAGAGTGCAGTCTGGACGATGGGGAGGGGCGACACATTTGGGCGGGGCAACACGTGTCGCTCCGCCCACCCCCAATTTAATTGGTTTATAATAGCGCAATCTTATTGGTGTAGACGATTCAGGTTTGAGTGCGCATTTCCTTATGTGCGATTTTGTGAATGATTTGGCCATATTAAAGGGTAACTAAACACTAAAACAACTTTTTTTAGTTAATGATCTGTAAGAATGGAGCTTCATAAATGCTGTTCATTGATTCCAGTAAAGTTTTTGACATTTGGGTTTAAAGTGTTTTAATTCTACAATATATGGTTTAAAAACGTCTGAGTGCTCCCCTCTTCAGGTTGAACGGAGGCTACTGCAGTTGAATTTTCCTATTGGTGGTTGCGGTGGTTCGTGACGTAGCGGTTGTTGGTGACGTAGGCAGGTTCCATACAAGAGATGCGTCTCAGGTACACGCCCCCCTCCGCTGGGCTCTGCCCACTTTTCCAGCATTTTTCAAATATTGCCAGTGGGTGGAGTTAGGCTCTGACCAGGGGTTTAGTTACCCTTTAAAGAAATATTAAATGCTAACTTTAATCTTATTATCAGTTTACCATGGTAATTTTAGTTATGGCTAATGTTATATTGTACTTAAGACACAGATAGATGAAGTTATTGTTTAAAAACGAACGCTTGGTGATCGCACCTGTACTTCAGGGAGATGTTTTACATTAGCGCGTCATTCACTTGGCTTCTTCATATCAGGATCGGTGGATCAGCACAAACTCGGGATTTTACGCAAATTATGATATTTCACTGTAAGAATGTAAGCAGCTGATTTTAAATTCTGAAGCACAACCATTTTTTGTTGTCATTTTTTTAACGCGATTTGTTGTCCAATGCTTGCATTATTTGGTACAAAGTGCAAATAAAATGTTTAATGGCAAACTCATGTTTCCTTGTTTTTTAGGCTACCTGTTAATAAAATATGAGGGCCTATATATTGGTTCTGTAAAGCCCTATGTTATAGTTTTTAAAGATTCATGTTTTCTAATAAGTGTCAACCAGTTAACATGTACGACTATCTGTGACTGTCACATCAGGTAGCCTATATTAAAAATCCAATTATTTATTAATCCACCCCCACACTGCGTGTTCATGTTTTAATCTGCGTTGTAGGCTACGGGATAAAAATGGTTTCAAATATTAACACTCACATATAGGCTAGCTGCATAACCATAAAAAAAACCACTGCTGTAAATCTGTGCAATTATAATATAATAAAATAAATAAAATAACCAGCAGAGAAGTGATATGAACCTATGTAGGCCTATTGCTGAAATATGCTCTTGAGCACATAAATTATAATATTTGCTATAGATCGACATAACATCTGTTTTAGTAAAAAAAAAAAAGTTTATTATTTATTTTCACATTTCAGCACTGCACGGTTTTTATTTCCATTGTACGCACAAAATCCAATGGCCAGGGCTTGTAGGCTATTTGGTAGCCTATTATGGTCTTATTTGTCACCGTGGTTTTGCTTTAAAATAAAATAAAACATACTTTCGGATTTATCCGATGTTTTACTGAAATATAGTAAATTATCATTTGTGTAAAATCCCGAGTTTGTGTTTATTCACGATCCTAATGGAAAAACGAAGAAACATAAATGATGTAAAATTACGTAGCCTTGCATGACATGCGGAAATATATTGTCTATATAGAATCAGCCTATATAGAAATTATTTCTCCTTTGATATGCCAGTAATTTCACACAGTCATGCTCATTGCCCACTAAAAGTGGCACTGACTTATCTGCAGGGTAAATTAATATAATAGTATATTAATCTATTAGAGGCTAAATCTCAAACAGTGTATCATTTATCAGCAACATATTTCATGATAAGCTTACAATATGACTTTTTGTAAAGCTGCTTTGAAACGATGTGAATTGAGCGCTATACTAATACATTTTGACAGTAACTTCATCGAACTTGATTCGTAAGTTCATCAAAACATTATCCAATTGATCGTTACTGAAATCGCCATGGTTATCACTTAATATTTATGTAGTACGGCCAAACAGCGTCATAGATCATTCATAAACTCGTACCATAGTCTCGTACAGTACATAAAGGAATGCGCATGCTCATGCCTCAAGCATCTACGCCAATAAGATTGCTGTATTATAAACCAATAAAATCGGGTGTGGGCAGAACGAAATGTCGCCCTGCCCTATCGTCCAGACTGCACTCAGGGGTTACTCGATAGAGCAGGCTTGCACATAGTATATATTTGGATGTCATCAGTGTAGAAATGATCATTAAAACCATGTCAATGTAAGATCTGACCCAGAGGTATTATGTAAATGATGATTAATAATGGACCAAGAACGGATCCCTGGGGGACACGGATCCCCTTTAAGGGAGACAGTCGGAGATCTAAAACCCTGCATTGAAATGTAAAATTGTGTTTCAGAGAGATAGGAGGAAAACCAAGAAAGAGCTACACCAGAAATACCCACATTTGAGAGGCGGGAAATAAGTATATCATGGCAGACAGTATTAAAGGTGGAGCTAAGTTTGAGTAGTAGAAGTATAGAGAGAGAGAGAGCCAGAGTCACCCGAAAGTAGTAGGTCGATCACTACCTTTACAAGGGCAGTTTCAGTACTATGAAATGGGCAAAAAAAAACTGATTGAAAGGGATTATAGAGATCATTTACAACTAGAAAAGACTGAAGCTGGGAGGCAAAAGTTCTTTCCAGTAATTTGGCAACTCTGGCAGTTTTGAGTGGCTGAGGAAATGAAGCAGAGGTAAGAGATGTATTAATGGAGTAAGAAATAGGTGCAGAGATGACAGAGTGGCAGAATTTCAGGAGAGAAGTCAAGTCGACAGGATGAAGAGTTGGATTTCAAGATTAACTCAGAAACAGACGATGGATTAGTCAAAGACTGGCCAGAGAGATTAGGCACAAAGCTAAACTCAGCCGCCTCATCAGAGAAACACCGGTAGTCAGTGCTGCACGTGTGAGACCTGTCATGACGCACTTTTCTCCTTGCAACGTGTTGATTTGTGTGTGCACAATTCTTTTTTTAATTCACTTGCTCACTGTTTATGTGCTTGTGCTGATTTGTTCATCATTTAACACCATATAAGGAGCTAGGAATAGTTCACCCAAAAATAAAAAATTTTATCATTAACTCTCCCCCTCATGTTGTATCAAACTGCAAAAAGGGTGTGAAATAAAAATTCATCCCATCTATTTTCTAAATGAATGTTAAAGATCTTATTGTGAACAATTCATTATGGGGTTAGAATTGTTGCATTATTCCAAATAAATAGATTAATATTCACAAATAAATTGAAAGATATTCACAAAAATGTTTCAAATTCACAAATAGATTAAGATCCACAAATAAATGTATAGAGTTTAACAAAAATGTAAAAAAAATTCACAAATAAATAAAATGAGATTTGCAAATAAAAAAAATATTTACAAATGTTTTATTATTTTACAAACACAACTCTGCCTGGCATTTATTTGTGAACCGCTTTGCACACGTTTGTGAATCTCTTCTCTTGCATTTTCAAATCCCCTCACGCATCTGTGCATTTTGAAACACTTCTAGCGTCGACGTGCAGACAAATCCACAAATAAGTGGACTCCACCCACCGTTTACTCAAGCCAATCAGATAACGGCCACATTGAGCTGGCCTATCGTAGCACGTTCTCGCTACATCCAATCACGTTTGGCTTTACACTCGGGGCGATCTTGCTCTGAAATAACTTTGCTCATTCATCATTCATCTGCATTGGCTCAAATAGGAAGTGTATGCTTAAGGCCCATAAAATTGCTACAGCAAAAGATGTTTAAAATTTGGATTTTGTTAGAATTATACCATTAGACTGTGTATCAAGCCAAGCCACAATTTTTTTTGAGCCTTGGAAAAAGTCAGAGAAACAGCGATTTACATCTCTGTTATGGAAACAAGGCGTTATGGAAGCGTCACGTCATTCAAGATAGAACAGAAAAGCATCAATAAGTACCTGACTAATGAATAACGGGGTTCAACCTCGTGATAAATACATGAGGTTGTGTAATAGGTGAAATTACTGTCAACCAACAGCTTTTCCCACTTCTTCAGTCAAGGAGTTTTAATGTCGCATATGATCAGGTCCGTGGTTCTAACAATCTATAGAGCATTATAAATATAATTTTTAAAATTAAGTACCTGTATTATGATTCCCTTTGTTTGTAAAGAAGATCCAGATGGAAATATAAAGAGGCCTTAAACTCCAACAATCTTTTGAAAACAGTGTTTTAACCTCACAAACAGTTCAGCTCAATTTGAACGATGCGCCCAAAGATTATTACTGCTCCTTTCAAGGGTGCAAGAATCAGTTCCCGCCTCAAGTGTAAAGCCAAACGTGATTGGTTGTAGTGAGAACGTGCTACGATTGGCCAGCTCAATGTAGCCGTTATCTGATTGGCTTGAGTAAACGGTGGGTGGAGTCCATTTATTTGTGGATTTGTCTGCACGTCGAGTCGTCAACACTAGAAGTGTTTCAAAATCCACAGATGCGTGAGGGGATTAACAAATCCACAAGAAGCTATTCACAAATGTGTGCAGAGATTTACAAATGCACAGAAAGCGGTTCACAAATAAATGCCAGGCAGAGAAGTGTGTTTGTAAAATAATAAAACATTTGTAAATATTTTTTTATTTGCAAATCTCATTTTGTTTATTTGTGAATTTTATAAATTTTTGTGAAACTCTTTACATTTATTTGTGAATCTTAATCTTTTCATTTGGAATAATGCAACAATTCTAATCAGCGCTTCATTTTATTCTTGTTTCATTTAAAACAAAAACAATGTTTTGACCTCGTAAAGTTAAATGAAAATGCCATAACTGGACCTTCTAATAAACACTGACAGAATTCTCTTTGGTGACATATGTAGGACTTCTCAAATAATTTAGTCTGCTTAAACCCACTTCTGCATGCTTGCATTCATTTGCCTACACCTTTGAGTGCAACTGCCACATCTCAACATCCAATAAGCAATCTATATATATATATATATATATATATATATATATATATATATACACACATAAGCAAAGCTATTAGTATGTCTTCCTGAAAAACCTAAAGCACAATTTGTTTAATTTGTATTTTTGTTCTGTTGTATTTTGTGTTGGTATTGTTTGTAATTTAGTTTCTTTGTTATTATTGTATTGCTGACTGTTTACTTGTCTTCTGTAACTGTTTTGAGGACTTTTACTTACATTAATTAACCTAGTATTAGTTTTTGCTGTATTTTGCAAGTATTGATAATTGTGAAATTTCACTGATATTAAAAATTACTCATATCATGAAATAAGACTTTGATCATTTCACCCACCTTTAATAGTGATTTCAATATTGAGCAAAATAATCGTGATTATGATTTTTGCCATAATTGAGCAGCCCTAGTCACAGCCTCTTTATATATATATATATATATATATATATATGTGTGTATATATATGTATATGTTACGCTCAAATACACAATATCACAGATCTGTCGCTACTTCCATTTCATCATGACTTTAACAAAAAAGTAATTCTGTAAATTTTCGCCTTGGTGCAGTAGCTCTTAAAGTGGGCACGGAACTGAATTTGTGACGTATGGCTTCCCGCATGAGAAAAAATTTAGGGTGCGATTTAATTTTGTCCATTGTCAGTTTTGAATTCATACTGAGTTTAGCAGTCAAACAGGTTTGGAACAACATGAAGTAAATCATGACTTAAATTTAATTTTGGGTGAACTTTTCCTTTAATCTCAATACTAAACAATACTAATTAAATTGGTGTGTGTGTGTCTGTGTATGTTTGCTGGAGACAGTTTTTACATCTACTAACCAAATTAAGTCTTAAGGACTTCATAACAAAGGGGCTAAACCTTGGCTTTCTCTGAATATGTATGTGTTTTATGCTCATGTAAAGATAGTTTTATTCTGTTTATGGCTGGTTGGGTCTGTGTGTGCCCTTGTGTTATCGTGTATGTACTAATTGGAATATTTATTTCTGTAAGATTTGAGGAGGTGGCGCCCCCTGGCTGTGAGTTCTGTCACATACCGTACGATGAGTTGAACATACCATTTCCTGCTCAGCTCACCTATTGCTGCTGCTGTCGCCGTTACAAAGTGCCCGATGTGCTCTTCACCACGATCGACCTGCCTACTGAAGCCAACATCACCGGGAAGGGCTGCCTGATTCAGGCCAGGTAGAAACTGCACATAACATCCTGTCCAAATGGAATATTTTTGTACTGCATACTGCACAGTATAGTGTAAGTTGTATCTGAAGCAGTTAATAATAAATAGCAGTGTGTAGGGCTGCACAATTAATTGAATTAAAACCTAAATCACGGTATGTCTTAGTGTGATCATCAAATCGCAAAGGCGGCTATTTAATCGAACAAATATATGTGCTGTGTGTTTCAGTGTTCATAGTTCATGATGCATAAATGAGAAGCATTTATAAACTAACTGTTGTCAAGAAAAAAAATCTCATTATTAATTAATCTCTATAAAAATCTCAAAAAGTCATTATTATTATTTTCTTAAATAGTTGATTTACAGTTAATTTATTTTACAGTGAAATATTACAATATTAATATTGTTAAATATTTTGTTTAATAATAATAATAAAACAATTTTTTATCCTATACAGTATATCATATTGATGTTATCACTACATTTTTGGCCAAATAGTGCAGCCCTACAAACAAACAAAGCAAACCTTGGAGTTTTTTTTTTTTTTTTTGAAAAGGTAAAAGGAAAAATCACAATTATATTTCCCCCAAAATCTTTCAGCCTTAGTAGTATATTTTATTTACAAGTTGCAAAAAAAGAAAGACATTTTACTTTTTTAATGTGTCCCAAGTGAACAATTAGTTCAGATTTTGGGGGAAAAGTTCAGGTCAAATGTATTGCATTGTGGGATACATTGGCTACGTTTACATGCAACCAAATAGGGGTGGTGATGGCGCAGTGGATAAGACACATGCCTTTGGTGTGAGAGACCCGGGTTCGAATCCACTGTGAGACACCAATGTGTCCCTGAGCAAGACACTTAACCCCTAGTTGCTCCAGAGGCGTGCGACCTCTGACATATATAGCAATTGTAAGTCGCTTTGGATAAAAGCGTCAGCTAAATGAATAAATGTAAATGTAAATAATCCATTAGTAATCGGATTGATGGCTCAGTCGGACTGAAAAGCCTTCCTTTAAACACCTTAATAGATCCAATTGAGCTCGATTTGAATCAAATTTTGATCTGTTTGAAAGGGGTGGTTTATTCCTTTTCTTATCCGATCGAGAGAACATATAAACACTTGATTGGATTGAAAACCGAAACTGGAAAGGACTGCGCATATGCAATGACGTAGAAATGGCGTTATGACGTGCGAACGAGCTGCAGTTGTCGTTAAATAAATTACTCGTGTTGTTCTAAAATTCTCCTATCACTAATTGTCTGTGAAGTGGAGGAGAACAACGTTCCATTAGTCCTCATCACTTCATAGTCTCATCCACAGACACTTTATTTTGGGTGCGGGAAGAGGCTTTTTACTGTTTTATACATAAACAGTGCGGCACAACAGTTCATGTGCTTGACGTCTCTTAATCAGGACCTAAAATAGATAAATATTAAGTTAACTTCTCTTTAAAACAAAGAAAAGGCGCAATGTAAGAGAATAGTATGCAAAAACAGTGGGAAACTGTATATTTGTACAGTCGCACGTCAATTCAATTTGAATTATCTCCGATTGAAACAAAAAGTGTGCATGTAAACATAGCCAGTGTTTCTCACAGTATGTTCTGTTGGTATACTGTGTATTTTGGCCAATATGATAGGTCATCTGGGTATTTTTTGCATCTCCACCCCACTGTAGGCTGTGTCGGACTAAAAAGAAGGCCCAGGGCGAGGGGAACGCCATGGCCATCAGCAATCTTCTGCCGTTTCTAGAGTACGAGCTCCACACACAGCTGATGAATAAATTGAAGCTACGGGGCATGAACGCTTTGTTTGGTCTGCGTATCCAAATCAGCGTTGGAGAGACCATGCTTCTAGGACTGGCGGTCAGTGTGCCATTACCCATAATGCTCAGTGCGTTTACTTAATTAAATATGACTGGTTGTCCTGTTAATATCTGTTGTTTGTTGCATCCAGTCTGCAACAGGAGTCTATCTGACAGCATTACCCAGTCCTGGAGGAATCCAGGTATTGGGAAAAACTCCCAGTGACATCACATACGAACAGCACATCTCCAATATGCAGAAGAAAATCAATGACACCATCGCTAAAAATAAAGAAGTGTATGAAATCAACCCTCCTGTAAGTACACATACACGTCAAGGCACTTTGTGAGGTAGTACTTAAGTCTTATATTATTTTATATTTAATATTTAATAAAATTGTATTTTATATTACTTTATTTGTATGCACCTGTTCCTCTTTTGAAACCACAGCTAAAACATTTTCTTTCTTTTTTTCCCATCGTAGGAGGTTGTCGAAGAGATCATTGGTTCGCCTATTCCTGAGCCCCGTCAGAGGTCCCGTCTCTTTCGTTCTCACTCAGAGAGCTCAGATGAGGTGTCCGAAATAGACCTGTCCCATGGGAAGAAGGATGCCTTTGTGTTGGAGGTAAACTGGCTTTGTACTAGAGGTTGAACTTAAACTTGGAGATACTGGCCTTTTTTGTGGAGTAAAAGATCTGTCTGATGTTTTAATACACTTCTAGATTGATGACACAGATGCTGTGGAAGATATTCATGCACTTCTGACTGATTCTCCCACCCCAGCTGGTACAAACCTCTGCTAGACCATTGTTGGACTCTATTATGTTTTTACTGGACTGTATATTCAGATGTGTGTTTGTACGTTGTCTTCTGTTCAGGATTCTACAGCTGCAACACTGAAATCATGCCTGGGATTCAGAACTGGACTTCAGCTATACAGGTATCATTCACCATAGTGAACTAGGGATGTGACGGTGAGGAAATTTTCCCACCGGTTGATCGACGTGTGACAACACCGGTAATACCGGTATCACCAAGGAGGGGGGCGGGGCGTTGGAGTTTTTCCCTCTTTTGTACCTTGCTTTTAAAGCTCCAGTAGGTAGCTTTTGTAAACAAATATTTGTTAAAACTGTCATTATGTCCTCACAGTAGAATATGAGACAGATAATCTGTGGAAAAAATCGAGCTCCTCTGGCTCCTCCCTGTGGTCCTATTGCCATTTGCAGAAATACACCGCTCCCGGTCAGAAACAACCAATCAGAGCCAGGAGGAATGTCTTAGCAGTGTCAATCACGTTCGTGTACGCGCTGATCACCCCTCTCTTGCACAGCGCGAGCGCGTACCGTCGTTCGTGACTCTCCTGTTCGAACTCGTTCATCCAAATGAACGAATCTTTTTTCCGAGTCATTTCGTTCATTAAACGAACGAAATGACTCGCAAAAAGATTCGTTCATTTCGAACGAGTCTTTTTCGGAGTCATTTCGTTCATTCAACGAACGAAATGATTCGAAAAAGATTTGTTCATTTTGATGAACGAGTTCAAACAGGAGAGTCACGAACGTGCATCACAGAACAGAGCAAGGCGAGCATTTGTGCTTATAAAACTTAAAGTTTTTTATTTATTTTTGAAATGACCGGTCGTTTCGCTAGATAAGACCCTTATTCATCGTCTGGTATCGTTTAAAGCCCTTTGAAGCTGCACTGAAACTGTCATTTGGTCCTTGAAACGTTTGTGTCCTATTGAAGTCCATTATATGGAGAAAAAGCCTGGAATGTTTTCATCAAAAACCTTAATTTCTTTTCGACTGAAGAAAGAAAGACATGTACATCTTGGATGACATGGGGGTGAGTAAATTATCAGCAAAAGTTTTTTTTAAAAGTGAACTAATCCTTTAACGTTATCTTACTAGCTATTTATAACTTATAGAAAGAGTGCAACGTTATAAAGTTACATGTATTGCAAAATACATAATGATTTGAGGACCAAGTTTGTAGTCAAAGTATGGGCAGGCCATAGTCAATGTAAAGCATATCGTTGATGTTTCGTCCCTATTAGTGAATGTTCCATAACTGTTTATAATCTGCCGTCATCGGTGGTCCTGTTTACTAGCCTGCGCGTTCACGGCAGGCTGCGCTGTGGGGGAGGAGCTGTGGAGGGAGGGCTGTAGCGCAGCAGAGAGCAAGGGGGTTGGACCTGGAAGTTGTGCTTGTTCAAATTTTCAGGCTAAGTCAACATTTTCTCAAAACTCCCTACTGCAACTTTAAATCGCTAATTCAAAAGCGAAAGTAAAATGCGCATGGCCACACGTGCATTCATAAAGGTGCGGAGAAGAGCAAGCATTTTCAATTAATTTCTATGGAAGTTGAGTGCGAACACACTCGCTTGGCTCCAGTGGACGCACCATTATGAATGCCCGTGTGCATTTTACTTTCGCTTTTGAATTAGCGCCAATTCGAGGGCGGCAGTTGCTTGAATGGTGGGTTCATTATTATTCTTAATGAAAAACATAAAACAGTACAATGACAAACTCGCTGAAATAAGCACTTTTACATTTCGCTTCGAAACCAAATCTTTCGCCATCGTCAAGAGTGAGCTCTAACTGAACTAAATTACTTTTATTACTATAAAAAATCAAAATGACGGTAGGGGCGGTGCGGCGGTGGGCAAGTAATGTAACCAGTGTTGCAGCTGAACACCAGCAACACCGACGTGAACCTTTCCATTTCCTGAAAATTGCAGATAGAATGTTGGTGTGTTTTTACAACACTCACAATTTGTTGATGTGCAACTTATTGAGTTAACAAAAACCAACAATATTTTAATAAAGACAGGATGTGCAAGAGCCATTTCAAACCGCAACACAGGTATCAAAGGATTTTTTGAGAAATATTTGTTTATTTACAATGGACCTTTTTTATGGAGTGTGATGATGCATTTTCACAGTTATTAACATCATAAATCTTGCAAATCGTTTTATTTTTTTTTTAAAAAAGAAAGATTTTTTTTTTTATGTACATTTATCACACTACTTTCTAATACAACGATGAGGAAGTGATGGAAAAATTTACATTTTCCTCACTTCTGACCAATAAGGTCTATCTCTCAAAAAAAAGTTTTTTTTCCTTTTGCTGTTGGAGCAAATTGGAAAGTAAAAATTGTGTTGGTTGTAGTTTCCATTCACCACTATAGAAGTTTACTCAACTATGACAACTTCTGTTTGTGAAATGTGAAAAGGGTCCATGAAGACCATATCATGGCCCTAATATTTGCAGAAAATTAATAAATGAAGCTTCAAGCTAGTTTGAGATATGTGCACTCCAGAAAACAGATTTATTTTCTATATAATATTTGCATATTATATTTGGATGTAATGCACATTTGAGGTTGTTTCTTCAGAGTGAGTTGACATGAGGAGATTTTCAATGTTTGGTGTAGAATCAAACATAGATTTTTGTGTGCTTTCAGATGTTTACCTCTGTGAGGGTCTTTCGGCTTAACAACGTCAACTTGACCAATCAGGGACTGAATAAGGCTTTCAGTGACCTCTGTGAGAACCTGCTTAAGGTGAATACAGTTTTTCCCCCTATATTTCCTATATCTTATTTCTGTAATGGTCTAATGTAGACCAGCTAAACCAAGTTAAATGATTTATGCGTGCTTGGATATCACTGCTCTTACTGGAATATATTTGTGCTCTGTAGAGTTTGTACTTTAAACTGCGGTCATTGGTCCCCTGCTGTCTTTGTCACCTGAACTTCACTGTGGCCATACCTGAAGATGAGCTCATCCAGGTGAGAGCACACCTGACCTTACTTTTTTGTTAAATATAAACATTAAACTTTCAGTTTGCAGTCTTGTTACTGTTGTGAAATATAAAGCAAGTAATAATGGATCCCTCAAGATCTGTTTATCCTCTTGGGTTTCATTCCCTTTTACCTCTGTCCCCCATCATCTGTCAGTGTTGTTTAATTTACAGGTGGCGGTGACAGCTGTGGCAATGAGCTTTGACAAAGAGCTGACTCTGGAGAATGGCAAACAAAGTGGGGATAAGTCGCTAAAAAAGGGTGAGCATGTGGTCTATGTACCTTCATGTAGGATACACCTCTCTGAAAAGCTGATCTGCATGGTCTCCTGTTGATTGTCTTTTGCAGAAAATGACGAACAGCTTCAGTTCAACCTGGAGCTCAATGCTGAAATGTCGTCTTCCAACCCTCTTAGCTCCCCAAGAGGTAAACCCTGATAAATCCAAACTTCACCAGATGCCCCATTCAGTTCTTTATAGCTCTTTAAATGTTTGCCATAATCCATCCATCCATCCTTCCATCTAGGGGTGGGCGATATGACCAAAAAATGTTTCATGCTATTAGAAATTTTATTTCACGATAACAATTGAAGTGCAATTTATTTAACATGTAGTTAGAAATGGAATAATCAAATGTAAAAAATAAAATACTGCATATAGTCCTCATTGTATGAATAAAATATTAATTTATTTTGATTAAATCTACAAAAAGTTGTTCAGTCAAGATCAGTAAGTTATTTTCTCTTTTGTTTGATTAGACACAGACAGGTCAAATCAGGTTGATTAGGCTGCTGTCACTTTAAGAGCGAATGCATAGATCCATTATGCTAATACCCATCCGTTACACCCAACTGTTTACTTTCACTTTAGGCGAGGCACATTTATTTATAAAGCACCTTTCATACACAATGGTAATTCAAAGAGCTTTACATAGAAAAGGAATTAAAGTAATCATAAAATAATCACATCATATGTTTAAGAAATAAAATATAATGCATAAGAAATAAAAATAACAATCATATTTAACTAAAGGTAGGTCGCACATGTCAAATTTACGTTCTCGTGAATGACCGGACCCAGGGTTCCCAGCAGAGCATTACACTCCCAGTCCTCATCCCACAGTTCTTCCTGGTCCCATCACCTCCAAGTAAAAGAAAAAAAGGATTCATCGAACCAGGCGTCCTTCTTCCGCTATTTCGAAGCTTGCATGCCCATTGTAGGTGCTTTCGACGGTGGACGGGTCATCATAGGCACTCTGATTGGTCTATGGCTTCACGGCCCCATACACAGCAGAGTGTGATGCACTGTGTTGTAACATTCCTCCTATAACCGTCATTCAAGTTTTGAGTGACTTGTGCCACAGTAGACTTTCTGTTGGCTCTGATCAGAGAGGATAGCTTTCGTTGCCCTCGTGCATCAATGAGCCTTGGGCGCTCAACCACTGTTTGTGGTTTGTCCCTCCTCGGACCACTGTTAGTAAATTCTCGATTGATCGGCTGGTGATCGGAATTGGCCGATTTTCACGTGATCAGCCATGACCGTCTGGTCAGTCTGACATATGCCGATTTTATGCTGGTCAAATGCACTCTGGCACCGCATGATTAACATCGCGCAACATCAGCATCACACGTGCACACGGAACCTACATGTAGGAAACCTCGTGAATTACGGCCGTTTCACACCGCAAGCGTGAGCAGCGCGTATTTTTTTCAACGTGCATTTTTTTCGCCGTGCATTTTAATCAATGAGTGCATTCACACCGGAGCAGGAGCGTCGCGTGAGCAGCAGTGAAGCGGAGAGTCTATTTTTGATGGACTGTTGACACACTTTTGTCCATCAAAAGTTTTTTTGTCAATCAAAAAACACTTTTGTCCATCAATAGTGTGTTTAATGGACACACTATTGATGGACAAAATAAATATGATTTCACACAAAAAGTGCCCAAAATGCACAGAATTTGCATGTCTGGTGTGTTTTAACAAGAACGGGAGTAGGCTATGTCAGAAAAGAAAAATTTTTTAGTTGGATATTGGATGTGAAAAGAAGGAAATGGTTCTTCCATAACACTGCACTTTAGATGTGTGTGAATTTCCCACACCAGGAGTCATTTATATAGTTCTATTTCATAGCGATTACTGTTCAAAAAATGTTCTATGTAAAATGTTCTACTAAAGAAAAGAGAGAAAATAAATATTTGTGTGTGCTGTAAAGTGGTTAGAAAAAATGAAATCGGAATCGGCATCGGCAGGGCAAACTCAATGAAAAATCGGAATCGGCCTATAAAATTGTAATCGGTGCATCTCTATAAAAAATTATTATTGTTAGTATTGAGCCCTGGCGTTTAAATACTACTAATGTTTTCAATGCTTTCATTGCATTGGTTTCCTTGTGTCACAGGTCTATCAGAGGTTGGCAGCCATCCGTCGGCCAAAGGTCAGTACCTGATTCTTTGCTGAGAGTTCTGGAGGCAGCAGGGTGTTTTTTCTTTTCATTTCTGCTCCTTTTGTGTCTGACAGTTTGAAGTGCTGCAGCACACACCCCAGCATCATCCATTTTACCCCTTTTTCTTTTTTTTCTTTCTTTCTTTCTGTCTTGTTTCCTCTTCTCTTTGTCCCTCTGTTGTGTCGTTGTATGTATGTCTTTGGGGTTTGTGACCGCATGTGCACATATTTGTGTGTATGTCTATCTGTGTTTGTGTGTGTGCGTGCGTGCGTGTGTGTGTGCGCGTGTGTGTGTGCGTGTCCAGCCCCCTCAGTTGATACCAGTTCCTTTGCAGACAGATGCAGCTCCTGGATAGAGCAGCTTAGACTGAAAGCTCACACCATAAGACGCGGATCAGTTAAAACAAGTAGGAGTACATGCAAACTCGCTTACATACACGGACACATTCCAACTCTCATAGACCCTAGTCAGAGTAGACTGCATATTTAAAGGGATCTTTAACTTCAAGATGCAATTAAAATGGATCAAGTTTACTTAATATACTCTGTTAATGCAATTTGCATGAACATTTACATCTAATCTATTCCCAATTTCATCAGTGCACATTATTTCAAAGAAATTCATGTTTGTCTTTGTAATCTTTCACCAAAATAATACCTTGTAGACCTATTTTAGTGTTGTCAAAAATATAGATATTTCTATATGTATCGATACTGAAATATCTGAAACGGTTCCAATGCTCCTTTTCTGCTGTATCGATACACTGATACCAGCTGTGCGTTCTCACTCTCTCTTCTCTCCGATGGCGAATTGACACACTCCCGCCTCCTCTCACTTACTCATTGGCTCTGGTTGAATTAGTGCTTGTATTACGCATAATTTGAGTCATTCCCATGGTGTTTTGCGCTCACACCACTGATCTATATAAATGCCGCTCTCATAAAGCCGCCTCTAAAACAGCTTGCGAGTACCAAACTGACTTCTTTTTCATGCTTATTGTATATATGTGTGTGTGTACACTGCTCGGCCAAAGAAAAAAGGTCTCTGTTTGTGAATAGGCAAATGCTTAAGAGTCTATGATTGGATCATTATTGCTGTGATTATTATGTTTCTAGCATGCTATATGTTTGGCAACAGTTCTTCTAACCCTAATTGATGGAGTGTGTTGCTTTTCATTTCTTAAAGGGGAACTTGGCAACTATTTCAACTTAATAAAACCGTTTATAACCTGTTCCCGTAAAAATGGTGACTTTCCCCGCTCCCCCTAGCGTTCCCAGGTGGAAAACCAACTTTGCAACATGGGGGACATTGGAAATAGAAAGTCTTGTGAGAAGTGAGAACGAGCGAGAAACACAAACTTCTGTACGGCAATTCGACATAAACGCACACGCCGCCCTCAATGTGTATGATGTATTACCCACCTTGGTAGACCTAGCTCCACACGATAAAGTTGGCCGGCTCCGATAATAACAAATGCACATGAGCAGCGGTTGAAAGGGCGAGGAGGGTGCCGCAAATGAGTTTTTTACGACAGTGTTGTGAAATATACACCCCACAGCTGTAGGAGGAGCTCGTTGAGACAATATGCGACAACAAAAGTGAAAATCAGCGAAGAAATGGCTAGAGTTGCCAAGTTCCCCTTTAAACAACCATATAGGAAGACACATCATGGCCATAATCCAGGATGACAATGTCAAGATTCATCAGGCTCAAATTGTGTAAGAATGGTTGGGAGGGAGCATGAAGAATCATTTTCACACATGAATTGGCACCTCTGAGTCCAAACCTTTAATTCGTGAAAAGACTTTGGAAACAAGCAGCACATCCCAAAGGCTTTCAGTGAATTTAAGGCCTGGACTCAATTCATGTGTAAAAATGATTCTTCATGCTCCCTCCCAACCATTCTTTCACAGTTTGAGCCTGATGAATCTTGACATTGTCATCCACTGTCTTGCTACATGGTTGTTTTGAAAATTGAAAAGCTACACACTCCATCAATTAGTGTTGCAAATAACTGTTGCCAAACATATAACATGCTAGAAACATAATAATAACTGCAAAAATGATCGAATAATAGACACTTAAGCATTTGCCTATTTAAATCCAAATTTTTAAATCCTTTTTTTTTTAGTTTTTATGGCCAGGCAGTGTATTTGTGTCTTGTAGACAATTTGTTTAAAGATGTTTTTACAATGTTTCACCAGCTATGATCAAGACCAAGGCACAACGCGGTATGATCTATTGATCCAAAGTCACGTTTTTAAAAATCAAATTTATATTTTGTTAAATTTAAAATGGCATCTACTCTGGCTACAGTCTATACTCCTACACACATCCTTACACACATACTCCCATGCCCTGCATCTAAAAGAGGACGAGTCTTGCTGCCATACGCCGATCTGATCGTATCTGAACTTGACTGACAGAGTGTGAAAGTTGAGGTTGAATCCTAGTAAGCAACCATGATGAAGAAGACCATAATTCTTTCAGTTTTGCCACAGTGATTTCATATTTGAGCCGGCTGATGATGTGTATGAATAAAAGCACATCACAGACTGCCTCTGTCGCATATGATGCATAAATGCATCATAAGTTTGGCTTTAAAGTTTGTACAGTTTAGGGTTGGGCGTTATAACTAAAAAAAATCTGTTTATTCTGATGAGATATATATATATATATATATATATATATATATATTAGGGCTGGGCAAGTTAACGCGTTATTATCGCGTTAACGCATTTATTAATTAATGCCGACAATTTTTTTATCGCACGTTAACGCAGTTTTTTTTTTATTATTATTTTGAAAGTCCGTTGCTCACTGGCTCTGAATACACATAGGCCTACAGTCAAACCATGATCACAGGAGGGGTGGGATGTTGGTCAGCCAGCAAATAACCCACCCAAACAAGCAGTGGAGAGAGGCAGGTTCTCTCTGGTGAACAGTTAAAGGGTTGCGCTCCGCGAGTGAATGACAGGCGCTCTATGGATAGTACCTATAAAACCTATAGATAATAACTATTTAGATTCTGGAAACTCACTAACAGAGGATCAGTCTCTCTTCTAATGATTTGTGCTGCGCGTCCTTTATAAAACGTTATAGACAATTCAACTTCGGCAACGAGCGGGCGCGGGCGTGAGGCGAGCATGACCGCAACAGTTTCACAGGAACGCACCCGCTTGTCGCTGCACCTTGTGCTCGACCACTTCACCTCACTCTTGGCTGATTTATACTTCTGCGTCGGACTTACGCCGAAGACTATACGCTATAGACTACGCGTTGGTTTTCATTTATATCTCTGCTGCGTTGTCCGTGTTGACGCGCAATTACACATGCAGAGGGAGCATGTGAAACCCGGGGAGCGGTTCTAGCAATCACAGCGCTTGCGGTACGTGTAGAATTGACGTTACATTTTTGGAGAGGTGCACGTCAGGGTACGCCGAAGTGTACGCGCGCTACACAGCTATGGCGTGAGTATAAAGTATAAATTGTTTTTTTACTCTGTTTAATGTAATCTTACGTGGGAAACCATGGCATGACCAAACCTAAGCTACTATAAGTAACGTTGGTCGACTTATATCTGTAGTAGTGATCATGACCTCTGACTACTACATAGACTGTTTCTGCTGCTCCCTGATAAAAGATACCTGTTGATACCTGTTCAGAAAAAAAACAAGAAAACTGGACTCGTTTTAACAAACTAGATAAAAGGTAATGCCCTGGCAGTGGCAAATAGCTTTGTTTAAATATTTGATTTGATTACATTAATGTTTAAGTTGAGATTTGAGATTACTGTGTAAAGGGAATACTGCTGGTATAAAAGCACCTTATTTGTTTAAAGTTATTGCACTTTTGTGTATATAGCAGTACATTTAAATCAAAAGTGCGCAATACACTACTTTAGAAGTCATTATTCAATTTTGCGCATAACAATGCGATTAATCGCGATTAAAAATTTTAATCGTTGCCCAGCACTAATATATATATATATATATATATATATGATAATCAAGGCATGTTTTACACACTGTTTTTCACTAAATGAGCACAAATATTATGTGTGTGTATCATATCATGTTTAATTTTATAGACTGTTACAACACCGGATTCTCACAGCCCTGGTAAACTTGGAAATATCAGCAAACTCCAGAAGTTTGATTTCCTGCCCTGGAAAAATCATAGACATTATTAAAATCTTAATCAAAAATAGTCATGATGTAGTCATGAAAGTTTCTGTATTTGTTGTTATGCTTCATTCTAAAATATATATTTGGGTAGAAAAGTTGCTCTTTGTGATTTTTATAAAATGCCCACTTTGAATGAAAAATTATGGAAATTCATCGGTTAGTTATTACATATATATACATACATTATTTTTGATTCATGAAAAATGACATAAATATTTTTAATGAAATCATCATTGAGTTAGAATTTTTAATCAGTTATTCTGGCATTTTGATCTGATTCACAAAAATGAATGGGACAGAACTGACTGTTCTAATCAACGATGCTATCAAAAACATTCATAAAATCAATGCTGTGTTTTCTATATTGTTTTATTGTATATCACCACCAAAATCGCATGAATATTCAATATGTATCGCCCAGCCCTAATTGAGTCCACTGACCGATAGTTTGAGCGATGTCTTGGAGCTGCATGCACATTAGTGCCCTGTATAACAGTTGTGATGATGCAGCGTCATGTATGATGTTTTACAGCTTTGAGATTTTGAGCTTTCACACTCTTGATGGGGAAAAAAGTGTCCTCCCTTCTCAAAGCTAATCTTTTTCTGATTTATCAAGGCAGAATCGACATGCGTGCATTCATTCTTTCTCTCCTCCTCTGTCTCTTTGTATTTGCATGGTGTTTATTTGCATGGTGCAGTGCCTTTGCTTTGCTTTGATCACAAGCCGCTGATCAGCAACACACAAATACACATGTCTTTTTTCCTCGGTCACAATATGTTTGTCTCGTCACATGCGTTGGTCTTGTACAGCGCCCTCTGAAGGCCATGTCTGGTATCTTCCCACCCCCCTCTTTCTTTTCTCTCTTTCTCTCTACCCCTCTTTCTCTCTCGCTCTCTCACTCAACAGCATCATCTCTGGAGAAGGCCAGCCCGTTGCCCGAAGGTCGCTCTCGTTCTCTTCGGTCGAATCGCTCCTACTCGGGCAGTTGTGTCGCAGTGGTCAGAATGACCCCTCTCTCTTTCATTCCTGGCGCAAAGATCATAAAATACCTCGGCATCATCAACATGTTCTTCATTAGAGAGACCACCTCACTGAGAGAGGTAGCAGTCTCACTGTTTTTACTACCCACTTTACCCGTATTGAGAAATTTGGTTATGATGATGAAGATAATTATTATTACTATTACTAGTATTACTGTTATTAGGGGCTTTCGCACCAGGTAGTTCTAAGAACTATCCACCAGGGTGGTTCCCCAAGAACTAATGGTTTCCTTAGGAACATTTTCCTGGTTGCTTTCGAAGCGCCAGTAGGTACTCTGAAGTGATGTCAGTCACTCTTGTTGTTGTGACTTTTATTTTGACAACGCGGCGGACATTTATTTTGACAGTGCTGAGAACGCCAGAGCACACTGTGTTCGCATTCTCCGTGTTCATTAGTTTAGGATCTGTCTAACAGTCCTGTCTAATACGTTATTAAATAGAACTGTTACACATAGAAAGTAGACAGTATATGAAAAGGCATTAGCGTATGCTGTATGGATTATGTCCAGTGTTGCTAGCTAAGAAGAAACACATAATCATGTTTGGCTTGGTCCTCTCAAATTTGCATTGGATTTTCTCCTTCACGTAAAGGTTAAGAGGCCCATCTATCACTGTTCTCCATGTTCGTAGAGTTAGTTTCTGGAGTAAATATATAGGCTATAATCTGTGTTTACACAGCTTTTTTTTAAAATGGCAGGTGCTGGTGTTTCACATGCGTTCGACCAATCAGCGAACACTAACGTCACTGTTAGTTCCTATAGTGCTGGTTTAGACCCTACTCTGAAGTAGGAGCTAAATTAGTTCCTCCAAAAGGAGTTCCTAGTTCCTGCGGTGTGAACACGCCAAAATATGGGTACTTTCGCCAATAGTTTTAGGAACTATGAAAAGGTTCCTCCGGTGCGAAAGCCCCTATTGTTGATACAAAATTAATATTAAATATTTTGTATAAAATGAATGCTATTTAAATTAATAAATATTATTAATATTATATATTTTTTATTAATGCTTTTAAAATTACAATTATTAACAAATAGTGCTATATATAGTGATATATAGTATATAATAGTGAAATTATAAATAGTGATAAATAGCAAGTATTGTTGTTTTTGTTAATTTCATATTATTATGAAATATTTCTATAATATTAATGCTTTCAAAAGTAACTATAAAATATTGCACAGGTAAAATGATTAATATTCAATATTTTGGATAATGTTAATATAATTAAATTACAATTATTAACATTAATAGAATGAAATATAAATGAAAATAAAATTGATATTAATAATATTTAATGTTGTTTGTTTTATTATTATCATTATAAATAATAATCTCTTTTAATAGTATTAATATTATAAAATTATTATTAAAATAATAATATAAGTAATATAATATATGTGATAATAATATTAAAATTATTAAAGTTCATTAAAATGATTGAATTCAATGTTACAAATATTAACAATAATAGTAATTAACATTTTTATAAATAAATCTATAATTTATTGTTGTATATTGTCTTAGTATTATTATTGTGTTTTAGGAGGGAGGTGTGAGCGGGTTTCTGCATACGTTCATAGCTGAAGTATTTGCGATGGTTCGCGCCCACGTCGCTGCTCTTGGAGGGAATGCTGTCGTCTCCTACAGCATGAAGGAGTGTGTGTTTATGGAGAACCCTAACAAGAACCAGGTTAATACATACACAGGCACACACACAGACTCGTCCATACACACAACCAATCATGTTTGTTAATTTATGCTGGTGTTGCACATACTTTACAGGCGCAGTGCCTAATCAACGTCAGTGGGGATGCCGTCATCTTTGTTCGAGAATCTGAAGTCGAGGCGGCTTCGGTACAGCCACAGTCCGCCTCCACACAGACCTCCAACGGTGAAGGAACGTGAACCAACATACACACACCTACAAACTCAAGTAAATAAGTCTTGTTGTGAACCATGCTATTTGAAGCAATGTCACGCTACAACTACCAACCAAATCTCCAAGAAGTTCAAATCTAGACACGCATAACATGACCTGATTGGTTAGTTCTCCTATGTGTTATATTTTAGCCCCTGTAAATGGCCAATATTTTCTTTTATTTCAGAATGATTATTTTTAAATCCCTCCATCGGAAACCTTTCAGAAAGGTCGTCTGCCATGTTTTATGCGTCACATTCCATTTTGTCCATGTGTGGCAAAGGCAGCTACAAAATTCAGAAGGTCTATGAAATGCGTTTTCTGTTCTCAAAGAGTGTGTAAACGTGTCAACCACTCTAAATGGCCATGTTTTATATTTAAATAAAGGAATGAACTACTGATGCACTCAAACCGACATGCAGTTCAGGATTTTAAATACTGGTTTCAAATTAGGCACTTCCTGTCATGTCCTACTGATCTCTTTACAATCATGTCAAATGCTGGAAACGTTTGTTTGCTTTCATGTGCCACAATGTATGATTTTTAATCCAAATGTTTGGATCGGACTTCTGTGAGGCCGGTCCAGTTCTCTTGCATGTGCAATGCCAGTTAATCATAAAGCGAAAGAGATATTTCAGGGCAGAAGCGTGCTCACCGTGGACTGACACTTGAATGTACAGATGACTGGTCTGGATATGAGGTGGGCTGCTCTGTTCATGTGTGGACTGACTTTTATTGCTATTATTTTGTATATGTGTTTGCCTGAGGACAAATCAAAATTGTACATTATAAGATATAATTGAATAAAACTATTATGGCTCTGGTGTGTTCAGTCCTTGTTAAGTTCCTCCCTGTTGTTTAATGAGTCAGAGTTGTCACTGTTCTTTTGAAAATGACTTGTTGCCTCCAATATATAGAGGAAAATAACGGGATGTTGTGCTGTGAGATCAGGAGGGGAACAACGCCCTTCAGCCGTTACTTATTCACGATACAACACAGCCTCTCGTACCTTATTGCTTATATAGATATATATTATATATAGATATATATGGGCCATTCTACAAAATTGGTTCAAAGTCAGAGTTGAAATAAAATGATATTTTTTCACAATTTTTGTATGTATGCAGATTGTATAATATCCAAGGCACACATGTCTAGTAATTGTGCAGTTAATTATCATATTGTATTTTCCAAAGGTTTTTGAATATTTTTCCTCTCCCTAAATTTGT